>LNAC01001170.1:52343-174843 GCA_002007465.1 Ailurus styani | reverse complement strand
AAGGATATATTACTTTGTCGTTTTCTCTCCTTTTCCAATTTAATGAGAATCAGGGAAATTGTTCTTGTTTGTAGGTTTTAGAAGAGTTGTCTGTGAAAAGTGTTACTGGGTAGTGAGGTCCTTTATATTATTAAATTTCCTTATATATAATTGCCCCCAAAAGATTCATGTGTATTTTTTTAAATGCTGGTGTTTTTAACTAAGAGGAAACTAGAACTGAGTGTTAGATTTCTAGTCAATTTTGGCACTTAAACATCATATGATAGCAAGAATTAAAAATGCATCCCCATAAAATGACAATTTCAAATACCCATAAGTTTAAGGCAAATTGTTCTTGGCTAACCCATCCTTGTGAATACATAGATGTTAAATTTATCCAAAAACACTAATAGCATTCAATAAAATATTATGTCTTGCCAGATTGTTAAAAAAAAAAAGCTAGGTATGTTTGTAGAATTTTATGACAAATAATTTTAGTTGTAAATACTACTACTCATGTGAATGTACAGACACATATACATGTACTTTTATTCATATGGATCTGTATACATGCATCTTTTGAGTTACATATATAAAGTTTGAAATCTGGTATTTCAAATAAGAACCAGAACTGTACTCACCAAACAGTAGATATTGGCAGAACTATAACCCAGTTGTTAAAAGATGTTCAGAAAGCAGTTAGATTAAATTTTTTTGTCTTCCTCAAAGTAAGGAACATATAAATATTACCTTTATCTCATTTTTCCCTTGCTGAAGTTTGGCTTTTGTTAGGAAGTGTTCTCCCAATCAACATTAAATAAATAAGAATTCAAATGAGATATATGCATTTTTATGTTCCTTTCATAATTCAGTAGCAATCCACAAAAGTTACCCAAACTAAAGATGTTTAGACATTATGAACAAAAGTTACATAGGGCTTTTAAGTAATTATGCCTGTATTTCATGTATCCTATATATTTTTTTAAATATTTCTAATTGTATATTGAAAGTCATGCTTGTGTTAATGAACTATAATATTATATGCACGTGTTTATAGATATGAATTTATTTCTTTACATTTTTCTCAGATGAGATTAAAATGTTCTTAAAATGTTCTCCAAGTTTTAAGTTCTTAAAACTTACAGAGAGACAAAGCAATCATTTACAAAATGAGAAAAGTAGGAGTTAGCTGTATCTGAAAATTGAAAGTACACAAGAATAAAAGCCATTACTGAATAAAACAGTATAAACTAGGAAACTAACCATACTTGAGCAGCATTGCATCTCTAACCAGAAAAAAAACTCTGCATGAGTAGCTTGCCTGCAAATTTCTTCCTACCATGTTCTTCAACAAATGCATCTTCTGCATTATATTTCAGACAAAGTATTCCCCCTAAAACTAATAAAATTAAATCAGATAATATTGAGTACCTCAAAGATGCGAGATACTCTGCTAGGCAATAAAGAAGATTCAAATGTATCCGATGAGGTTCTCAACCGTCAGAAGCTTATAATAACTCCAGTTGAACTAAAGAGATCCTACTTCTCAGAAAAGAGTTTTTATTCAAACTTCTTTTATGCACATGGCTACTCTGTGAAGACAAATTGTCTTCCCAAGTCCCAACCATTTTAAAAATGCCCAAACAGCTACCGAAGTCAACCACTGAACTGTAATTAAGTAAATTACCGGGAGTTAAATTGTTAAATTAACATCTAATGTATTTGAGACTGAAGAAGCATTTTATCAGGCTCATAGAAATATCACAAGTTCAGTGTTGTTTTTTTGAGCGTATCACTCACTTCTGTGTGTACAGACTTAATTCTTGATGCGATTTATTTTTCCCCAATGAAAAATTGGGTGACAATATAGTATAAGTAGAACAGGTCATCATGGTTCACAGTCATTTTATACCTGATCTTCCAACCAAATGGAAACTAGACTTTTCAGTTAACAGTATGAAATAAGTTGGTGCTGCCAACACACTTCTCAGTGAACAAAATGGTAATATTAGGAAAATATCAATTTGTATTAACTAGCAGTTTCAATAGAGGACACAAAGTGAGTGGATAAGGAAATAAAATTACTTTCTTGGTCCTGGAGCCACATTATTAAAGTTTTTGAGGCTCAGAAAAAGCTTGTGTATCTTACGTCGCCTTTGCCTTTCTTAAAGATTATCATAAAATTTTATTCCCAGAAGTTATCTTGAGCGCTAAATTTTCTAAAGAATGATTTTTGGTAAGTCAGGGTTATGTGATTAAGGTTTCACAAAGTCTCAACTGAAATTAATTTCTAGAAGACACTATTCCACATCCCCTGATTCAGCATTTCGTTCTTGATACTTTCACAATAATGTTGGCCTACAGGCAATTTTACCAGGCCAATTTTTACCCTATTTTTAGATTGTTATTAAGATAATATGTGTGATACATCTGAGAAAGGAAGCAAAATAATGGCCTGGAAAAAAAATACAGTATTCAAATTTATAAAGGTGAATTTTATGAAGTCTTAATTTTAGCTAATTCTGCTTCAGAGTGTGAAAGAGCACCCCTTAGGCACAATCTGTCCATTTTTTACTCACTCATCTAAGATCTTAAACATCACTTTATAAATGATACTTTGCATTATCATAAGTAGTTTCTCACTTAAGCGTAAAACCAGGACTGAATATTTTGCTGTTGAAAAGAAATCATGCTTTTGTCAGAATACCCAAAAACAAATGCTGTGAAGATTTTTTTTTCTTGTTCTAAATTGAACATGAAAGGTAATCAATTTTGCATAACTTACTAAGATACACATATCTTGCAGAAAAAGAGAATATGTATTTTTTAATAAGCCACTCTGAGTAAGTAGGAGTAGTAAATGCATGAATCCTGAATAGCTAAGATATTTATTCTCAGCAAATTTGTGATACTTTAACTTCGCAATGTGCTGTCTATAGAAATAGGGACCATGAATAGCAATTGTCCAAAGTTAAATGAAAAGAAATTGTTCATTTGCGGTCGGAAGGCCTTTATTAAGCATATGAATGCTAAAATGTGTGTACTATTTTCTTCATGTGAAGCCAGTGTTTACTGATAAAAATTTTGAAAATTGAGATGCAATGGAACTACATAAGGGAAAATAAACTATAGTCACCATATTTAAATGCACAATATTTTGAAAGCAAATAAAAAATCCATTTTTATATCTTGTTTATAATTGAGTCGGGTCACAACCTTTTTGAAAATTACATGATATATGTTACTTTTGCCACAAGACCTTTCTGATCTTCTGTTGACTTGGAGTTTTGACCTTGCTTCAGAACACAAAGCCTTCGTGTTAACTGATGGAGAGGTCATTGAGCTTACAGCACATTTTGGTGTTTTGTTTTAACGGTTCAATTATAAGGTGAAGGGGAACACTCCTTAGAGTGACTGCAATAGATTTATTGCCTTTTTGTTATTAAGACCTCTTAAGATAATTGTTTTCAGAATTACAATAAAATCTTTTTAGAATTTCTAAACTTAACATTGATTTTTGCTGGTCAGATTCCACTTCTCCTGTTTCACATTGTGTTAATTTTCATCATTACTTTTGAGAACTCTTAGAAGGCTTATTTAAAATCTATTACCCGACTAGAAACATACTGTATATTTTTCTCCTTAAGAAAATAAGAACGAGTTTATGGTTCTGTTCCTCAGAGTGCATTAAGTGTGTAAATGTTGTTCATACATTTATATGTGTGTAAACATGTTAAAGTTTATATATAAATATATATTTAATGTAGGCAAGATCATAAAAACATTTTAGTTGGACATACGAATATTACAAAGCTCATTTAGGGATTGAAAAGTCTTAAACTTCAAAAGAAAATCAATGTTCTTTTCTAGAATGTATCATGTCTGAATAAAGCATCTACATGGGGGCGCCTGGGTGGCTCAGTGGGTTAAGCCTCTCCCTGCCTTCAGCTCAGGTCATGATCTCAGGGTCCTGGGATCGAGCCCTGCATCGGGCTCCCTGCTCAGCAAGGAGCCTGCTTCCTCCTCTCTCTCTGCCTGCCTCTCTGCCTACTTGTGATCTCTCTCTCTCTGCATCAAATAAGTAAATAAAATCTTTAAAAAAAAACATAAAGCATCTATATGTTTGATTTTTAAACCAGCAGTTTATAAGCCAGGTTAGTTTTCCCTAAAGCCATTAAAAGTCTAGGTGACTTTAAACATTAATTTTTCTACCTAAACCTTCTAAATGAGAATTTATGATCATTTTACTTAAGGTATCCAATCAGAACTGGTGAAGTATATGTAAACATTAGAATTCATGTAGGTCCCCTTTGGAGAGTTAATTCCTCTATTCCCAGAGTTTCAAATGTTAAAGAAAAGTTGACATAGTGTTAGGGAAAGAGTACACTAAGGAATTGGAAACATAAAACTTCTTCATATTCAGTTAATCAGTTTTGCATATTAGTTATTATGACTTGAAGAATTTTATTGATAAAATCATAGTAAACAATTTTGCATGTTTGATTTTAACAGTTTTTTAGTGTGTGAGTTCTCTATTTACTCAAGAATGTTACCTTAAATATTGTCTAATGATTTACCAAAATAAAAAGCGAACTAATTTCATTGTTTTTCTTCTTTTTGATATGAGCTTTGTTGATGTATAGTTAACAAAAAAAAAGCATGCATCTTTTATAGTTTGATGATTTTCACAAATAAATCTATCAATGTCACAATCAAAATGCTGAACAATTGTATCACCCCAGAAAGTATCCCTGTCACTCTTGGCCCTCAATCTTCCCAACCCCAGAATCAGCTGTCAACCAGGGATGTCTTACAGTATTTATGCCTATCCTGGAATTTTAAATAAATGAAACCAAGCAGGGCTTTTGCTTGCCAGTTGCTTTGTTGGTCTGGCCTTACTTGATCGAACGATCCAAATTGTTCCATGTATCCATAGATTTTCTCCTATTTCTGAGTTTATATTATATAAAAATCAAAAGTTACTCAGCTGTGGCTGGAAATTTAGTTTATTTTCATTTTTTGGCTATTAGAAATAATGCCACTATGAGCATTATAAGGCTTTGTGTAATAAATGTCTTCATTAAAATAGGGTGGGTGACAAGGAGTGGAATTGCTGATCTTTTGAAAATTCTCTTAGTGCAACTTGTTAATTTTCAGGGTGCAGACTTTGAGATAAAACTTGTTTGGGAATGACATGTATTTTAAAGGTTTTTCGTTGATCCAAATTGTCTTTTTTCCCCCCTCCCTGGGGATTTCTGCATCTGTATTCAGAAGGCCTATTGTTGTGCACTTTTTTTTTAGGTAATGTCGTTGTCCCATTTTTGCATCAAGGATGTCCTCTCTGATTGATTTATAAAGGTGGTAATGCTGGTCTCCAAAAGTGACTTGAGAAGTTTCTCCTCTGTTTCCTGAGCAGATGTGTATAAACTTGGAATAATCTCTTCCTTTAATATTTGATAGGCTTCACCAATGACCTCACGTGGTCTTACGGTTTCATTTGTGGATAGGTTTGTAGCTTGTAAGTTCAATTATTTTAATATTGATGGGTATTTTATATCTTCTGTTTATTCTTTTGCCAATTTCAGTAATTTGTATCTCTCCGGGCATTTTTCATTCCAATGGAAATGGAGTTCCAATGGAAATGGAATTCTGTTCCTGAATAAATTGTTGAATTTATTGATAATTATTTATTATACTCCTCCTATATCGTGATATCCACACATTATGTAGGGTAGTGCCTTTTCATTCTTGATTGTGGTAACTTCTGTCATCTCTATGTTTTAGATTAAAATTTTGTTCATTTATTGTTTCATTCAAATAATTGACTTTTGATTTCATTTTTTTCCTGTTTGTCCCACCGTCTATGTCATTGCTTCCTGCTCTCGTCTTTATTATTTGTCTTTTTACTTTGAGATTTTCTCTCTTCTACATAATCCCTTAAGGTAATTTTATATGTGATAAAATTATACATAATTTCTTGAATTATGGATTTTTGTCATTTATTCACTTCTTATTTAATCACTTAAAGCTAAAAATCTTCCTCAAAGCATTGTTCTAGCTTTGTCCTAGAAAATTCATAAATTATGCTTTCCCAATCATTTTTAAAAAATATTTTCAGAAAAATATTTTTTGAATTTAATGTGATTTCTCCTTCTACCATGGGTTTTGACATACGGTGTTTAATTTAAAGATTTAGGTCTTTGTAGTCGTTTTTGTTGTAGTTTATTTTTCATATAATTCCACTGGGATCAGACAAAATGGTTTCTATAATTTCAGTCTTTAAAAATTTCATTTGGTCATCTGAGTGACTCGGTTAAGTGCCCGCCTTCGGCTCAGGTCACAATCTTAGGGTCCTGGGATCGAGTCCCACATTGGGCTCTCTGCTCCATAGGGAGTCTGCCTCTCCCCCCACTCATTCTTTCAGCCTCTCTCGCTTTCATGCTTTCTCTCAAATAAATAAATAAAATCTTAAAAAAAAACTTTAAAAAAGTAAAAATTTGAGTTACTTTGTGGCTCAGCATATGTTCTATATTGGTGGATATTTTATGTATACATCATGCATCTTCTACTGCTGCTGATTGTCGTTATACTTTTATTTTCACTTTAAGTTCAAGTCCTCTATTTTCTTATTAATTTTTTCTGTCTGCATGTGGTATCAATTACTAAGAGGAAAGTTTAATCTCCAGTATAATCACAAAATCATCTTATTTTTTTTTAGCTTTGTAATATCTCATACATTTACTGTATATTCATTTATATATTTATAGATATTTGTGTGTGTATGTATTTTTTACCATGGATAAGTATTTAGTTTTTATATGTGTTCATTAATTGATCCCTTATCATCAGGGTATTTCCTTCTATTCACCTTGGAATATTCCTCACTCTGAAGCTAGCTTTGTATATTCTTAATACATTCTGTCTTGTGATTTATATTTTGCATGCTGTATGTTTTCTCATAGTTTGACTTCAAAACTTTCTGTGTATTTATGGTTATAGTGTTTTTAAAAGACAGGATATAGTTAGGTTTGCCTTTTATTCATTCTGAAAAGCTCTACCTTTTAATAGAGTAATTAGATGATTTACATTAGCCATATTTTCAGTGTAAAGTATACTATTTTTCTATTCTCTATTCATCTCATGTGTTCCTTTTTTTTTCTTTAGAGAGAGAGAGAGAGAGAGAGAGAGAGAGAGAGAGACCATACAAAAGTGGGAGAGAAAGTGAGAAAGAATCTTAAATAGGATCCACATGCTTTGCAGAGCCCGATGTGGGGTTCTATCTTAGGACCCTGGGATCACAACCTGAGCTGAAACCAAGAGTTAGTGGCTTAACTGACTGAATCACCCAGGCACTCCACATCCCATATGTTCTTATTCTTTTATTTTATTTTTACCTTCTTTCGTAATTTTTTGTATTTTCTTTTTGTGCCTTAAATTGTCTTATTAAAAGTATTTGTAAAATAATTTAATGGGATTTGTCAGGTTTTATATGTATCATAAATTTGTCATAGTCTATAATAGTAGTATCTGGTATTTTACTTAATGTAGAAACCTTTCAGAAGTATATTTCTATTTCCCCCTTCCATCATCTATGCTATTGTCATGCCTTTTATTTCTATGTATGTTAGAAAGTTTAAAATATATTGCTATTATTTTTGCTTTATATACCCAATTATCTTTCAAATAAATTATATGTATATATATGCACATATATGTGTGTATATATTTAAATGTGTGTGTATGTACACACGCATATTATCTATATAATGAAAGAGATGGATTGAGATTGATTGGGTTTAAGAATTGGCTCATGCAGTTATGGGGACCTGGTAAAATACAAAATATGGAGGGTAGGTTAGCAGGCAGCATACTCAAGACAGAGTTGCAGTTCAAGTCCAAAGGCATTCTGCTGTCCACAGTTCATGAACTAGTCCATAATCATATATACAGTCATTTTTCCCCCAAGTAAGCAACCAGGTACACTGCTTGACATTCTGCCCACTGAGAGGATTTCCTTTTACCACTGTCTTTCAGTAATATCCAAAAAGAGGCTCTAGTACTGCTACTGTTGAATTTTGCAAGGTAACAGTGTATTATGCAGAAACATTGTGAGCCGGGGCCAAGATTCTCTTCCTCTCAGTTGTTGGTAGGGAATTTCCCGTAAGACCATATGTCCAGGAAGGGAGGGAGAAGGTAGGTTAGTAAGAGTGGGCACCATCATATCTGGGCCACTTCTTCATGTAAACTGTACCTTCAGGGACTGTATGTGCCTAATCTTTATATACCACTTCCATTTGATGATAGGTTCCTGCTGCAGATGCCAAACTTTATGGTTCTCATTAGAGAACCTCCCAGTTTATGATGGGCGGTTCAAGGCACATAGTACTTGGGGGCCCATCATTAAGTATTTGTCTCTACTAAGGTCTAGTAGTAAGCCAGAAGCTATTTCTTTTAAGGAGAGTAGTTATCCATGGAGAACGATAGAACTTTGCCACAAAATTCTAAGGGCTCGGACTGTGATTCACATGACAAAGTCACAAACAGCATCCCTATCTGACAGTGACACTTGAAGAACCGTTGGATCAGCAGCATCATGTGGCCCAGATGGAAGAGTAGCTTATTTGGTAGCATGAACTTGTTCCATAGCCTTCTCTTATTCTGGTACCTGCCAAAAACTAGCAATTTTTTAGGTCATATAATAAATTGGCCAGAGTGGAACACTCAAAGAAGGACTGCATTTCTTCTAAAAACCAAAAAGGCCTAGAGCAAGAAATGATCCAGTATGGTCTCAAAATTTATAAAATCATCCAGGCAACTTCCAGATTATTTCCTGTGGATGAGCTTCACTTGGAAATTAATGTAGAAAATCTTGCTAAACTTTGTCCGATTCTATAGCAGAATTTAGCATGAAAGATTATAAAACTCCTGAATATGTATTTTATATCCCTGCTTAAAGAAAATCTCTAAATAGTTGTGTATAGTGCCAATAGACTACCTTGTAATGGAATACTCTCATTACTTTTTTTTTTCAGGGACATTAGAAAACTTTCTTTTATTGTTTATTTTTTTTTTTAGTTTTGTTTTTGTCAGTAGTTCTATTTTGGTATAAATTAATCTTGTAATTTTCTTTTCTTTTTTTATTTTAAAAGGCAGGGAGAGAGAGAGGGAAGCAAGATCCCCTCTGAGCAGAGAGCCCAAAGTGGGGCTCGATCCCAGGACCCTGAGATCATGACCTGAGCTGAAGGCAGAGGCTTTAACCCACTGAGGTACCCAGGCACCCCTTAATTTTCTTTTAAAGAGATGAACTAAGCTAAGTCATTCATTAAAAGTTTTAACTTTCTGTAATTTGGAAACCATTAAGAAATTGATTAGAACCTTAATTTGGCCATTGTTGATAATGCTGCAATAAACATTGGGGTGCATGTATCCCTTTGAATCAGTATTTTTCTGTCTTTTGTGTAAGTACTTAGTAGTGCAATTGCTGGATTGTGGGGTAGTTCTATTTTTAACTTTTTGAGGAACCTCCAATACTGTTTTTCAGAGTGGTTGTAGCAGTTTGCATTCGTACCAGTTGTGTGAGGGTTTTCCTCTCTCTGCATCCCTAGCAACACCTGTGGTTTTTTGTGTTGTTCATTTTAGCCATTCTGACTTGTGTGAGGTAGTATCTCATCTGAGTTTTGATTTGTATTTCCCTGATGATGCGTGATGTTGAGCATCTTCTCATGTGTCTGTTAATCATTTGTATTTTTTTTTTGAAAAAATGTCTATTGATGTCTTCTGCCCATTTTTAAAAACTGGATTATTTGTTTTTTGGCAATTCAGTTTTGTAAAAAGGTTCTTTAAATGAGTGATGAGTTAAGGAGGCAATTTACACCTGAAACCAATATTCCACTGTATGTCAACCAGCTGGAATTTAAATAAAAACTTGGGAAAAGAAATTGATTAGAACTAAATGATTGCACACATACAGAAAAGGTAGAAAAATTGAATAGTACTTCCATTTTTATGGATTTGAAACTCTGTGTACACGGGACCTGAGTGCTATAGTTGGGCCCACCATCCATTAATTCTGCAAAGTAGGTGAATGGATTTTTTTTAAAATTAAGACCTAGTTTCATAAGCCTAATATATAGTGAGATAATAAGGCAGAATATTTTAAATGGATTTTTCTAGAAACTCTACAAAGTTTCCTACAAAATTCTGAAGAAAAAATTTTGAAGTTCCTATAGATTTATTTCAATGATTGATAGTTTATAGTAATTCCCTCCTACATGATTAAATGATAAAAATACATTGAGACAAACAAAATCAGAGGAGAATATTAAGAAAGCCAGGGGACTATGTAGAGAGTAACTACTTGAAAAAAATATAATGGATACATCCAAATATATTCGGACCGACATACTATTTTGTCATTTATTCTTTCATAATGAAAATGTAGAAAGAACAGAAATGAAGATTCAGTTAAAGAAGTATAAAAAATTAGAAAGCGAAATAAAAATGACATCAGCAAGGTGGTGTAATAAGAAGCCAAGGACAGTTTTTTCTCTGAAAAATATATCAATTTAGCAGTAACTCATAGACAAATCGCTTCTGTAAAAGATCAGAGACTAATTAAAAGGCGCCTGAACCCTGGAAGAAAAAAAACTGAAACCAGACTCATTGGATCTGGTAGTGAGCCTTTTTTTTTTTTTTTAATTAACTCTTGATAGTGTCCCACCAGTGCCCCTACCCCTGGTATGGTGTCATATGATGAGGAAGAAGCCCCCTAACTCCTGGCTTTCCTTTCCTAAAGGAAAGGAAAAGTTAATATGCACATATAGCACCCCAGCTTTTCTGATGGATCCTTCCAGAGGCCTGACTTCTGTCTTGCCGCTCTTGGGGTTCTTAGGTGTTCAGCACACTGTAGCTGCCTTAGGGGAGAACACACATGGTAGTTTGGTCTGATAGATGACATATACAAAAAGCAACTTAAAATGATTAAAGATTTAAACCTAAGACCCAGAACTTAAGCTGCTAGAAGAAAATATAATGGAAAAGCTTCCTAACCTTGGTCTTAGCAATGATTTCATGGTTATGACACCAAAGGTAACAAAAACCAAAAATAAGCAAGAGAGGCTATATCAAACTAAAAAGCTCTACAGCAAAGGACACAATCAACAGAGTGAAAAGGCGATTTGTGGAATGGGAGGAAATATTTGTAAATCATATATAGCTGATGAGGGTTTAGTCTCCAAAATATATAAGGAAATCCTACAGCTCATAAACTTAGAGCAGAAAACACTGATAACCTGATTAATTAAGTGAACTAAGGACTTCATTACACATTTCTCCAAAGAAGACATACAAATGGCTAACAGCTATATGAAGGTTCAATGCTACTAGAAATCAGGAAATATAAGTTAAGATTACACTGTTCTATCACTTCATTGTCACCTCCCTGTTAGGGTATCTATTATAAAAAACAAGCAAACAAAAAAACAAGTGTTAGGAAAGATGTAAAGACATTGGAACTCTTGTACATTGTTACCAGAAGTGTGAAATAGGAAGCAATATAGAAGTTCCTCAGTTATTTCAAAAATAAAACATCCATGTGATTCAGCAATCGCATTTCTGAGCATTTATCCAAAATAATTGAAAATGGGATTTTGAAAAGGTATTAAATTGTGTTCACTGTAGCTCTATTTTCAATAGCCAAGTTGTGGAAATAAATATTCATCAAAGATAAATACCTAAGGAAAATGTGATACATACATAAAATGATGAACATTTAAGCCTTTAAAAAAAGAAAATCTATAATAGCCTACATGGATGAACCTCAAGGACATTACTCTAAGTGAAATAAACTTGTCACAGAAAAATGCTGCAAGACTCCACTTTTAGGAGGTATCTGAAATAGTCAAATTCATAGAAGCTAAGAGTGAGATGGTGGTAGCCAGGGATTAGGGAAAGAAAGAAATGAGGAGATACTCAACAACAGGAATAAAGTTTCAGTTATCAAGATGAATAAACTCTAGAAATTTGCTGTATTAACATTATACTTACTGTAAAAATAATGTAACTTAAAATTTCGATGGGATTAGATTGAACATTATATTCTTTCCACAAAAAGAAAATTTGCAAACATAATTATGAACATAGTTAATGTTGGTTTCTATTAATCATATGGAAAATTCAGGGCCATTCCTTTTTCAGTAATAGTATTTTAAAAAATTGAAAAGAATAAAGGACATTATTATAAGACAAATGTTCTTACAATCTAACGAAATTTTTAAATCTAATGACCTGGGCGCAAATTAAATAATATTATAATTTCAGTTGTATTTAATCACTGTTCTACCAATCGTACTATTTCTTATATTGATCTAAGGGAAAACTATTGCCACTCAGAGCTTCAGAGAGCAGGAAAGCAGATACCAGTGATTTCTCTCAAGCTTACTACTCATGTAACACAAAAAACTTTGTGTATCTATTTATTCCCATCAGAAAGATGGTCATTTTTCATGACCTGAGAGGATCAAGACTGCTTCCTGGCTATGCAGAGAAATCTTTATCCCACTAGGCAATATGTATGTGTTTGCCTATAGTTATAATTCCTTCATCTTTCTTTTCCAAGTTGAAAAATTCTAAATCCCAGGAATCAAGGGAAAATACGTGCCATATCTTCTTTATCCATTCATCTGTTAATAGAAATTGAGTTGCTTCTATATCTGGGCTTTTATAAATAATGTTGCAATAAACATAGGGGTACACATATCTTTTCAAATTAGTGGGTTTTTTTTTTTGCCACAAAAAAGAATAAGATCTTTCCATTTCCAACAACATGGATGGTCTTAGAGAGTATGAGCTAAGTGAAATCTGTCCGAGAAAAATACCATATGATACCATATGATTTCATTCATTTGTAAAGTTAAACCAAATAATAAGAAAGGAAAAAAGACAAACAAAAACAGACTCTTAAATGTAGAGAACAAACTGGTCATTGACAGATGGGAAAGGAATGTTGGGGGGGGTGAATGAAATAGATAAAGGGGATTAAGAGTATGCTTATGAAAAGCACTGAATAATGTAGAGAATTGCTAAATCATTGTACGCCTGAAACTAGTACTGTATGTTAATTATGCTTCATTTAAAAAGAGGAATCAAGGAGAAAAAGAGGAAAATCAAAACATCAAAGAGATTCCCTATAACCTGTGAAAACTCCTTCATGGTTTCTAACTAGAAATGACTTCTCTGCAGAAGATAGTCATTAACAAACAAACAACCCTCTTTCTGTAGAACTGAAGTTCAAATTTGTGTAAAACTAATTTGCTTCAAATTACTCAGGTCCTGATTGTTTTCATACTGCTTCTCAGAAAATTGTAAACGTTTTATTGAACTAAATGTTGTACACTGCAACTAATAAGCCAAGGAATCAACATATATTAGGTGCATGTAGTGTTTCTAAAAACCACAAACTAAGAATGGTAAGTTATCAATATAGTTTAGTATTTGCTGGTCTTATTGCACTCTTTTGTTATGTGAATGTAGGGAAGTCATAGGGATTATAAATTGGAGTAAAGTTTAGAACCATATATTTTATGAAAAACAGCCTTTAAAGTTGGCAAGCACTGTTACTGTATATTTGTTGGAAAGATAATTGTGAGTTTTATTTTTCTGATATTAAAAATTACTTAGTAAAGGCTTGTTTCCATTAACTTGAAAAAAAAAGATTTGAGCAGAAGTTATAATAAAAAAAGATGATAAAGTGAGTATTATCACAAGGTCCATTTTGTAGGTAGATACTGAGAACAATATGTAAAAGTCAAAAATTATTAGTGGCTTAAAAATCTTAATTGTGATAATGTTTCTACCCAATTGCTCATATCCCTTATATGAATGATTTTGACCTATCCTACATCTCTGATCCTGAAAAATTTAAGAACATAAGCTTCACTGATGGTGCATACTTTTGGTTACCAATTTTTCCTAACCATTTAAAAATAAACATTCTGTTTAAGTGCTGGAAAAGAACAGAATAAACATAAGAAAAGTACAAGCACAAAATGTTAAATTATAAAGCAGAAAATCTAATTATTAAAATGTAAAAGCCAACATTTGAAAAGAAACACAGTAGAACTGTCAAAAGATCTCTTGCAAGTGTAATGGGAAAATAGAGAAAAAAACCAAAAAGTTAATTTTAGGTGATAAATACAGTTCAAAGTGAAGATCTGAAAATTAGGTAAGAATACTATGAGAGATGTTTTAGTCCTAACTTTTAAGACTCCAGATAAGATGAATAATTTCCTAAGAAAAATAAAAATGACATGTATTAATATCGCCAGAGTAGAAAAACTGTTAGGAAATAGAATCTTAAATTTGGAAATAATGATTCTTAAGCTAGTGCCTGTGTTTCAGTACTGTCTCTGCTGCTTAGAAAGTGTGTGATCATTCACCAATTGTTTTAATATTTGTGTCTGTTTTTTATTAGCTAAAATAAATTGCATTCATAGTATTTATGTTATGTGTTAGGAATAAATATTTTAAAGCAATTAAAATAGTTTGTAGTCATAGAAATAGTTACATAAATGTTATCAGTAAACCACAATCTAGGAAAAAAAAAGGACATAATAATTAAGATTAGGGCCTGATACTATTTTGAAATACAGATAGTAGCTCTTAAAAGACAACGGCTTGCATCTGACAAATTGATGTGCTAAATAATGCCAAAATATTCCTGTAAGTGTTTTAGGGGTAGAACACATCTGGATATGTAAGAAAAATGGGAAAACCTAATAAAGCTCTCATGTAAACAATTAAAACATTTTGTAAGTGTTCTCAAATAGGGCTAAGCAGCCTGAAGTGAATAATGGGATAGAATCTGTTATTTTAAGTTCAAGCTGAAGCTGTAGATGCCCGGTAGGGTAAGACCCATCACTTAGAGTTCCAGCAAAATGAATAGTGAGATTTAAAAAGCTGTACCTTACTGTAAGAATGGACAAGAAAAAAAGTTCTTCCACTAGCAAAAACTTAATTCCTGTGTATGAAAGAGTGGGGAGAAAAAAAATTATCCAAGAAATTCTAATTGTAGCTTTGAAGATGTAGCTTATATTAACAGCTTGATCTCTAAACCTCAAAATGTGAAACTAACAAAATAATCTTGCTAGGTATGCATGAGTCTCTGAAATGACTCCACCTCAACTTGGAATTCTCAAAATTTCCAAAGATAGTGCTACAACAAACATGTGTTTAAATGAAAATATATAAGAAATAGTTTGCCATGGGGAGAGGCAATTTAAAAAAAGCGATTTAGAATTTAAAAAGCTTCAGTTAATAGAATTATCAAAAAATGTAAAGTAACTTTTTGAGGAACTTAAGTTTAAAATATTATAAAATTTGAGAAAAAACCATGCAAAACTGCAGTATGTTTGCGAAAAAACTAACAAGGTGTGTAGAAATAACATAATTACAATATTTAAAAATCAGTATACATATTGGACATCTACACATACCAAAAGAGAGAGTGAGTGATAATGAGAATAGATGTGAAGAAATTACCCAGAATATAATTTGTAGAAGATAAGTAAGGAAAGTATTAGAAGTTAAAATACATGGAGAATAGAATGAAATGAGGCACGTGTATATTTAGTTTTATGTGGGAAGGAAATAAGCTAAAGACTGATAATTTTCCAGAAACTGTGATAGTCATAACTTTTTAGGTTTAGAAGTTTTTAAAGTCCCAAAACAGGATGAATCTAAAGAAACAAATTCTTCACAGAACAGTTAAAGATTGTAGCTTTAAATTCTAGGTAGCAGTAAAAATACAAATTGCTAAAAATAAAAAATTTTCAGCACCTGATAACCTACTTAGCTTCAACAATGATAGAAGCCAATAGACAAAACAACAGATAACTTCAGAAATCAGAGAGGTAATGAATGGCCATCTGGATTTTTACACCCAGCCAAACTGCCTTTCACCAATAGGGAAATAGACATTTTTTTCAAGCAAACTGAACCAGAGAGTTGATAAGCAAGTCCTAATTAAAGGAATTTCTAAAGATAAACTGCAAGCAGAAGGAAATGATCCCCTAAATGGTATCTATAATGCAAGAAGAAAGCAAGTAATAAAATTAGTAAATGTATGGCAAAAGTTACATGTTTTAACTTTATAATAAAACAAAAATAAGTTTTAGAGGATATAGTCATAAATATAGAGCTATAATAAAGTAAAAGAGTGGTCAAAAATAACTATTTAAGGCCCATGTATTCTTTGAGTAGAAAATGTAGAGATATTGGTGAATTTTAATTTTCATGGTAGGCATTTAAAATTTTAGCAATAACCATACACAAGGACAAAATAGAGTAATTAAATACTGGAACAACATAGGGAATTAATGGATTAAAAACAAATGAACTGGGTACCTGGCTGGCTTAGTCAGCAAAACATGAGACTCTTGTTCTTAGTTGTAAGTTTGTGTCCCATGTTGGGTGCAGTGATTACTTAAAAAAATAATATATTTTTTTAAAATACATGAACTCAAAAGACCTAAAAAAAAAGAAAAGAAAAAAGAAAACTATGGAAAAATCATAAACTATAACCAGATTGAAATTAGGTGGTTTTAAAAATCTTTTAGGAATCATAATAATGTAATATAAAATTCTAATTATATATCCCAGAATGAAAAACTTGGAGGGGAAAAAAGCAACTTACCTCCTTCTTTTTTTTTTCCTTTATTAATTTTTTTCTTCCAAGATTTTATTTAAATTCAAATTAGTTAACCTATTCTGTAGTATTGGTTTTAGAAGTAGGATTCAGTGATTAATCACTTACATATAATACAGTGCTCATCACAAGACCACCTTAATGCCCATCACCCACTTAGCCCATCCCACCACCTACTTCCCCTTTAGCAGTCCTCAGTTTGTTCTCTATCTTTAAATCTCTTATAGTTTGCCTCTCCCTCTGATTCTATTTTATTTTTCCTTCCCTTCCTCTATGTTCATATTTTTTTCTTAAATTCTACGTGAGTGAAATCATAAGGTGTCTTTCTCTGACTGACTTATCTCACTTAGCATAATACACTCTCATTCCATCTATGTCATTGCAGATAGCAAGATTTCATTCATTTTGATGTCTGAGTAATATTCCGTTGTATATTAATACCACATCTTCTTTATCCATTCGTCAACTGATGGACATTTGGGCTCTTTCTATACTTTGGCTGTTGTTGATAATGCTGCTCTAACCATCAGGGTGCACGTACCCCTTCAAATATGTATTTTGTACCCTTTGCGTAAATACCTAGTAGTGCAATTCTGGGGTCATAGGGTAGTTCTATTTTTAACTTTTTGAGGAAACTCTATACTGCTTTTTGGAGTGGCTGCGCCAGTTGGCATTACCACCAAAAGTGTGAAAGGGTTCTTTTTACTCCACATCCTTGCCAACATCTCTTATTTTCTGAGTCATTAATTTTAGCCATTCTGGTAGGTGTGAGGTGGTATCTCCTCATGGTTTTGATTTGTATTTCCCTGATGATGAGTGATGTTGAGAATCTTTCCATGTGTCTCTTAGCCATTTGTATGTCTTTGGAGAAATGTCTGTGTACGTCTTCTACCCATTTCTTAACTGGATTATTTGTTTCTTTGGGTGTTGAGTTTTGTGGTCGTCTTTTGGGTTTTCTAAATAAAATATCATGTCACATGCAAAGAGGGAAAGTTTGACATCTTCCTTGCCAATTTGGATCCTTTTTATTTCTTTTTGTTATCTGATAGCTGAGGCTAAGACTGCTAGTAGTATATTAACAGCAGTGGTGAGAGTAGACATCCCTGTCATGTTCCAAACTCAGCTTACCCACTTTTTATAGAAACCTATCAAGAAAGTTAAAAAACAGAAAGGTTGCAAATAAGAGAGAACCACACTAAGCAAATACTCACCTAAAGAAAATTATTGCATCTATATTAGTATCTAAAAAAAAAGTACTTCAAGAAAGGAAAACCATATTAAGCCTTCTTAATTAATGATTAAAGTCTCAATGCATCTGAGAGACAGAGCATCATAAAATGCATATATTAAATAATATCAATATAAGGAAAAATTAAGATAATTACGTAGATACTGACAAATTCACCATCTGATTGGAAGATTTAAATTATTTTTTCAGTACTTGTAGATCAAGAAATCAATATTTGGATGGGGCTTAGAATATTTGAATAACACCCTAACTAAGATACCCATTAACTTCAAGTGCACTTAGAATATTGCTGTATTTTGATTACATGTTATTGTATGCAGGGAGCATTAATAAAATCCAAAGAATCTATATCAAATAGCTCCCTGTGACTACAGTATAAATTACCTTAGTATTCAGTATTAAGAAAACCTTCAAGTGCTCCATATATTTGTAAATACATACCTCTAAACTTACATAGCAATAAATACATTTTCATGGATATAGAAGCAAACAATAATATAATCACAGGATATAAAAACTTACAGAATGAAACTTAACTGGTGCTTAAAGGAAAATTAATAGCCTTAAATAATTATATTAGAAAAGAATAAAGCTAGAAAAAGTTACTAAGAAATAAAAATAAATATGACAGAACAAGCCCAAATGATACAAAGTGGAGGTACATAGAGAAAAAGAGCAAAATTTAAGGATATAAATAGGGAATATATATATTGGAGGGGAACCATGAAGCAAAAAACTAGTTCTTTATAAAAAAAATGAATGAAATAGAAAAATCGCTGAAAGAAAATTAGGATGATCTATAGAGTAGACACAAATGTTATTATGAATGGCAAAAGTGATACAAGCACACACTGAGAAAAATAGAACATTTTAGATATTTGTTCCAAGAAGAGTAGAATTTAGATTAATATCATGATTTCCTAGAACAAAACTTAGCTTTTTTGCATAGAAGAAATAAAATTCCCTTGGGCGCCTGGGTGGCTCAGTGGGTTAAAGCCACTGCCTTCGGCTCAGGTCATGATCCCAGGGTCCTGGGATCGAGGCCCGCATCGGGCTCTCTGCTCAGCAGGGAGCCTGCTTCCTCCTCTCTCCTCTCTCTCTCTGTCTGCCTCTCTGCCTACTTGTAATCTCTCTCTCTGTATTAAATGAATAAATAAAATCTTAAAAAAAAAGAAGAAATAAAATTCCCAAATGTATCTATAGTCATAGATCAAATAAGATCAATATTTAATAATTCATGACTACTCTCATAAAGCCCATGAGTTCAGTTTTTACCAAATATTGAAGACTTAAAAAGAAAATGCAGTAACTCTATTTACTTTTAAAAACAGAAAAAAAGGGAATTTTAATTTTAAAAATCTGTTACATTCATGTCAGGACAACACTAAGTTACTGTCTTTTTACTTATAATTACAGAAACAAAAGTACTAAGTATTTGCCACCAACATATATTGCAACATTTTTCATAAATATTATTTCCTTGTTATATAGGTCAATCTCTACGTTCATGATTACATTCCATTGGTTTGATTGTATTCCATTGCTTAATTACTAAAAATAATAATTCTCATTTTAAGTATTAATTATATGATAATTATATAAAATTATATGTATGATACATAAGTAATATGAATTACTATAGTTCATAGTTAGAAATACAGTATCCCCACTTTGTTCTTCAAAATTACCTTGGTGTTCTTCATCCCCCCATTTTTAAATATGAATCACATTGTGATGGTCTATGAGATTTTGTTTAGAATTACACTGATTGCAGACTAGGGGAAGTTGATTTTGTCATGGAATTTTCATTCTGTAGCATGTTATTTTCCTTCAAAATATTTGTTAGTATTATTGCTGTTTTCTGTTACTGGTGTATAATAATACAAAGCATTTTACACATAGATTTTGTGTCCAGTATTACTAGTGAAATCCCTGGTAACTTTTTATAATCTGTTTGTGTCCCTCATGTCACTTCCAAATGTGGGAATATATTTCTTGCTTTCCAGTCTTGACACATGAGAACTTCTTCATTTAATATCAAGTAGGAGCTGTAACAGTAGGTTTCTTTTTCTAGATTCTAATTTTGAAGAGATAGCACCAGTATAAATTATATCTAGACTTATAACTTTTCAGGATTTAAAAAAATTTTATGTTGAACTAGTTCACTAAGAATTTTAACATGAATGGATATTGAATTTTTTTGAAAATGTTTTATCTATAAAAAATGTTTTTTTATAATTTTCTTTATTTTAAATATGAAAAAATCACATTGATGTATTTCCTAATACTTTTACATTTCTGCGACATGTCTAATTTTGCTATAATGTATTATTAACACAGGGTTGGTTACCTTTATATACTATTATGTTTTAAATATAAAAAATAGTATTTGTATCAACATAATCATTATGGTCTTGATAAAACGAAGAACTTGTAAGGAAGATTCTAAAACTAAATCTCACAGGTGACAAATAGTAGATTAGCTTTGAGTTTAATGGCTTTTTATTTTATCAATAAACCTCATATATTGTATAATAGCACAATTAAGGAAAGTTTACTGCATTTTCCAAACTGTCTAACCGACTAAGTAAAACAACTCTGTGGTAGACAAGAAATCCTATAATGAATGTAGTCTTAATTTATTAGGTTTATACAGTAATAATGTTATCACAAATTTACAAATCACATGCCCTTTATTTATGTAAGTAAAGAAAGGTAAGTAAGCAATAAACAAATAACTAGAACTTGCAAAAGCACTACTGGCAGTTCTATTATTATCATAATGATGTAGTCATGCTAATTATGATCATCATGCCAAATGTTCTTTTATATAAGTAACAGGTAGCATATCTTTTGTAGAGTAGAGACCCTGGTACATAGCCAATATTCCATTACTGGTTTTTGTTTTGTTTTTTTTTTTTTAGAAATGAATTATTTTTTTTAGTTTTGAATGAATAAATTAATGAACAACGAAACACTTAAGCGCCATACATTCAGTGAATCCAGCAATTTCCTTTATCAATGGTATTTTATTTAGGAAGAATTGTGTGAAGTCCCAGAAAGCCTACATTTACGCTAAGTAATTGTTATGTTTAGCTATGTAGTAGTTTTCAGTAATGGTCAAAGAATATCAGTAGTGGGCACCTGGGTGGCTCAGTGGGTTAAAGCCTCTGCTTTTGGCTCAGGTCATGATCTCAGCGTCCTGGGATCGAGGCCCACATCGGGCTCTCTGCTCAGCAGGGAGCCTGCTTCCTCCTCTCCCTGTCTCTCTGCCTGCCTCTCTGCCTACTTGTAATCTCTCTCTCTGTGTCAAATAAATGAATAAAATCTTAAAAAAATATATCAATAGTACAAGAGAGAAACCACAAAATTTTAATGCAACCTAGTATATCTCTTGATTGATCATGGAGTGGGATATCAGATGTGTCCTAAGCCAGGTAATACTTTCACTCTGGAGTCAATTTTTACCTATTTATGCACCATTTAAAGAATGTGAACTTGAAATTGCCAGAAAGAAATACATTCCTAAGGAAAAATGTAAAAGTAAAGATATGACTGACAAAAAGATCCTAAATCAATTATTATTTTTTAAGATTTTATTTATTCATTTGAGAGAGAGAGAGAGAGAGTGATAGAGAGCATGAGAGGGGAGAAGGTCAGAGGGAGAAGCAGACTCCTCATGGAGCTGGGAGCCCGATGCGGGACTTGATTCCGGGACTCCGGGGTCATGGCCTGAGCCAAAGGCAGTTGCTTAACCAACGGAGCCACCCAGGGGCCCCCTAAATCAATTATTAATAAATAACTAGTATAGAACTCCAATAAAATTAGGCAAAATCAAAGTATTTAGAAATAGGGCAGCATTCAGAAATACAATTTACTAAAAAACATATAGTTTACTTTCATTAAACCTTTACATATAAATGGATGTATGGATCATTCCCTCTGAATGTTATGCTTTGGAAAGATTCACTAGATTCTACATATACACATAGTTGTGTACACTTAGGCTTTTTCTTAAATACAGAGCATTACTTTTTGTCTGATAAACTTCAAGGAAGCATTTAAACATAGGAAAGCAAAGTGTTTGAAACCGTGGAAATAAAAACATGCCTGTGGGAGATAATACTGTCTAAAAATCCCAGACGACTTTAATTTAGTTGAGTGGATCAGATTTCCTGGATTCAGCTCTATATCTGTCATTTGCTAGTGCTGTGACCCAACTTAGTATCTCTGAATAGTTCCTTTATCCATAAGAGGGATAAATTATTCAATAACAATCATCAAATTATTCAAAATAATTTCTAACATGTAGGATTAAATTTCTAGGAATGTGTGGAATAAATATAAAATGCCTGGAATTAATGTAAAATATAAAATCTACATTCTCAATTCACTGTTAGATTTATATGATTGATTTTAAAGAAGAAAACTGCTTTGATTCATCAGTATCTAATTGTGGTCAGGAAAGAGGAAATTATAAATTTAAACTCAATTAAATTTTTTTTAATATTGAGTGAAAGTAACTACTGGATAAAATTTTAAAGTATAACCTCAGGATGGATTTTTGAAAAGTATTACTTGAAATAGAATAGTCAGGTATAGAAATTATTTTAAAACTGTATAAAATGGAACAAATTTTTCAACTTAAAATTAGAAAAGTGGCCCATGTCCATCCTTTAACAAAGTGATCACTCTTTTTATTTAAAAACAGACATCTGTAGCCACTCCACAGATTATGAGAATTGTGATCAGAAACATAGCATATGGTACCAACTGATGAATCTGAAGAGACACACTAAGTTTAGATCTAACCACAATTTCTAGGTTTCACTTTAAAACTAAATGTAAGAAACATTCTGGCATCATTTATCATTAAATGGAGATAATATATGATCTCATTCTTAACTGCTCTTTTAAAAAAGGAGTATGAATGTAATGCATACTTCCTATTTGGTCTCCTCAGAAAATACTCATTCTTTTGGGTTGTTTTTTTATTTGTTTTTGCTGACAGATATACAAAAATAAGATTGACAATAAGAGAAAAATAAATATAAATATATGCACATATTATATAAAATTTCAAATGAATATGCAGATATAAAACTCATAAATGAAGCATGCAAGTAGATTACAATTTTAATTATATACCAGAGCAATCCTGAAAAACTTTGAATAATTATTTAAGCTTTTCCAGATTATTTCTCCTATGCTACAGTATCAGATGATACTCATTAATTCATCCATGGTTATGTAATTGAAATAACAGATAATGTAAAATTTATCATTTTTGAATCCTTAGAACTTTTTTCAGAAATTTACTCTATAATAAATGCAAAGTAAGATATAAAATCTCTAACTGTGCAAAGTGCCTAAGAAGAAAAATGGACAAAGTCCTATTATTTATAAAATAACCATTGTATCTCAATATCAAAACATGACATTATTATGAGACATCCATTCTAAAATCTATTTTATGTTGGTGGGGTAGGAACAGGAGCTGAGTTTGCTCCCAGTTGTTGACAATATTCATTGGGCTTGCTTATCCTTTTCCCTGATTTTAAAATATCTTTAGGTCCATTTCTCAATTTTATCATTTTCTTGACTCCACTGTATATTGGAAAAATGGTGGGGCCATCCACCTGTGATCTTACACTAGTTGCATGTTTGAACACAGAAGAATCACTGTATTGCCATCATGCCGTTGAAAGCTGTTTGTACTAGAATAGGTACAACAGGTGTGTGATAGACTCTCTTTCTCCTAAAACCATCATGAAAATATTTTTTCGTTTGGTTGGCTGTTTTTTTCCTCCAATCTTAAAGCTGTAGGTTAGTGGTTAGGGGCACAAACCAAGCAGCTGGAAATCTTTGTCCTGTAGGTATTTGCTGTGGGGACTTGGGAAAGTGTAGAACTACTCTGTACCTTAGTTTTTCATTTGTAAAATAGAGGACATCTTACTGTGTCTAAGTTCAATAATTAACAAAAGTATTTTATATCCATGCCTGCCATCAACAAATACTAAGTTTTAATTTATTTACTGTGATTTACCATTTGTTTACCTTTTTTAATATCTGACTGCCTCCTTCCTGGGCTCTTTCTAGGAAAGATGATACCAATCTCTCTGTGGCTCAGATGTATATGGTGAAGTTCCTAATCTTAGCCAAATCTTAGAGAAGGGAAAGGTGACAGATCTCCTTCTCAAACATCCAGTACCATCTAAGGTCTTGAATATGGTATTGATTATTACCATTAACCTTGGAAATCCTCCCTTGCATGTTTATGAGAAACTTGCTCTGATCTCCTCATGCTGGAAGGACTGGGAGCTTGGAAGGCCACATATGACTCAACATGTATTTACTATGGCTTATGCCTCCTCAGGGCCTACAGATTCCAAATTGAAAATTATTTTCTTGGCTTACTCTAACACCTTCATCTCCATGTAGTAGCTTTTTGTTGTTGTCGTTGTTGTTGCTATGACCTTTTTTTAAAAAAATTATTATTAGAGTGTAACAAATTGACACAAATTTAATAGCTTAATAATGCCCATTTGTTTGCTCATAGTTCTGTAGGTTAAAAATCCAAATGGGCTCCATGGGTTCTCTGCAAAGTCAAAATCAAGGTGTGAGCCAACCTGGGCTTTTATTTGGACGCTCTGGGAATAATTTTTCTGCCAAGCTCGCTCTTGTTGAAGAATCCAGTTTTACGCAGCTATATTATTAACGTCCCTTTTCCTTGCTGGCTGGCAACTCAGGGCTGTTCTGTTTCTAGGAACCTCTCTCAAGTTCTTTCCACATGGCTCTTCCATTTCCCAATCAGCAACAGTACCTGAAATTTACCTCAAGCTTCCAGTGTCTGATTTTCTCTTCTGGGGCCAGTTGGAGAAAACTATGTTCTTTTCAACAGCATGTGTGATTAGATCAGGCACATTCAGATAATCTCCCTGTATTAAGGGCAGCTAATTAGGAACCTTAATATAAATCACAAAATTCCTTTGTCATGTAATATAATTACAAGATTAAAACAGTGGATAAAGGTCATGGAGACTATCTTAAAATTTGGCAAATCACACTCAGGCAACAAATATGTGAAGATAAAGGGGCTTGCTTCTATGGAGAGGAATTAGGGTAATAAAAATCACAAGAAGAAACACTGTCAAATAATTTAAAATATTTTACCAACACATGCATTGTGTATCACTTTTCATATAGGGTTGCTTTCCTAAGTAATAATTTTGTAAATTACTAATAAATAAGTAAATGAGTAACAGTAAAATGAGAGACAAGGGACTCATCATATTTATTTGTTATTTTGTGAGGGTAATTGCTGAAATATTAATTCAATCATTTGGTCCTTAAGGTAAACCATTATTGTTTTTTTTTACATTATTTACTACATTATTTTTACAACCTTAATATCTACCTTTCAAATATGACTTAAGTGTTTTCTTCATTACATAATGTTTTGTTTCCATGTTTTTGTTTTTAGAATTTTGTTATTTTGAGCTTGGTGTTCAGATTTGTTGCCATTTGTTGTGTGTGTGTGTTTAAAAATGACGATTTATTAGGGAATTATTGGCTTATAATTTGCTTTTTGATAAAAGATGTTAAAATGTGTTATGAATATCATGAAGAATTATGATTGCATCCAAGAACAGTTTTCTTCTTCATTTTCTTTTTTAACTCCAGACTTTTGAGAAAGAGCTCAGCATAGACGTCTTATTCTGTCGCTCTCCAGTAAAGGAAATAGCCACTCAGTGTATATTCTTTGATAAAATTTAAATATTTTAATTATAGGAAATCTGTCATAAAATGCACTTTTTTTTTTTAACACTACACTTGATTCTCTGACCTGAAATTATGTGGTAAGGAACTAGTTTGCTCTCAGGCTGAGCAGATAGTCCAAACAATTGTTTCAGACTTGAGAATTCAAAAGCTACCTTGATGTTCCTATTTTTTCAACATGCACAGTCCTGTACACATTAGTGACTAAAGAGCATGCCAATTTTCTCATTTAGCTCTTCTATTAATAAAGTATGTAATTTAAATAGTAGAAATATGCACTTACTCCATCCAGTGAAAACAGAATTTAGCATTTTGGCACTTTTATTTGTCTTGATTTCACTCATGCAAAAGTTTATATATTTGGAGGAAAGCACTTGAATAATTTGGTGCTAATGGGCTCAGCTTTTTCTGAAACCATAGAAAGTTCTGTCCTCTAGCTTTTGGATTGTGCTTTTTTGGGGGGAAATAGATCCTTTAGACATCAAAATGAGAGCTTTCCCTCACCACAGTTATCTATATTTATCTGCAGTCTGTCATTCAAAAGCATTTGTGTTTAAATGTCTGCTTCAGAAGTCATAATTTCCATTTGAATCCTTTAGAACCATGCACATAAGCTTTTAGATATAATCTCTTCCCTCACTCTACATGTTGCCTTTCCAAACTTAATATGACAAAATAGTAAGATATTTCAGGTACCTGCCACTAACTAGAAGTTTCTGAATTCTGGAAGCATCTGTTTCCTCTTGCTGTTAAAGAGTAAGAAATCCATCCAATTAAAAATGGTGAAAGACGTTGGAATAGTTGTCTTGATTTTATAGGCAGTTAACCAGTAGAATTCAATGTGGAATTTCCATTCTTGGGAAATTCAATTATGTGATACACAAAATTTTTCTCTTATAAAGAAAAGGCAAATTGAAGGACTTTAAAAAATTTTTAATGCACTTTTAAATTAAAATATTACTTCAATATTCAGTGATTCTTTCTTTTGACTATTATTTTATATGTAAACATGGAAGGAAGAAGACAAGTGTTAATATGAATGTCAAAGAACCCATGCATATTTTATGAAGGTGCAATAATTGATAAATGTAGCAGACCAAATCAACTGAAAATAGGTATCTGGGGGTAATTCTCTGATCAGCTAGAGAAATTTACTCCTACTCTATTCAGACAACATGCTTATATAAAGAAGAATGGCCAAATAAGTATAAATTTTATATAAGATTTTATCATTTTCTCTACTTAGTTGAACTCCACTAGAGTCCTTTTTTATGTCAGTGGAAGGAAAATGTGACCATTACTGTAATTCCTTTTTTTTTTCTGTTAGTGAAAATTGCAATACAAAATAGGTAATGCAACTCCACTGCTGGCCATGAACAGTAGCACCTCAGCATATCTCTACATGAAAGCTTATTTTACTATCACTTAAGGAACTCATTACCCTTTTATGAGGCTTACATGCTGCTTTACAAATATAGCACTCTAGTAACATTATGGAAGCATCATTATTCTTGCCAGTGGCATTTTTTAAAGCAAGGAAAAACTAGTTTGAAAATAACTTCCTTAGTGTTCTTAGTCTTTTGTACTATGCTAATATTTTCCCAAACTTTTGTTGAAATCATAGTTTTATTTTAGTTCATCCACCATCTGGAAGTTATTAAAATGTGAGAAAGCCTGTATGATTCTGATTTAATTGTTGAGATAAGAAACTTCTTTGGATCATCTTTAATAGAACAGGCTTCAGGCCCATTTCTACACAGGAGCCAGTGGAACTTTAGCATCAACACTAGTTTAACACTGAAGCCATTTTGATTAAAATATCAGAATAAGTTATTTTAGTTCCAAAAAAAGTCCAGTTAACTTTGAACACAGCTACATTACATGAACAATTACAGAGGCATGGGGCAAAATCTCATATGAGATGGGCAGTCCCATGTTGTTTGCTATCAACAAAAGCTAGAATATGAAAATTTGTCAATGATTATTTTACATAAAAAGAAAAGCTTCAAGTTTTGTTGTTGTTTTTATCTAAGAACACCTAGGTGGCTGGGTCAGTTAGGGGTCCGACTCTTGCTTTCAGCTCAGGTCATGATCTCAGGGTCGTGGGATTGAGCTCTGCATTATTGGTTCCCTGTTCAGCCAGGATTCTGCTTGTCTCCCTCTTTCTCTGTCCCTCCCCCTGCTCTCTTGCAAATAAATAAATAAATCTTAAAAAATAAATCTATCCTTATTCTCCTGTTATGATATCTTATTCTTGAATAAGAAAATAGATGATCAATTTATTGTATATCCTTGGAAATTGTACATAACATTGATTGAGTGTATCCTGCAAGTGATAGTATTTGTCTTGGTGTCATGGTGAAAATAAGAGTGCAAACAGAAGCAACTTATTGCACAGGATACTTCATTTGTTAATTTAGGACATCCCGATTTAAAGCATGCCTCTAAATCTGCCTATCTTTTAGAAAGGGTATTTAAAATATGAATGAGATACTATAATAGGAATATTTTGCCAATTAAACGACAATGGGAGAATTCTATGAAATGTATTTTAATGCATTTCTTAAGGCAATAAAGCCATGACTTCTAGAATTCAGAAGGTAATGTTTCAATGTACAGGCAGAATGGATAGCTAAGGACTTGTTAATTTTTATTGCTATATGAAAACGATTTAGTTCTATGGACAATCTGAGATTTCTAGAGTTAATATCTACAACTGTTTTAAAATAGGAGTAAAATTGAATTATTTATGAATATTAACCAACTCCCCCCCATAACAATACTTACACTTGACTACAGCCTTTCTGAAAACAAAATGAAGATTTTTCTCTATATCATGGAAAAGGACCTCCAAGAGCTACCTGTTCAACTTCATTTATTTATTTATGTTTGGCTGGCCCTAATTTGAACCAGGATGTATGCCAGGGCAGCTGGGGTAAGATGACACTACAGGGATATGAAAAATTCATAACTATAAAGTATCAGGTAATGAATAACAAATGTATTCACTATTTTGTACATTACATGACAGCTAGCTTTAAAATGCTACATATTTTTTCTTATAGTGAGAGCTCATTATAAAAGTATTAATAGAGATTTTTATTACCCATCCAGGAACTTTTAGAAGGCTAGAAAAGGCACTAGAAACAAGGCTTTTTTAACCTATGCAATTGTGGATGTTAACATTCTAAACACAATTTGTGGTTTTATAACTGAACATAAAAATATGTCAGGTAAATTTGTCTGAAATTTCAAATTTTCAGATGGACAAACAAGACACCTGCATATTTGGTTCGATTATCTCACATTATAATATGCTAATCAGTTTTATTTTAATTGGATTTGAGGTCATTTTTTTTAAGCTTTAGGCAACTGACTTTAGAGTCCTCATGAATGAACTTTTGATTTCTTTCCATCCAAGTCATTATTGGCAAAAATCAATGTTGTATTTTGACAAAAGTCCTGATACCCAATTATGTAATGTGACCTTCAAATTTCTCATCTATTAACTGTTACTGTCTGTTCCAGTTCACTCTTCTGTGCCTTAATTTCACTATATTGGAGGAATAACATATTGTGTTCAATAATGAAAATGTTCAAAAGAGGAGAAAACTATTCAAAACATTCAGCTATCTGGTAAAATTATATAATCTACGCATTTGTTCATTGCTTTGCTTTGGTGTAATCCAGTCAAGTATTATTATAACAGAACATCAAAGCTCAGTATCTTGGTTGCCCTTGAGGACTGGTAAAGACAGAACCATTTTAGAACTGGTCTTCACCATTCTCCTATTTCAGAGAGCTGGCTTTCTAGGAAACGAGACAATATGGGTGACTTTTGATTAAGAAAAGTGAGGAAGGTATGTCTAAGTATTTTTAGGTCAGTGGCATACTGGTGTTACCATCTTTTAAAGTTGATTCAAGCTGGAAAATAATTCTAACTTTAAAGAAACTCTGGAACAAATGACTTTCAAGGTCTCCATGAACACTAATATTTCATTTGTTAATTAACAAATATTAATAAAATGTGAATAATGAAACACTAGATAGTATATATGGTAAGATGTGACACTATTCCTATTTTTTAAGGAATGTTAAAATATCCTCTCAATGACAAGTTAAATTTTTGGCCTATCATATTATGCATAGGGAATGGCTGAACATGGTGTGCAGTAGTGTTATGTGTCCATCTGGAAATTCAGACCTCAAGATAAATATATTTAATTTACTCTTAGTATTAGTTTTGAAACTCTGCTACTTTTTTAAAAAATATCTATTTATTTATTTGAGAGAAAGTGAGTGAATATGGAGGGTCGGGGCGGAGGGAGAGGGAGATAGAGAATCCCAAGATGATTCCTCACTGAGTATGGAGCCCAACACGGGTCTTGAACTCACGACCTAAGATTATGACCTGAGCGGAAGTCAAGAGTGAGAGACTTAACTGACTGAGGCAGTCTGGGGCCCTTATGAAACTCTGTTATGTTTGGAGTGTTAATATAAGTAAATTAATATAAGGGTAAGAAATGTAGACATGAAAAAGCTAAAATTAAAGAAATTTCCTGAGCAGTGATTGTGATTTGATGAACTGTTAACACACATTTTTCTATACCACCCTGGTGGTAAATTCTGGGGGCAAGATACTGATAATATTTTTATTCATGAATCAGTCTAACTTACAGGCTTCCTTTATTACCTTAGCAAATATTTATTGAGTATATACCATGTCTCCAGGCATTATTCAAAGTACAGGAAATAAAGGGAAAAATTAAAAAAAAAAAGACATCATCTCTCTTGCTAACATGAATATTCTGGACATAAGTTCTAACCAGATTAGGGTTCCATTTACTATTAATAGAGCTTCAATTTATCACATAAACCTATATGATGCCAGTATCTCATGTAGCAAAAGTGCTCTCATGGGGCACTTCATGTGAGCATTTATTCCCCTCACTGTCCCCCTTTTCTTCTGCTTTATCCCATCTACATCTGTCATAGTTTATTCAGCTTTATCTCATGCACTCATTTACTACATATTTTTGAGCACCTGGGATACGCCAAACACTGATTTCATCTCTGGTTATGCAGAAGTAAATATAGACAAAAGGCTAAACAGAAAAGCTCCTCAAATTAAATCTTAGTTAATGCCCACACTGAGAAGATGAAAATGGTAGGTGTTACTTTTGGAGAAAATGTAGAATAAATATTCATGGAAGTAGATGGAGACAACAGATAGAAAGCCTCTAATACCAAAGAAGAAAATTTCAATATGAAACAGATGTGTAAAAGATCTAAAAGGTATTAAGAAAAAGTCTGATAACACTCTTCTGGCTAATAACTCATGAAATTAATGTGAAAATTAAAAAAAATCAAGACAATTGACCCAATAATTTAAGGCAGCTTTTTTTTCTCCCTAAGAAATAACTACATATGACAGAAAAATAATGTCTGATTTTTCTTTTCAGTTTTCTGATTTTCCATTTCAGTCTGGTAGATATATTGTAGACTGTTGTAGAAACCAAGTTATAGTATTACAGCAAAGGATGGAGTATGGATTCAACCAAACACTATATAAACCCAGCATGTATTTATCGAACAACTGCAAATCAGTAAATTAGTATTTTATAAATCCTTGCTTATTTCTGCTTGTAGTAGGAATTTTCAGTGACATTATACTTTTGCCTCACTTTATTATCAGTGTCTTAATATCAATTTCATAACATTTTATCAATATAAAGTATCTTCAAATAGAAATGCAATATAAACATTTTTAACATTATTTTAATATTTAAGTAATAATATGTACCATTAACTATAGAATCACCATTTTCTCTTATGAAAATCAGAAGTNCTTCAAATAGAAATGCAATATAAACATTTTTAACATTATTTTAATATTTAAGTAATAATATGTACCATTAACTATAGAATCACCGTTTTCTCTTATGAAAATCAGAAGTATAACTTCTTTTTTTTTTTTAAAGATTTTATTTATTTATTTGACACAGAGAGAGAGATTACAAGTAGGCAGAGAGGCAGGCAGAGAGACAGGGAGAGGAGGAAGCAGGCTCCCTGCTGAGCAGAGAGCCTGATGTGGGCCTCGAACCCAGGACCCTGAGATCATGACCTGAGCTGAAAGCAGAGGCTTTAACCCACTGAGCCACCCAGGCACCCAAAAGTATAACTTCTGAATAAATTTAGGTTAAGACATGAAAAAAGTTGATCTATTTTCCATAATATGTTGTCTGGAATATTGGTATGTATTAAGGAATTCTGATCAAATATGTTGGAATATATTAGTTTGGACAAGGTAAAATAGGCTTTTTATTATAGGACTTCTCAGAGATCTGACAGATCATAGAATCCAAGAGGGCATAAACTGTTTTCATCTTACTCACCTTTATATATCTGGTGGAAGAGTCTTGATAAATATTATTTTAATCAATAAATATCAGAATGCAAGAGATTTTCCAGAATGAGAGTCCAGATGGGAGGCTCTTTTCCCAGCTGGGTGTTCAGGGATAGCTTTGGGGAGACCTGAGTGTTAGAAGTAGGCATTAGCCATGGGAGAGTTGCAAGGGCATGGTAGGTAGAGGGAGTTTCAGTGATCTAAGTGGGTAAAACAAATTTTGCGGGAAACTACTGGACATAGAAGTCAGGGAGTAGGCAAAGGTGAAGCTGATGGTACACAAAAGAAGATCTCAAAAAATGTTTGAAAGCTCTGCTTAGAAGTATGCTCAATAAAGGGCCAAGTATGAGAGCCTGAGAGGTGTATGATGCATCTCCAGAGATAAGCTTTAAACACAGGAAAAGTTAGAAACAGATACACATGACAGTTTGAAGCAGCAATTAATGGGGAAGAAAGCAAAAGAGATGCAAATAGCATTTGCTATATAAATACTATGTGCCAACCACTTTGCATATGTTATTTAATTTAACCCACTTAATAACTATATGGATTTGGTAACCATCATGAATTGCTGGTACAGAAGTTGAGAGGCAATATACTATCCTATTTTAGTATATGTGCTGCCGAAGCCAGCACACAATATACTATCCTGTATAAGAACATGGACTCTGAAGCCAAGGTGCTGGAGTTGGAGTCCCCTTTGTGCAACATGTAGTGTGACCTTGTATATTTTACTAAAGAGCTAAAGAGAAAGAGATAAAGATAAAGAAAGATACATGCATTGTGCATCAGTGCTTTTATGCAGAAGGACTCAAAACACCATTTATTTTATGGGGTCATTGTATGGGTTAAATAACTTAATACATGTAAAGCATATTAAATAATATCTGGCACATGGTAAGGATCAGATAGTTACTTTGTTATGGAACAAGAAACTTGCCCCAAGTCATGTAGCTATTTTACAGTAGAGTCAGGATTTATCTGCAGTCTATCCAACTTCAAAGTCCAGACACTGTTTTCACTGTCTCCAAACAATGCATGATTAATTTCTAAATCTATTGTACAGACAAGAATTTCCAGGGGAGCTCAGAGCTAGGAGAATTCACTCCAGGTTGAGCTGGTCGGAGAGATCTTTATTAAAGGGTGGGATCTGAGGCAGGCCCTAAAGATGAATGGAATTTTGAGAAATGAGGAGGAGAGGATCAGGCATATTAAGTGAATGTATTGGCATGAGTAGAGGTATAGTGTTAGAAAAGTGCAAATGACTCTAACTTGATACTTTTTCTTCTGATTTAGTAATCCTAACAGAAGTATAGTCAGATGAAATTAATTTGAAAGGAAAATATTAACCTGAAATCTCACCACTCTAGTCATGAAATGTTTATCATGTTTTGCGTTACCAAGTATTTACCCACAGAGAAATACATTAATTTTTTTATCATTGTGATCATGTGAAAAATCACAAAATATTAGTCTCGTGCAATATGGCATGTCTCTCTTGCTATATTATGCATCAGTTGAAGTCACTGTGTTTTTATATGCCGAATCATATATATACATATGTATGTGTGTACATACATATCTATATTTATATACACACATAAACACACACACTTATACTCTACTATATGTCCTAATATTTTAATGAGCTTTGTTATTCTGAAGCATATGATGTTGTTGGATCATATTACGATATGAAGGAATTGATTAAGCATTTGTTTCAGTAAAAACTTTTTCTTAGTTTCAAGACTAGAAAACTGTATATTACTTTAAAATCAATGCATAAAGAAAAATATCAGTACATAAGGAAAAATTAATTGACTTTCTTAATTGTGAATACAGGTTCTAAAAAACTTTATGTTGAGCTCAAGGCAGTGCTAGTAGCTGAAACTCAAATCTTACTGTATTTTTGTAATTACTGTACCAATTCATATCTAATATAACAAAAATAGTTAACATTTATGGGTGGTTATGGACTATTTCAGGCACTTTTCTGGGCATTTTTGAATACTTAATTTCTAAGGTTGCTGAATTTTTAAGTCAATTCAACGAGATAGATGGTTAGGACATTGAAACAAGAGAAGCAAAATAACTTTCTTAGAACTATGCCTGAAATAATCTCAGAGGTGAGGGGGATAGAGTACTCTAATTGTCCAGATACAGATTGTGTGCCTGCCCCAGTGATGATCTGAATGGTGGAGGGACTCAGTCTCATCAAAAGAACAAGGCAGACATGGGGAAGGGATTTCAGAGCTGGCAAATGGTAGATGTCTGCTTCTGGAATCCACTAAAGGAATATAAAGACTTTTTTTGCTTCCCAAGATCTTCTTGCTTTCCTCCAAATAAAAATAGAAACTTTTAGATGAGTAAAATAAGAAAAAAGAAGTACTAAAATGGTAGATTGTTTTCATTTGATCTGCTAAGCGTATATTCTTACCATTTAGATTACTTACTTAATAGAAGAATTAAATGAGAAATTGGCATTGTTCTATAGTCACTAAAATGTAAACTTCTGTGTGTGTTTGAAAAAATAGCAGCATAAAGGCAGCTTTTTAATCTCTGAAACAAGATTGATCTGTCTACTTGCAGCCTAAATAGTCCTAAAAGCAAAATACCCAGTCCAGTCCTGGATAAAGTTTTGTCTAGCCCATTATATCCAAACTGTACTCATTCACATGCCAAATTTATGTACTTTGTTCTCTCTGAAATAACTAATAACTTTCAATATAACTTTTAAATTAACCTTTTAAACTAATAATTTTGCTTTAAATGGATTACTTTGAAATATAATATTATAAATGAAGGTAGATATTTTCTAATATATTTTTAAATAAATTAACATTATTCGAATTTTAAAAAACATGCCTTTGCTGTACCAAATTCCAAGTGTTACATCATCAGTGATAGTCATATTATATATTAGAAAACACTAGTTTTGGGTTTTCTTGAAGAACTTAAAAGATGCAAGTCTTCCTTGATGTTGAAATTCTTCAAATACCCTGCATTGACAGCAGGCTGGCATTATATTGTGGCTGTTTGAGCAATATCTGACCTCTTCTATAAATAACACAGCACACATTCTGTGAAAAAGTAATAGTTGTTTGTCATTCAACTTATGCTATGTTTAGAGATTGTCAGTTTTTAGCAGTTAGAGTTTTAAAAAGCATACAAAAATATTTCAAAAAAGATATAGGAAAATTATTCACTTTTTTCATTTCCATGTTTTTTATTTAAATTCTAGCTCATTAATACATAGTGTAATATTAGTTTTAGGCATAAAGTTTAGTGACTCAACACTTACGTATAATACCCAGTGCTTATCACAAGTACTTATCACTCCTTAATCCTCATCACTCTTTTAACTTATCCCCCTGCTCACCTCCCCTCCGGCAACCCTCGGTTTGTTCTATATATTTAAGAGTCTGTTTTATAGTTTTCCTCTCTCTTTTACTCTGCTATGTTTATCCATCTTGTTTTTTAAATTCTCCATGTGAGTGAAATTGCATGATATTCACTTTTCTTTGACTGACTTATTTAGCTTACCACAATATATTCTAGTTCCATCCACATCATTGGAAATGGCATGATGTCATTCTATTTTATGGATAATCCATGGAATAATATTCCAAATACACACACCCCATCTCTTCTTTATCCATGCATCAATTGATGGACATTTGGGTTCTTTCCATAATTTGGCTGTTGTTGATAGTGCTGCTTATAAACATCAGGGTTCACGTGTCCCTTTGAATCAGTATTTTTGTCTCCTTTGGGTAAATACATAGCACTACAATAGCTGGATCATAAGATAGAGCTGTTTTTGACTTTTTGAAGAATGTGCATATTGTTTTCCAGTGTGACTGCCCCAGTTTGCATTCCCACCAAAAGTGCGAAAGGGTTCCCATTTCTCTGCATCCTCACCAACATCTCGTTTCCCATGTTGTTCATTTTATTTATTTATTTTCCATGTTGTTCATTTTAGACATTCTGACATGTGTGAGGTGATCTCATTGAAGTTTTGATTTGTATATCCCTGATGTCGAGTGGTGTGGAGAATCTTTTCATTTGTCTATTTGCCAACTGTATTTATTCTTTGGAAAAAATGCCTATTCATGTATTCTGTGCATTTTTTAACTGGATTATTTGTTTTTTGGGTATTGAGTTCATAAGTTACTTATACGTTTTGGATACTAACACTTTATTAGGTATATCATTTGCAAATATCTTCTCCCATATGTAGGCTGCCTTTCAGTTTTGTTGATTTTTTTCCTTCACTGTGCAAAAGCTTTTTATCCAGACGAAGTCCCAATGGTCTATTTTCACTTTTGTTTCCCTCGCCTCTGGAGAGAAGTTACTACGGCCGAGGTCAAAGAGATTGCTGTATGTGTTCTTCTCTAGGATTTTGATGGATTCCTGTCTCACATTTAGGTCTTACCTCCATTTTGAATTTATTTTTGTATATGGTCTAAGGAAATGGTCCAGTTTCATTCTTCTGCATGTGCCTATCCAGTTTTCTCAGTAACAGTTCATCGAAGAGTGTCTTTTTTTCCATTGGATATTTTTCTTCCTTTGTTAAAGATTAGTTGACCATATAGTTAGGGATACATTTCTGGGTTTTTTCTTCAGTTCCACTGGGTCTGTTTTTGTGCCAGTAGCATACTTTCTTGATGATTACAGCTTTGTAATTTACCTTAAAGTCTGGAACTGTGATGCTTCTGGCTTTGCTTTTCTTTTTTAACATTACTTTGGCTATATGGGGTCTTTTGTGGTTCCATACATACTTCAGGATTGTTTGTCCTACCTCTGTGAAAAATGCTGGTGATATTTGGTAAGGATTGCATTGAGTGTGTAGATTGTTTTGTGTAATAGAGACATTTTAACAATATATTTTTTTTCCAGTTGATGACCATGGAATATCTTTCCATTTCTTTGTGTTGTCTTCAATTTTGTTCATCAGTTTTTTTGTAGTTTTCAGAATACAGATCTCTCACCTCTTTGGTTAGGTTATTCTTTAGGTATCTTAGGGTTTTTGGTGTAATTGTAAATATGATTTTTTTTATCTCTTGCTGCTGCCTTATTGTTGTATAGAAATGCAACAGATTTCTATACATTGATTTTTGAATCCTGTGACTCTGCTAAATTTATAAATCAGTTCTGGCAATTTTTTGGTGCCATCTTTTGGGTTTCCTAGAGTACCATGTTCTCTATAAATAATGAAAGTCCTTGTTGATTTGGATGCCTTTTATTTCCTTTTGTTGTCTGATGGCTGAGGCTAGGATTTCCAGTAATATGTTATTTAACAGTGGTGAGAGTGGACATCTCTGTCTCAGAAATTCTTTATCTCTCCTTCTATTCTGAATGATATCCTTGCTGGATACAGTATTCTTGACTGTAGATTTTTTCCATTCAGCACATTGAATATATCATGCCACTTCTTCTTGTTGGGCCATGTTTCTGTGGAGTGATCTGCTGCTAACCTTTTTTGTCTTCCCTTATAAGTTAGGGACTTCTTTTGCCTTGCTGCTTTTAGAATTTTTTCTTTATGTCTATATTTTGAAAATTTAACTACAGTATGTCTTGGTGTCAACCTGCTTTTGTTGATTTTGGTGGGAGTTCTCTGTGACTCCAGTACTTTCTTTCCTTCTTTTGTCAGCTTCATTATTTTCCATAATTCTGTCTTCTATATCACTTATTTGTTTCTCTTCTTCTTCCATCCTTGTGGCCATCATATCCAGTCTGTTTTGAATCTAGGTTATTGCATTTTTCATTTCAGCCTGATTAGTCTCAGCTCTTTTACCTCTGCAATAAAGGACTCTCTAGTGTTTTCTATGCTTTCCTGAAGCTCAGCTAGTATCCTTATGATTGCTGTTTTAAATCCTGGGTCAGGCATATTACTTATATCTGTTTAGACACCTGGCCATGACTGTTTTCTGTTTTCTTTTGGGATGAATTCCCTTGTGTTGGCATTTTGTCTAGGTCTCTGTTCTTCTCTGTGTTAGAAAGTTTGTTTCCTTCTCCTGAGAGTAATGATTTTATGAAGAAGTCATATACTGTCTAGGGCCTGGCACTTCAGTAATTGTCACTGGTGCACACCGAGTGCACTCTGTTGCTGTGTTATGGCTGCTCTATTCCTCAGGTCAGTGTTCTGCAGAGTTTCTCCTTGCCTGCAGTAGGCATTGTTTGGCTCTTGGCCAGCAAGTGGTAGGTTTTACTTGGGTGTCTTCTGGCCTGTTTGCTAAGAGATACCTGTTACTATTTCCACTAGCATTGAAGATTGCAGAACTCTGGTCAGTACATGTGGTGGATGTGGGAGTTTGTGCTAGTCCTCTGATGAAGGGGCTTGCTGCGCTGGTCATAAGGCACACTTGCATGAGAAGGCAGCAGACACGACTTGTAAGCAGGTTGGGCTACCATTGTTGGTATTGTGTTGTGTACTGAAGTTGGTTTGTGCTGAAAGGTGGGGGAGGGAAGTGGCACCAGTCTGCTCCTTTGTCCCTGTAGAGAGGAGTTCATGCTTGCTGCTCTCAGGGAAGCACTTCTCAGAGGAGTGAATAATTTCCCCTGGTGCATAATAGTCATTTTTTAGGCAGCTGATTTCACACCATGTGTCTCTGGGTCGCTTGCCTTCCCAGAGCAGTACACTTGGGCTCTGCACTAGCCAGGGCTCTTGCCTTTTAAAATTCTAAACTTCAGAGACTTGGTGTGGTGGGGACCTGCCTTGGTTCCCTGGGAATTGATCTCTGTGATTTCGGACTAGGCAGGTTTGACCCAGAAGTACAGTTGGTGCCAGAGCTCAGGGGTTTGAGATTTTGAGCCAGATGGTTAACCAGTCAGTGTCCCAGTTAGCTACATTCAGTAGTTGTCTCTGTGTCTATGCCGAGGGGAGGGGGAGGGAAATGATTCCCCATAATTTCTCTGTCCCAGGAGAGGCGATGCCACCTCTCACAGAGGTGCTCAAATAAAACCCCAAAAACAAAAACACAAAAACAAAAACAAACAAAAAACCCAGTCTTTTCCCATTCCACTTAGGTGACTCTTAGTTGGTATGGTCTGCTCTAGGACTGTTTGCCTGCCTCAGCTCCTGGAGTAAGGCAATGTCCTCAGGGTTCTATCCCAGTCAAGCCCACTGACCTCTGAAACTTCAGTCTTTTACCTTTTTGCTTATAAAAACTCATGAATTTCAGCCCCTCTTGTTTTCCCATCCAGTGGCTTTGGGGGAAGTGTTCTCTTTATGTCCTCCACTCTCTCTTGCCTTTTCCTGGGGCCACCCTCCCCTCCTCAGCACCCTCTGTCTCCCCCAAACCATATCTCTCTGCTTCCTACCTTCCATGAAATGGCCACTTTTCTCCCTGTAGTTTGGAGAAAAGGAGTTCATCTTAATTTCTTCTCAGGCTTAGCCGCAGGATTCAGATTTGTCTCAACATGCAACATGCAACATCCCCCAAATTGGGAAAGTCAGAGCTTAGTTGTCCCAGCAAATATTGTTGATTCACAAGTATTAGGAAGGAAAGAGATACATATGTAAAAGTTGGGATGGAAAAGGTGGAAAGATGGTTTAGAGTTGTAGTCAACTATTTGGAAGTGATGAATTGAAATTAAAGCCCCCTAAAACAAAACAGAGATGTCCATTTTCCCTGATGAATAATTGTTTTCCTCTAATAAAGAGGAGACGGCTTATGTCTACCTTGTCCTGAGTTTACACTCTGTGTCCTGAAAGACATTCTGGGTGGATATCTAAAAATACATCTTGGGCCAAAATTGGAAGTTTGGATAAGCTTCCAAGATAGGACGGAAACATTATAAGGCAGACTGGACTAACCACAATTTTATTCTTCTCTGAAATTTAAGCACGGAATTGTTTTATTTTATATATTTTTGTATTGGTTAATTCCTTTTTTATTTTTATACACATATATCTCTACTGCTGGCACACTGTGAGTTGGGAATCTTGTAACATTTATCTCTATACCATGAATGAGAAGAAGAATTTTTATCTCATGGGGTTGTTGTAAGATTTAAATAAATTAATTCCTTTAACATATTTTGAATAATATGAGCCACATAAACCTTAATAAAGGTTAACCATTGTTTTGGCTAGACACAGAGAACCAATGAATTGTCTAAAATCCACTTCTTAGATTTCTTGAATACATTGGAACTTTTATCTTCATAAAAGAGTTTACCATATAAAGAGCTGTTTGAAAAGTTTTTCCCATCTTTCTTCTTTAGTCTTAACCAGGTCTAACAGAAACAGGAGTGCATTGAGCAGAGTATCAGTTTTGTAGGTCACTGTCTAGTTTCATGAATTTCAGTGCTACTAAGGGTCCTAGACCTCCCTTAGACAATCCCACATATTCTTTTAGACCTCCACATATTCTTTTAAACAGAAATTTTGATGAAATGAAAGGCATTTTAATAGAAAAACAAATTTTTCCTGATCAATATTTTCTATTTCCTGATAATAATGAGAGGTATCAATTAAAAACTGAATAACTGTGTGACATGGTTCTGAGAGATTTTATATTTGATAATTTGTTAAATTTTCAGATCATTCTTATAAAATAGGTATGTTAATCTCCCTTTTATAAGTAATTTGAGGCACAGAGAAGTTAAATAGTGCAAAGATTAAAAATTAATAAGTTACAGTTTGAATTTAATTTTACATATTCATGTTTTATCTATTAAAATATACTTGATATGTTTCTGTTGGAACATATATTTTAATATATTGAGATGGAAAAGTATTTATACCCTGTTTTACTCTGTAAGCATTTGTATTCTTATGATCTTGGTAAAATCATTCTATTCTTTCTTATATCTAACTGCATGAAATTGTGCTTAAATTACTGGATTTTTTCCCCCTCATGTAAATCTGACTTGATATTAAGAGAAGTAAAACATTCTTTCCATGTTCAAATATTTTGGTGTCTCTGAATATTACCCTTGAGGGTTTCTTTTCCTCTATACCTCATAAATCATGTAATCACTATCCGATTTTGTCATGTCAACTAAGTAGTTATAGATATATCACTAAGTGACATGTGATTTATAGTTCTGGTAGGTAATCTCTGATGGCAAATATCCTTTAATGTCTTCTTCCATAGGACTAAGTGCCCTTTATTAGTGATTTCTAGAAGTTTTAAAAAATTGAATAATAAATTAAAAAAACATAAAATGTAATCAGAACTTCTTCAGGGCATTCAGTCAGGCAGTGTATGTATGTGTGTGTGTGTGTGTGTGTGTTCTATCTGACCTCTCACCATCTGATTAAATTTTTATTATTTGAGTTTAAAAAAAAATACAGCACTTCCCAAGTACAAGCAGAAAAATATGGGATTACTATACTTTTTTTCTATGTCTCAGATTTCAGAAGTTTTCTAAAACATTTTTAATGGGATATTTATGTTGCTTTATTAATTTAAGAAATAACCAGTAGTTAAAGACCATATATATATATATAAAGCTACAAGAAAAGCACCATCTCTTACCCTACTAATTATTATAACAAACTATCCAAAGATATCATTTTAACAAGAGTAGTGCTATACAAAAGAATTATAGTAATTCTCAAAGTAATTTGAACAGCTGGAATCTGAGAACAAACATTTGACTTAGTATGAAAAGTAAGGGCCACGCATTCTCTATAGTATACTAGAAATAAAAATATTTTAAATAATTAACAGTCTGTGTGAACTTACAGCTACTATTTACTAACCTTTCACTAATCTTTATATTTGAGGAAGTATTCCTTGATTTCATCCAAACCACATTTCATTGCTCTCTTAAACATGATTCTTTAATGTCTGTTAGCCATATCTCTTTACTCTCATATCTGCCAGGACATGTCAGGTTCCGTACAACATTACTGAGACTTGAATTCAAGGGTCCATAGCTTATTGAAAATGTACTCTTCTCAAAAATGGGTAAAGAAGTAATAAAGCAAGAAAGGAAATGTGGTCTGAACAATGATGAGGTTTCAGATAAAGTCTAGCCTTAGCCTGGTCTGCAGAGGGGGGTGCTAGACCATAAGCCAGAATTGTGCCCCTTACCAACTCACCCATCTATCCTTTTTCTGCTAACAGTGTGGTATGCAAAAATCCTAATCTTCATTATGTGCATTTTACATTCATGTTTCCAAGTAATACTAAGAATGGTAGTTGACCTGGGGTGCCTGGGTGGCTCAGTGGGTTAAGCCTCTGCCTTCCGCTCAGGTCATGATCTCAGGGTCCCGGGATCCAGCCCTGCATCCGTCTCTCTGCTCAGAGGGGATCCTGCTTCCCTCTATCTCTCCCTGACTCTGCCTACTTGTGATCTCTCTCTCTGTGTCAAATAAATAAAAATCTTAAAAAAAAAAGGTAGTTGACCAAGTGATAATAAAACTACGAATTAAGAATAAAATCAGATAACAAACAAGAACCTCCCTAGAAAACTTTGAAACTGTTTGTTAAACAAGGCTTGCATCAAAGAATACAAACTGAAATTGAGGAAGTCCTAAAGATAATGGCAGTGAAAACCTCTGTGTCAATATCTAGGGAATACAATTAAGGAGAGTGCAATAGAAAACTCATAGTAGTAAATACTTATAAGAAAAGTGAATAAAAGAATGAATGCATAAATAAAATTTAAAAAATGAACAAAAGGTAGAAAATAAAATATTAGAAAAAAATAAACAATTAATTGAACAGAAATATTTTAAAATCATTAAAACATAACATTCTAGAGAAAAATGAATCAAGAAAAAGGGGAAGGAATTACATATATATAAAATGATAAGTAAGAAAATAGCCACTGAATGTCAGATAATTGTTTACAACATTTAGAGAATTTTATAGAATTACACAAATTTGAGGACATGATGTATTAAATAATTTCTTAATAAAAATATAATTCCCCAAAATCAACCCCTAAAGAAAGTTTAGTTACATCAGTTCCTATACAAGAAATACAAAGTTATCAATTGATAGAAAAGTCCCAGGCATAAGTGGTTATACAGTGGACTCCCAGCTAAATTTCATTTTCATCAAAATTATCCATCAAACAATAGCATTGTTTTACATCTCATTGAATATTAGTTCAGTAGATAATCTTTTCCTGTATTTATGGTCTATGTCATGGATGGTTTTGTTTTTACAAATATTTTTTGTTAGGTATGTTGCCAGTATTTAATTGCAGTCTGTTACATGCTTTTTAACATTGTTTATGGCTACTTTTAAATAGAGTTGCATAATATTAAAGTAATCAACTGTGCAGTCTTTGTGGTTAGGTTATTATTCTTCATCAGGAAGACCTTCACCCCAAACTGTGAAAACAAAACAAAACAAAAAAAACTTCCCTTAGGTTTTCTTTCAATACTTTAAGAGTATTTTTAAAAATAATTTCTGAAATCTTTCTGGAATATATTATTGTGTATTATGTGATATAAGGATATAAACTGAGGCTTTCCTTAGTATATATTCCATTGTCCCAATATTATAATGAATATTTTTTCTTTTTTTTTCTTAATAACATATAATGTATTATTTGCCCCAGGGGGTACAGGTCTGTGAATCATCAGGCTTATACATTTCACAGCACTCAACATAGCACATACCTCCCCAATGTCCATCACCCAGCCTCCCTATTCATACCCCCTCAACCCCCAGTAATCCTCAGTTTGTTTTGTGAGATTAAGAGTCTCTTATGGTTTGTCTCCTTCCTGATCCTATCTTGTTTCATTTTTTCCCTCCCTATCCCCCATGAACCCCCGCACTGCCCCTCAAATTCTTCATATCAGAGAGATCATATGATAATTGTCTTTCTCTGATTGACTTACTTCTCTTAGCATAATATATTCTAGTTCCATCCACATCATTGCAAATGAAAAGATTTTGTTTCTTTTGATGGCTGGATAGTATTCTGTTGTGTATTTATACCACAATTTCTTTATCCTTTCATCTGTTGATGGACGTCTAGGTTCTTTCCATAGTTTGACTACTGTGGAGATTTTTGCTATAAACATTCGGGTCCACATGGACCTGTCATATCACTACATTTGTGTCTTTGGGGTAAATACCCAGTAGTGTGATTACTGGGTCATAGGGTAACTCTATTTTCAACTTTTTGAGGAACCTCTATACTGTTTTCCAGAGTGGTTGTACCAGCTTGCACTCCCACCAACAGTGTAGGAGGGTTCCCCTTTCTCCACATCCTTGCCAACACTTGTTGTTTCCTGACTGGTTAATTTCAGCCATTCTGACTGGTGTGAGGTGGTATCTCACTGTGGTTTTGATTTATATTTCCCTGAGGCCAAGTGATGTTGAGCACTTTTTCATGTGTCTGTTGGCCATTTGAATGCCTTCTTTGCAGAAATGTCTGTTCATGTCTTTTGCCCATTTCTTGATTGGATTATTTGTTCTTTGAGTGTTGAGTTTGATAAGTTCTTTATAGATTTTGGATACAAGCCCTTTATCTGATACGTCATTTGCAAATATCTTCTCCCATTCTGTCAGTTGTCTTTTGGTTTTGTTGACTGTTTCCTTTGCTGTGCAAATCTTTTGATCTTGATGAAATCCCAATAGTTCATTTTTGCCATTGCTTCCCTTGCCTAGGAAGAAGTTGCAGTGGCTGAGGTCTAAGAGGTTGCTGCTTGTGTTCTCCTCTGGGATTCTTATGGATTCCTATCTCATTGAGGTCTTTTATCCATTTTGAGTCTCTTTTTTGTGTGTGGTGTATGGAAATGGTCCAGTTTCATTCTTCTGTATGTGGCTGTTCAATTTTCCCAACCCCATTTGTTGAAGAGACTGTCTTTTTCCATTGGACATTTTTTTCTTGCTTTGTCAAAGATTAGTTGACCATAGCGTTGAGGGTCCATTTCTGGGTTCTCTATTCTGTTCCATTGATCTATGTGTCTGTTTCTGTGCCAGTACCATACTGTCTTGATACTTACAGCTTTGTAATAGAGCTTGAAGTCTGGAATTGTGATGCCACCAGCTTTGGTTTTGTTTTTCAACATTTCTTTGGGTATTCTGTGTCTTTTCTGGTTCCATACAAATTTTAGGAATATTTGTTCCATTTCTTTGAAAAAAATTGATGGTATTTTGATAGTGTTTGCATTAAATGTGTTGATTGCTTTAGCTAGCATTGACATTTTCACAATATTTGTTCTTCCGGTCCATGAGGATGGAACGTTTTTCCATTTCTTTGTGTCTTCCTCAATTATTTTCATGAATTCTTTACATTTTCCTGAGTATAGATTCTTTGCCTCTATGGTTAGGTTTATTCCTAGGTATCTTATGGTTTTGGGTGCAGTTGTAAATGGGATCGACTCCTTAATTTCTCTTTCTTCTGTTTTGTTGTTGATATATAGAAATGCAAGTGATTTTTGTGCGTTGATTTTTATCCTGACACTTTATTGAATTCCTGTATGTGTTCAACCAATTTTGGAGTAGAGTTTTTGGGTTTTCCACATAAAGTATCACATCATCTGCAAAGAGTGAGAGTTTGAGTTCTTTGCCAATTTGGATGCCTTTTATTTCTTTTTGTTGTCTGATTGCTGAGACTAGGACTTCTAGTACTATGTTGAATAGCAGTGGTGATAGTGGACATCCCTGCCGTGTTCCTCACCTTAGGGAAAAGCTCTTAGTTTTTCCCCATTGAGAATGATATTTGCTGTGAGTTTTTCATAGATGGCTTTGATTATATTGAGGTAGGTACCCTCTGTGCCTACACTGTGAAGAGTTTTGATCAAGAAAGGATGCCGTACTTTGTCAAATGCTTTTTCAACATCTATTGAGAGTATCATATGGTGCTTGTTCTTTCTTTTATTAATGTATTGTCTGACATTGATTTGTGGATGTTGAACCAACCTTGCATCCCAGGAATAAATCCCACTTGGTCGTGGTGAATAATCCTTTTTTAAAAAGGTATTTATTTATTTAGTTTCAGAGCATTGTGATCTGAAAATATGCAGGGAATGATCCCAGTCTTTTGGTACTGGTTGAGACCTGATTTGTGACCAGGATGCAATATATTCTGCAGAATGTTCCATGTGCACTAGAGAAGAATGTGTATTCTGTTGCTTTGGGATGGAATGTTCTAAATATATCTGTGATGTCCATCTGCTCCAGTGTGTCATTTAAAGCCTTTATTTCCTTGTTGATCTTTTGCTTAGATGATCTGTCCATTTCAGTGAGGGGTGTGTTTAAAATCCCCTACTATTATTGTATTATTGTTGATGTGGTTCTTTGATTCTGTTATTAATTGGTTTAAATAATTGGCTGCTGCCGTGTTAGGGGCATAGATATTCAAAATTGTTAGATCTTCTTGTTGGACAGACCCTTTAAGTATGATATAGTGTCCTTCCTCATCTCTTATTATAGGCTTTGGCTTAAAATCTTATTTACCTGATCTCAGGATTGCCACCCCAGCTTTCTTTTGATGTCCATTAGCATAGTAAATTGTTTTCACCCCCTCACTTTAAATCTGGAGGTGTCATTGGATCTAAAATGAGTTTCTTATAGACAGCATATCAATGGGTCTTGTTTTTAATCCATTCTGATACCCTGTGTCTTTTGATTGGGGCATTTAGCCGATTTACCTTCAGGGTAACTATTGAAAGATATGAATTGAGTGTCATTGTATTGCCTGTGAAGTGACTATTACTGTATATTGTCTCTGTTCCTTTCTGGTCTGTTACTTTTAGGCTCTATTTGCTTAGAGGACCCCTTTCAATATTTCCTGCAGGGCTGGCTTGGTGTTTGCAAATTCTTTTAACTTTTGTTTGTCCTGGAAGCTTTTTATCTCCTTCTAGTTTCAGTGACAGCCTAGCTGGATATAGTATTCTTGGCTGCATATTTTTCTCCTTTAGTGCACTGAATATATCATGCTTGTCCTTTTTGGCCTCCCAGGTCTCTGTGGATAGGTCTGCTACAAATCTAATATTTCTACCATTGAATGTTACAGACCTCTTGTCCCAAGCTTCTTTGAGGATTTTCTCTTTGTCACTGAGACTTGTAAGTTTCACTATTAGATGACAGGTTGTGGATCTATTTTTATTGATTTTGAGGGGGGTTCTCCGTGCCTCCTGGATTTTGATATTTTTTTCCCTTTGCCAAATTAGGAAAATCCTCTACTGTAATTTGTTCCAATATACCTTCTGCCCCCTCTCTCTTATTCTTCTGAGATCCCAGTTATTCTAATATTGTTTCATCTTATGATATAACTTATCTCTTGAATTCTCCCCTGTGGCCCAGTAGTTGTTTGTCTCTCTTTTTCTCAGGTTCTTTATTCTCCATTATTTGGTCTTTATATCACGAATTCTCTTTTCTGCCTTTTTACCCTAGCCATAAGAGCCTACATTTTTTATTGTACCTCATTAATAGCTTTATTTATTTCAACTTGGTTAGATTTTAGTTCTTTTATTTCTCCAGAAAGGGATTTTATTTCTCCAGAAAGGGATTCTCTCATATCTTCTATGCTTTTTTCAAGCCCGGGTAGCACCTTGATAATTGTGATTCTGAACTCTAGTTCTGACATATTACTAATATCCATATTGATTAGGTCTCTAGCTGTTGGTACTGCCTCTTGTTGTTGTTGTTCTTTTTTTTTTTTGTAGTGAGTTTTTCTGCCTTGTCATTTTATCCAGATAAGAATAGATGAATGAGAGAACAAAATACTAAAAGGGTAGCATGACCCCAGAAAAATATACACTAACCAAATCAGAAGGTTTCTGAAACTGGGGGAGAGAAGAAGGGGGAGAAATAAGAAATATACATATGTGTATGTGTGTGTATATATATATATATATATAATATATGTGTGTGTATGTGTGTGTATATATATGTGTGTGTGTGTATATATGTGTGTATATATATATTATATATATGTGTGTATGTATATATACGTGTGTGTGTGCGTGTATATATATATATATGTATTTGACTAGTGAATTGAACAGAGCCACACACTTGATTTTGGGTATACTTTGGTCTGTTAGAAGAGACTATTTCCCAAAATTTTAAAGAAAGAAAAACTTTCATAGATACACACAAAGAAGGGTAAACACGATGAAGGGATGGAATATGACTCTAAAGATGAAAATTAAAAAAGATTCTAGAAAAGGAATTGATAAAATAAGTTGGTTGAAAAAAGAAGAAAAAAAAACCCCAAATAACAGGAAAGAATGTGATCAGGCTAGAGACTAGTACAAAGCCATGTGCTAGATTTAGAGTATATTTTGATCTCTTCGAAGAAATTGTACCCCAAAATTTTAAAGAAAAAAAAAGCCTATATGTATACAAAAAATAAAATTAAACACAATGAAGGGATAAAATATGACTATAACAATGAAAATTTGAAATATTTTTTAAAAGCTATAAGATAAAGTTTTTAATTTTAATTTTAATTTTTATTAATTTTTAATTTTTAATTTTAATTTTAATTTTTTAACATTAAAAATGTTAATGTAAAAATGTTAAAATAGGAAAGAGGAAAATTTAAAAAAAAAGAATAAGAAAAAAATAAAATGCAAAAAATTTAACTTGGAAAGACTAAATCATCACAGGGATAAAAGCCATGAGTTCTATGTCTTCTTTTCCTCTAGCTCTGGAGTTCCACAGTTCTCAGTGATTGGTGAACTTTGTCTTGGTTGGATGTTCTTGCTGATCTTGGGGAGGGGACCATTGCAGTGATTTTCAAGTGTCTTTGCCTGAGGGAGAATTGCACTGCTCTCACCAGGGGCCAGGCTAAGTAATCTTTTCTGGTTCACTCTTGGTAGCTTTTGTTCCCTGAACACTTTCCATACAGCTTTGGAGGACAGGAATGAAAATAGTGGCCTCCCAATCTCTGGTCCCATAATGGCTGAGAGCTTGGGGCCCCACTCCTCAGTGAGCCCTCAGAGAAAAGCAGTCAGTCCCTCCCATCTCCCTGGTCTCCAGCTGGGTGCTCTGCTCACCCAGCCTGTGGCCAAGCATTTCTATCTCTGGTGCACTGCCCTGTTTGGAGTCTCCAAACCCAGCAGATTCCTGCAGCATGCTCCTATGCTACTCCTCTCAGAGAAGGAAGGAGGGAGTCTCTCCAGATCTGCTACTTGTGGGGTCCCTGCTTGAAGAACAGTGGCTCGACTGTGCCTTGGTTCACGGTTTAAGATAACCCCAAACTGAGAGCCCACTGCTCAGCTCCATCTCTGCAGTTGGCTTCCCTGCTCCAATACCTGGGAGCTCTGCCACACTCAGACACCCCCAGCCTTTCTGTGACCCTGCGGGTCTTGAGACCACACTGTCCCCGCAAGGGCTCCATCTCCTGCTTAGCCTCTGGAGCGAAGTCCCTCAGTGGAGCAGACTTCTAAAAGTTCCAATTTTGTGGTCTGCTGCTCTCTCACTTTCCAGGAGCCAACCCCTCCCCCTGTAGTCTATGTTCCCATCACTTCGGATTCACGTCTCCACACGTCCTACTATCTGGAAAGTTGTCAATTTTCTGTTCCTAGAATTGTTGCTCTTCTTCTCTTCGATCTCCTGTTGAGTTTGTAGGTGTTCAGAATGGTTTGATAACTATCTGGCTGAACTCCTGGGACCTGATGATAATCAGTCTCCTACTCCTACACCATCTTGCTCCTCCTCCCAACATTATAATTAATATTTTCAACACAGACTTGAAGCCCTGTCTTGGATATAATCATAAGTGTTATCCATATGTGTTTCTCTGTTTGTGAGCTCTATCTCATTTAATTATTTGTTGTCTTCTGTACTCACTGACATTTCATGTCTTTGTAGAATCTTGAGTAATTTTTCTTCTATGAAATACATACATGCATAAAAGATAAATAGTAGATATTAGAATAAGATTATAATGAAAAACAGTGTCTCCTGCTCTGTCACACAAAACTGCCAGAGGGAAGTACCACTTTTAATTTTATTTGTATTGGTTCTTAGAGTATACCTCTAAATGATACAAATAAATTTCAATTTATTGAAATACATATATAGTCAACCTTATGTATTAATTTTATTTCTTGAATATTTAATTTGCTTTGCTTCTGCTTGTCTCCTTTCCCTCATCCTCTTATATCAATAACAGTGATATTCTGTTAAATCACTAGTTTTAGGCATTTCATTGGTTATTTTGGAACTTGATGTAGTTACTCATTTATTTTTGTTCCATTAATTATGGAGTGATCGCTTAAAACCTACACTATGATAGAATGGTATTAGCACTTCTAGAACTCACCTCTTTCATCTTCCAGTTGCTTTCACTTCTTAACTGACTTTACACCATGACTTTATAGATTGATTTTAAGTCAAATATCAATAAACAGTATTATGACTACATAAATATTTCTCACTGAGGAATAACGTAGTTGATGGTAATGTATTTTATTTCTCTTGCTGATTTTTAAAGGTATTTTAACTAGTTATTTTTTTCACAATAACTTCTTTATTAAAGTCCAAGAGTTCTTCCAATATTTCTAGAATAACGTCAGGTATGTAAAATCTCTCTTTTTTTTCTCCTTGAAAACACTTCTTAATATACTGTCTCATGTCCTGGTCTGGATCCGGTACTCCCTGGGCCTATTGTTTATCCCAAGATTTCTTGTAATAGTTCTTGTTCAGTTCTGTTTTTGCTTCATCTTGTATATGTCACTTTGATTATTTTCCTATTTTCTCCACTAATTTATCCAATAAGAAATTTCTTGCATGTCTGAAATATTTATATTTGCTCTCATATCTTATTCTGTACTATATTCTATATTCCAGTGGGGCTTTAAAAATATTTAAAGTGATCAGTCTCTTTCTCCTCTTTTTCTATCTTTTGGGAAACTTTATCATTTTCCCTTTGTTTTTAGGCTTCTGAAGTTTTGTGGCAGTGTATTTTGATGGTAGTCTGTTGTTGGTTAGCTGTTTTTATTTGGGTTACTGAATATTTAATGATCTTTTTAATTTTTAAAATTCATATATTTCCTTTAATAAGAATACCAGTAACAACAACACTAATGGAATTAGCATTTGCATAGCATTTAATGAATGCCAGGTGCAACTCAAAATGCTTTTGCTTTGTATATCTGAACTCATGTAATGCTTACAACAACATAATAGTAAAAGAGGTACTATTATTTTTTCAGTTTTTAAAGATAAGGAAGCATAGGCCCATAGAGGTTAAATGATTTCTGGAAGTTGCATAATTAGTGGTAAATGTAATTTAACCCCAGAATTATGGCTTTATAGTCACTGTAATTAAACATTAAGCATGTCTTCTGTCCAAAAAAAAGAAAGTCTTACATCGTTTTTTTTCTAGTTTAATAATTAGTTCTCACTCATTGGTTCTCTTTTTATGGAACTACTTTCATTCAGATATGGGACTACTTCCTATTAAGGTAGACTTCTTTATGATGCATCTATTGAAATACTTTATCATGTTTGTTTTCTTCTTTTATTGAGGTAAAATTACATCTATTCAATTGCAAAGGTATCTTACAGTTTACTGAGTTTTTAACGTAAGCATATCCACATACGGAGTGCTGTGCTTGCTCTGGGATGTTCCCCTGTGCTCCTTTCTAGTCAGTTTCCCTCCTGGTCTGCAGGCAGTTAGTATTCTGATTGCCGTCTCTATAGAGTACTATTGACTCTTTTAAATTTCATAGAAATGGAACAATAAAACACACTTTCTGTGTCTGGCTTTTTTCATTTATCACATTTTTTTGTTATTATAGTTGCATTAATTATTATCCATATTTATTACGGAGTGGTAATTTACTGCATGAATATACCATGGATTGTTCATTGTTCTCCTGGTGAACATTTGAGTTCTAGTTTTTCACTGTTTCAAAAAATGCTTCTGTGTACATCTGTGAGAAGTCTTTGTCCCTATGCTTTCCATTATCTTTTTTAAATAACAGAGGAGAAATATTAGGTCATATGGTGGGTATATGCTTAACTTTTTGATAAATATGCAAACTGTTGTCCAGAATGATTTTACTTTTCACATTTTGTCAAGTAGTGTATGAACACTCAGTTTGCTTCAAATCACACCAACACTTACGGTGGTCATCTTTTTAATGGTAGGCATTCTAATTGGTATATACTATTAACACACTGTGGTTGTAATTAGACTTTAATAATTAATGGTAAGTCTTTTTTAATATGCTTGGTGGGCATTCATATATATTCTTTGATAAAGTATATGCCTAAGTCTTTTGATCATTATGTTAAATATGTTATTTTTTTTTAGACCAGTTTGAGGCTCACAGTAAATTTAAGGGAAAGGTACATATATTTCCCATGTACTTCTATCCCACACATGCATAGTTTTCACCATTACCAACATCCCTTACCAGAGTGATGGATTTGTTACAAATGATGAAGCTATATTAATGAACATCAGTAATCACCCTAGTCCATAGTTTGCTTTTGAGTGTACTCTTGGTGTTTTATACTCTGTGGGTTTGGAAAAGTACGTAATGATGTGTATTTATCATTTTGTTATGAGTTTTTTTCACTTCTCTAAAAATCTTCTGTGTTCCACTTACTCATCCCTACCCACCACCTTCAAACCCTGGCAACAACTGATCTTTTCATTTTCTTCATAGTTTGCATTTCCCAAAATATTATGTGGTTGGAATTTTATGTAGTCTTTACAGATTGGCTTCTTTTTTACCTAATAATATGCACTTAAAGTTCTTTTGTGTCTCTTCATGGCTTGATAGCTCAATTCATTTTAGCAATTAATAATAATCAGTTTTGTAGATAAACTAAAGTTTATTTATGCATTCACCTATTGAAGGGTATCTTGGTAACTCCTAAGTTTTGGAAAATATGAGTAAAGCTGCTACAAATACTCATATGCCTGTTTTTATGTGTACATAAGTTTTCAGATCCTTTGGGTAAAAACCAAGGAGCATGATTTAGGTCTTTCTCAATCTGTATCATTTTTATGTCCTTTGCTTGTCATATGGCATTAGCTACAACTTCCAGTATAATGTCAAAAAGGACTTGTGACAGGGGACATCCTTGCTTTGTTACTGATCTTATCGGGAAAGCATGAATTTCTTTTTATATATATGGTAGTTCTAGATTTTTTGTATGTTTGTTGCATACATGGTTAAGGGTTGTTTTGTTATCTTGGAGAACTGATCTCTATTATTACACAATAGCCTTCTTTATTCCTGGTAACTTTCCTTACTTTGAAGTGTATACTGCCTGAAATTAATATAATTATTCCTGTTTTTTTTTATTAATGTTAGCATATCATATACTCCNGTAACTTTCCTTACTTTGAAGTGTATACTGCCTGAAATTAATATAATTATTCCTGTTTTTTTGATTAATGTTAGCATATCATATACTCCTCCATCTGTTTGCTTTTTAAAAAAGTTTTTTTAATTTTTAATTTTTAAAAATCAATTAGGCAACATATGGCACATACTTAGTTTGAGAGGTAGTGTTCAGTAATTTATCAGTGGCATATAACACCCAGTGCTCATCATATCACATGCCCTACTTAATTCCCATAACCAAATTGCCCCATCCTCCCACTCATCTCCCCTCCAGCAAAGTTCAGTTTCTCCTAGTTTTTCCTCCCTCTTTGATGACTTCCCATTTAATTTTCCCTCCCTTACCTTATGATCATCTGTGCTCTTTCTTATATTCCACATATGAATGAAACCATGTGATAATTGTCTTTCTCTGATTTATTTTGCTCAGCATAATACCCTCCAGTTCCATCCATGTCAATGTAAAGGGTAAGCATTCATCCTTACTTATGGCTGAGTAATATTCCATTGTGTATATGTGTATGTGTGTGTGTGTGTGTGTGTGTATACACACACACACACACACACACACACACACTACATCTTTATCTATTCATCTGTTGATGGATATATTAGCTCTTTCCAGTTTGGTTATTGTGGTCATTGCTTCTGTGAACATTTGGGTACACTTTGGATCACTACTTTTGTATCTTTGGGGTAAATACCTAGTAGTACCATTGCTGGGTCATTGGGTAGCTCTATTTTTAACTTCTTGAGGGACCTCCATACCGTTTTCCAGAGTGGCTATAACCACTTGCATCCCCACCAACAGTGTAAAAAGCTTCCCCTTTCTCTGCATCCTCGCCAATATTTATTGTTTCCTGTCTTACTAATTTTAGCCATTCTGACTGGCTTTCTTTTAATCTATATGTGTTTTTACATTTAGAGTTGGTTTCTTGTAGGCAACATATAGTTGGGTCTTGTTTTACCTACTTTGTTAATCTCTTCTAATTGTTATATTTAAACCACTGATATTCAAATTTAGTATTGAAATATATGGACTAATATCTACCATATTCATTACTGTTTTCATTTCTACTATTGTTTTTACTTCCTATTTAGTCTTTCACTCTGACTTTTGTGGTTTTAATAGAGAATTCTATATGGGTCCATTTAGTCTCCTTTCTTTACATAACAGTTATATTCCTTTAAAAATAATGGTTACTCTAGAATTTGCAATATATATTTGCAGCTAATTCACGTCCTCATTCAGATATCATTATACTAATTCTCAGGTAGTGTAAATACCTTAAAATAACAGAAATATTCTAGTTTCCCCCTTCTGTTCCTTCTATCATTGTTGTCATTCATTTCACTTGTACATATGTATATATAAGGCATGTTCATACATAAGCATAGATAATCAAAGACATTATTGATATTACTTTGAACAAACTGTTTCCTGTTAGATTAATTAGGAAGAATAAAAATTGGGGCACCTGGGTGGCTCAGTGGTTAAGTGTCTGCTTTCAGCTCAGGTTATGATCCCGAGGTCCTGGGACCGAGCCCTGCATATGGCTCCCTGCTCAGTGGGGAGCCTGTTTCTCCCTCTCCCTCTGCTGCTCCCCCTGCTTGTGCTCTCTCTTGCTTTCTCTGACTATCTCTTCTACTCACTGTCAAATAAATAAATAAAATCTAAAAAAAAGGAACAAGAATTATTTTATCCCTATTAACCTTTCTTCAATGATTTTCTTTTGTTTATATAGATCTGAGTTTTTCACATATATCAATTTTCTTCCTCTCTAAAGATCTTCATTTAAAAAAAATTCTTAAAGAGTTTGAGACAGAGACAATGAGCTAGAGCACAAGTAGGGGAAGGGGCAGAGGGAGAGAGAGATGAATAAGCAGATTGCTTCCTGAACATGGAGCCTGATACGGGGCTTGATCCCAGGACCCTGAGATCATGACCTCAGCCAAAGTCAGATACTTAACTGACTGAGCCACCCAGGTACCCCTAAAGACCTTTTAACATTTCTTTCCAAGGTCAACTAGCAACAAGTTCCCTGTATATTTATATGAGAAAAACAATTATTTTACTTAGGAAAATCTTACAAGGTATAGAATTCTAGTTGGTAGTTTTTTTCTCACCAGTTAAAATATTTCACTCTACTCTCTTCTTTCTTGTGTGATTTCTAAGAATAAATGGACAATTCCTATCCTGAAAATGATATACCTAGGTGTAATATTTTCAGACATGTATTCTGCTTGGTGTTCTGTGAACTTCCTGGACCTGTGGATTGATGCCTGACATTAATTTGATGGGATTTCTGTCATTGTTTCAAATATTTTATTTCTTTTTTTTTCTAGTATTCCCATTGTACATATGTTATACCTTTTGTAGTTGTCCTGCCTTCTCTGTTCTTTTTTTTTCAGTCTTCTATTTGCCTTCTGTTTTCATAGATTCTATTGATATATCTTCCCACTCAGAAATTATTCCCTCAGCTGCATCTAATCTACTAATATTCCCATCACATGCTTTGCTCCTATTACAATCCTTTATACCTCCAGCATTTTTTTTAGTTCTTTCCTAGCATTTCCATCTCTCTGTTTACATTGCCTGTCTATGCTTGTATGTTGTCTGTTTTACTGATTAGAGTCATTAGCATATTAATTATAGTTGTTTTAACTTCCCACTCTGCTAATTCTGACATCTCTGCTATGTCTGATTCTGATACTTGCTCTGTTTCTTCATAACGTACTTTTTTTTTCTTTTGCTACAGCTTTTAATTTTTCTTGGTAGCTGTACATGATATACTGGGTAAAGGAACTTCTGTTAAGAGATCTTTAGGAACGTGGTAAAGTGTAGGGACATGAAGTATTTTAGTGAGCCTTGTGCCTCTAGACTGTACACTTGACAAAAATTTCTCAGAACTTTTCTCCCCTCTTAGAGAAATGGATAGAACTGACTGGAGTTGGTTATTTCCCTTTCCCCAAGACAGTTAAATTTTAACAGTAGTCCAGGATACTATACTCTGGTTTACTAGTTTACTCTTGGGGCCAGCCTTGTTAAGAAAAAAGTACTTTGGAATATTTAAAAAATGATTCTTTTTCTCATTTCCATGCCAGATACAGAAGGGAATTTTTCTCTGTGTACTGTGTACTATGGAAATCAGGTCAAGTTTCTATAGTAAATTTGACAATATTTTCCACTCCACCCTTGACTGGGACCCCCAAGTGTTTTTAACTGTGAGATTTGTTCACACTAAGCTTACACCACTTTTTAAATTACATTTCAGGTTTTTCTACTACAGCATTGGTTCACTCCATGGTTTCTGCCTATGAGTTCTGCTATGGTAAGTGGAAACTTCGTGTATTCACTTTCCTGTATGTCCTGTCTTGGAAGCAGTGGTTTTTCCTGTGTCCTCTTGTCTTTTGTGAATTCAAGAAGAGCTGTTGATTTTTCAGCCTGCTCATTTTTTACTTGTTTTTTTTTTGGAAGGAGTGGTAACTTCTAACTCCTCACATGTGGAAATAACAAATTTTGCTCGTTACTTTTTCAAATTGGATTGTGTGTTTGTTTTACTGAGTTTTGGGTTTTCTTTATATACATTGGATACATTTCTTTTACTAGACATGCTATTTATAAATGCTTCATATTTTCTTAAAATATAGGACTTGTTTCTTTAGTGTGAATTTCAAAGATCAAAACTTCTTAATATTGATAAAGTCTAATGTTTGATTTATATATGTTATGGAACATGGTTAGGTACCACATGGAAGAATATTTGTATTAAGGTAAGTTTAAAATTGCTGTCTTAAAAAAGTTTTACAGTTTTTGGATTTACATTTTATGATTCATTTCCAGTAAATTTTAAATATGGCAATAAATATGGTTTAAAGTGATTTTTGTGCATTACATATCTAATAGTTTCAGCAATATTTTAAAATGATTGTCTTGGGGCACCTGGGTGGCTCAGTCATTGAATGTCTGCCTTTGACTCAGGTCCTGATCCTGGGGTCCTGGGATTGAGCCCCATGTGGGACTCCTGCTCAGCAGGAAGCCTGTGTCTCCTTCTCCCACTCCCCCTGCTTTTGTTCCCTCTCTTGCACTCTCTCTCTCTCTCGAATAAAATCTTCAAAACAATAAAAAATAAAATGATTGCCATTTTCCATTGAATTTCCTTTGTAACTTTAAAAAACATCCATTTACTATATATGTGTGGGTCTTTTTTTGGGCTCTCTGTTTTACTTTAGTGATCTATTATCTTGCCAAAATCACATTATCTTGAGTGTTACAATTTTATAGCACTTAGTGAAGTTAGGTAGTGTCAACTCTCCAACTTGGTTCTTTTTCTCAAAGTTGTTTTGGCTATTATAGGTCTTTAAGTTATTTTGGCTAATCCAGATGCTGTGCATTTTCATACAAATTTTAGAATCATTTTGTCAATTTCTTCAAAAACATATGCTGAGATATTGGTTAGGACTATATTGTATGCTTAGGCCAGTCAAGGAAAAGTTTTTATTTTAAAAATTTTGAGTCTTCAGATCATGAACACAGTATGTCTTTTTATTATTTGGGTCTTTTACATTTTTCTAAATAGTGTTTTATATTTTTTAGTATCTGGGTCTTGCACATCTTTTGCTGGACTTATCCTTAAGAGGTTCTTTTTTTTCTCACTTTTATGCTGTTAAGAATGATATTTAGTATTTAATTTTAATATAATTGTCATTTGCTAGAAACAAAATTTATTTCTCTATATTGATCCTGTATCCTGTAATGTTACTAATCTCACTTATTAGTTCTGTGTTCTAGGTGTTTTGTGATAGACATGTCATCTGGAAATAGTTGTCCTTTATCTTTTAATTTTATCACTTATCTAAGGTTGAATAAGAAAGTACTCCAAAATGTAATGACTTGAAACAATGATTTGTTATTGCTTATAGTTTGTGTATTGGCAGGGTGGCTTTTATGTTGGTTTTGCCTGGACTCACCCATATAATTATATCAAAATTCCCTCTGGATTACCAAGTTTCTAGGGACAGAAGCAGACTGAGAAAATTTCTTAGCTGAAAATAAGATTCATTTCTTAGGGAAAACAAAAGAAGTCTAAGATCTCTTGATAGGAGGAGGCACACAGACTACTTCTTTGTTTATCAGAGTATTCATACATTGTTTTTCTACATATTACTTGATTCTATTAATATTTTAAATAAACAGTGAAATGTCTGTGGATATTAATGGTCCAAAATTATTAATCTAAAGGTCTACAGAGATAGCTCAGTCTTTTTGCTGATATTGGTTACCCCTTGTTTTTTTTCTACTTGTCAATCTTGCAAGGTGGTTATTACTTTTATTAATCTTTTTTAAGAGTGATCTTTTCTCTTTCTTGATTGCCAATGCTGTGTTCTATCTGAATGATTTGTGCATTTATTCCTGTCAGATATTTTTATTCATTGTGTTCTTTTATTACACAGTTTTAATTAGAATTAGATAATCTGTTTATTAACAAAAACATTAAAACTACAATTTTTATTTTTATCACTTGGGAACATTTCAGATTTTTATACATTGTCTTTTAAATGTAATATGCTTTAGAGTATTTCCCAATGGACTATGAAGAATTGTATTGTTTAATCTTTAAAATTTAAGTGTGTCTAAATTATTTCTAATTTGATAATTTTCAAAGTCCAAAAGTATACTCTTTTTAATTTCAATCTTTTGGGCATGATTGAAACTTGTTTTATGGTTCAGAATATGGTCTATCTTGATAAGTGTTTTATATGCACAGGAAAATAATCCATTTCCTGCCATAGTTGAAAATAATTGCAATAAATTAGGTTATAGTTAGGTAGTTTATTACAAGACTAAACATATCCTCACTACATGGTCCATCAATTGGGTGCCTGGGTGTTGACCCAAAGGAGTTGAAAACTTACATCCATATAAAAAATTTTACACGTGGCACTTGGATGCCATGGGTGGTTAAGTGTCTGACTTTTTGTTTTGCCTCACGTGGTGATCTCAGGGTCATGGGATTGAGCCCCACATGGGCCACCACACTCAGCATGGAGTCTGCTTAAGACTCTCTCTCTTTCCTTCTGCCCCTCCCCCTGTTCTCTCTTTCAAATAAATAAATAAATCTTTTAAAAAATTGCACAGTACTGTTTATAGCATCTTTATTCATAATTGTCAAAAAACCTGGAAGCAACCAGGATGTCATCCAGTAGAGGCACAAATAAATAAAATGATATATCCTGGTAATGAATTATTATTAATTGTTAAAAGGACTGAGCTGTCAAGCCATGAAGAGACATAGAAGTACCTTAAATGAATATTTCTAAGTAAAAGAAGCCAGTCTGTAAAGGTTACACACTGTATGATTTCAATTATATGGCACTCAGGGAAAAGGGAAGTAGGGAGATAAAAAGTTCAGTAATTGACAGGGCTTTGGTGTGGGGGTCAGAGATAAATGAATAAGCAAAGCTCAAACAATTTCCAGAGCAGCGAAAGTACTCTGTATGATGTAATAATAATGACTATATGTTGTTATACTTTGCCCAAACCCATAGAATATATTACTCCAAAGGTGAGCCCTAAAGTACTGGACAGGGTGATTATAATGTGTCATTGTAGGATCACTCTTGGTAAAAATGGACCATTCTGTGAATGACATTGATAATGAGGGAGGTTATGCATGTGTAAGGCAGGGAATAAATGTGAAATCTCTATTTCTTTCAATTTTGTTATAAAACTAAAACTTATTGGGGTTCATGGGTGGTTCAGTTGGTTAAGCTGGGAGGGAATAAATGGGAACTCTCTATTCCTCCCAATTTTGTTATAAAACTAAAACTTCTTGGGGTTCCTGGGTGGTTAAGTTGGTTAAAGCATCTGCCTTGGGCTCAGGTCTGATCTCAGGGTCCTGGGATCAAGCCCCATGTAGGGCTCTCTGCTCAGCAGGGCCTCTGTTTCTCTTCTCCCTCTGCCTCTCCCCCCATGCACACACATATGCGTGCTCTCTCTCTCTCTTAGGTAAAATCTTGGAAAACAAAAGCAAAATGAAACAAACTAAAATTTCTCTAAGAAAATGAAGTTTTAAAAAACAATATGGTGGGTCATGGTGGCTGCAAGTGTTTTGTTCCTTTTATATTCTCACATCCCATCTTATTTTTCTGATGATTGAGGGAAGAGTATTAAAGTTGTGAAGTATGATAGATTTGTGCATCTTTTCTCATTAGTCTCTTGATAAGATGTAATTAGACTATAAATATATTTTAAATACATAGACAGTAGGGTTTAGAGTTTCCCTTTACTGGGTTGAGATAGAGTGCTGTGTGATATATCCTGATACCAATGGATCCAAGTGATGGTTTAGACTATGTGGGTAATACATTTGAAAAGTTTGAAGGACTAGAGTTTGGGAAGAATTACTGAAGTTAATGTATTATTACTGTAATGAACTCAAAATAAATTTCTCCTAGAAATCTTTATTAACTGTCTTTGTGAAATTCTCTTTAGCATTTATATATTCAGCTAAAATGTACTGTTCAATCTGTTGACATATTACTTTGATTTGGTTTTGTACTGTTTTTTATTTGACTTGGCCTAAGTCCACTTTAAATGTTAAACCCAAATATTTGCTCATTATTTTTCATTTCTGCCTGGTGCCTAGAGTTCTCTAATCTATACAAACTATGAATTTATTAATAAAAAATACCTGTGTTGAATATCCAAGATAATCTAATCTGACTGTCATCTATGTTGAGCATTCCTCCTACAAAATGCTCATAAAGGGATGATCAGACTGTACTAATAAACTTCCAGTAACAAGAATGCATTTTCCCTTGTGGCAGGTAATTCCTTTATTGATCTACTAAAAAATACTCAACATTTACTGAAAATCTTTTAATTACTTGGTAAAATTAATCAAAATGCATATTAGAAAATACTACATGTATTAAAATAAATCTTATACACAAAAGAGTTAACAATGGGCATGATAATTTGCTCTTTATGTCTTTCAGAGTATTTATCCACACAAATATATTCATATGCATACAAACTAACAAATTTGGGTATTAGAATCCTGTTTACAGTGCAATTGGACAGAATTTATCCAACAGTGTGGCAGAATACTCTCAAGATGCAACTGAAAATCAAGAACTTGATAAGCAAAAATCAATGAATAAATGCATGAATTGATTGAGTGAGTGAATTCTTTCTTGGTTCATATATCTTATACGTATATTGCTTAACCTGGCATGTGTCCCATTTGATCACTCAAAGTATTAGGATTACAAATAAGGGAGCGGTGGTTATCCAGAAAAACATGTGCTTTATATCTGTTCTATTAGAAGAAGGGAGAGTGGGCAAGAAAATAAAATAAACCTCCACTAAAGTGAACAAGAATTTGTAATAAGGAATGGATAGAAAATTCATTTCAGTAACAGGGAGCAAGAAACTCAACCAATGGCCTATTTTGTGATAGAACTTACTGGAGGTTGGTTTCCAAGGGCTTTGATAAAGTAACAGAGGTAGTAGCAGTGGCCATGGCCTTGTTCTCAAATTACTTTAAGACAGTGACCAGAGTTTCAGATAGAAATAAAGAAATTTAAGCCTTATAGTTCAGCTTGTGCTTTCCAGTATATATATGGCATTTCATTACTGTTATGAAACAATGATATATATATATGTGTGTGTGTGTGTGTATGCATATATATAGTTTGAATCTGTAAAAGTGCTGTCCAATATATTTTATTATGTAGTATATTATAATATATAATGTATTGTTCCAAGTACTACAGTTACTGGCAAGTTAACTGCCACTGATTGTATGATGGTGCTAAAAGAATTTTAGTAAACCTCTTTGGTCTGTGAAGAATATTTGTTACTTTTTTTACTTTTAAAAAATATGGATCCCATGAAACTAACAAAATGATCCACTGGTTCAAGATTAAATATTTAGTATTAGTTTATTTTTATTGTTCTACAAATGTTTCTGTTTTTTTCCCTCAACATAGGTTGTTTTATTGGATAATAATCTTAAATAAGCAGTCTTTCTTGTTTTCTCATGGAGTGGCAGGCTCTAAACATTTATCATGGTTCCTTGGTGGGATGGTCACTGAATGATCAAATTAGAGCTCATTCAACTAGATCTGTGGTAACGACAGTTACTAGGCTGCAGTACTCCTTCTCAGATTTATAGAACATCCAGGTGGAGTTCATTACTGTGAATCACCCAGCATGGTCCCCTGGCAACAGATTAAGAAAACAGTCTAAATTAGAGATGGCTGCACTGCCAAACTTATCCCTCGTTCAAAATGTAAGGCCCCCCCTACGTTTAGCCACATACATCTTATCTGTAGTAACCTTCTATCCGGGGAGGTCTCTAATACTATTTGCTGCTGCATTTGTACAATACCTAAAATATTTATGAATCTCAAAGTTGAAAAATTACAGATTTGTAGCTAATACATTCCACAGCTGCATGTTCTTGGTTTGCAAGTTTATAACTGGGAATTTGCTACTAACAAATTCCAGCTTTTGAACAATTGGAAGTATTTCTCCAACTCTCTGTGTTGCCCAGTCTCTTTTTACTTTCAGTCCCCAGGCAGGGATGGCTGCAATGGTGGTACAGCCTGTGGGGAGGTGAGGAGGAGGGATGGAGGGATCTCTTTGCCATCAGTCACCAACAGCCCCTCTGGCTGATTAAGTAGCAGGTGTTAATAGGAACCCAGGGGAGTACTCTCCAGTTCCCTTTAGCTGGAATGGTAGTGACATGATTCAAGGCCTGAAGGGTTTAGGGCCCTTTTAGGGAGTGGGGAGAAAAGTGGACTTGTAAAGTGAAAAATAATAGAAGGGTATGTTGTTTTGAAATGCCTTTCTTGATGCTTGAAAGATACGCAGTTTTTGAAGACTTGAACACTGAATATTCTGACACAGATGTGCCTAACATTAAGAAAAGGAAAGAGAGAACATATTAACCTTTAAAAACACTGCTCACGGTATAATTTGATTTCATTGGAGTTTTGTAATGCATAATATGATTTAATTGTTTTAGATATTTCTTAGGTGGATAGACAAGGGCATAGATGTTATGAAGATATAATGAAAAGATACCGTAGCTCTTGCAAAATTACAAAGTATAAGTTTATACACAAAATGGACAAAATCAATAGATTTAATAGATTAATCCAAATCAGAGATGACTGTTAAAACAACATCTGGAGTTTACTGTAGTTAATCTGTATAATTCATTTGAATCTTTGTCTCAGAAGAGATTTTTAGAACACGACTTCTAATTTGATGTATGTAGTGTTAAAATATTTTACGGACTTTATACAAACACCACCAAAATATTATCATAGTTCTTTTCTGGTCACTAAATGTCACCGCCAGGTAACTATTACTTTACTGTTAACAGCATTGATCAATTTTTGTAATTTATAGAAAATTTTATTCCTGGATAAATTTTATTCTTTATATAATACATTATATATTCCTTTGTGCCTAGGTAGCATGCTTGTGAGATTTATGAATATTGCTGGGTGCGGTTATAGTTCATTATTACTTTTATATAGCATGTAATTGGGTGAATAAATATTATATATTATACAATTGGTAGTTATTGAATCCTTCCCAAAATGGATGTTTAGTATAATTTTGATGTGAACATGCCAAAGCATGTCTTTTGGTGGGAATAGGTACACATTTGTATTTGGTATAAACCTAGGAGTAGAATTGCTGGATTGTAAGGTACATAGTCAAATTTACTAGATGTTGCCAAAGAGTTTACTTGCTTACTAGTGTCAGAGAGTTCTGATTTTTGCACATGCTCATAAGCATTATTTTCTTTCTCCTCAAATTTTGCAGTTCTAGTGAGTATATAATGGTTTCTCCTGTGACTTTAATTTTCATCTGCCTAATAATGAATAAAATTTATATTTTTTTCTTGTATGCATTGGCCACTTGGATATCATATTTGAGAACTGTCTTTTCAAGTATTTTGAACATTTTCTGTTTTTATGATTTTTCCTTATTTTTTTAATTTTTTTTTTTTTTTTTACTTAGTGCAAGTTGGGAGGAGCAGAACGGGAAGGAGAGGGAGGGGGGAGAGAATCTCAAGCAGACTCTGCACTGAGCACAGGGCCCCGCACAGGGCATGATCTCATGACCCTGAGATCATGATCTGAGCCAAACCAAGAGTCAGATGCTTAACCAACTGAGGTACCCATGTGCCCCATCTGACTTTTCCTTATTGATGAATAAAAATTCTTTATATATTCTGGATAAGTCTTTCTCAGATACAGGAATTGAGAATGTTTTCTCCCACACTGAGGCTTACCTTTTCACATAGATAATGATATCATTTTCATGAAAAGAATATATTTTAATGTCCATATATCACTATTTTTGTGTGATTAACATAATTCTTATTTTGGTAATATTAGACTCAGAAAAACCTGTATGAATTTTGAAAAAAAATGACAATTATTTAAGAATTTGGAGTGACCAAAAAAACCCAAAAATGTGGTAGAGAGTCAACCTATGAAAATTGGTAAATTCATTGAGTGAAATTTGCATTTGTTCATTTTTAAACTATGAGAACTTTTGGTTCATATAGCCCAGAGATGCTGATGCTGAAGCAGAAATTTATATCTCACTAGCTTAGTGACTCATAAAGTAAAATTCAGGGCTTGTAGAGTAATTGGAAGTGAAGAGAAAATTGAGAAAGGAATGAGACACGAAGGTGAAAAAAATACCTCGTAAGTTCTCCTCCACTTCTTGGTAGATTTCTGAACTAAGTATGGATAGTGAAGACTTTAAGAAGCCTTGCCAAAGACAGCAGCTGAGGTCAGGGAAATGTAGGTTTCAACTGTTACGACTAGAGGGGAAAAGAGTGTGTAGTTGTAGTCCAGTCAAAGTAATACTTTATAGAGGAAGATAACAAAAAAATCTAGAATTTCTACAAAGTACCTGGATAACAGAAAAATAAAATGAGGTGACATGTGAGAAGTAGGAAAATGGGACCCATAGTCAGGAGAACACAAATCAATGGAAATAAGAACCAAAAGGACAAGTGTTGTAATTAAGACTGAGATTTTAAAGCAATTTATTCATAAATATGTCTAAGAACACAGAGAAAATCTTATAAATATTGAAAAGATGGGAAACTTAAGTGTCAAAGTCAAATACATGCAAGAAGGATAAATAGATATTCTAGAATTTAAAAGTATGTTAACTGTAATCTTTAAGAAATGCTTGAACTTAAATATAAAGGTGGCAAATGAAAATGTCAGCAAAATTGAAGGTAGATTAATAGAGAATATTCCATTCAAGAGAGATGAAAACCTGGGGAAAAAGTTAACAGAGTCCATCATCTTCTAAGACAATATCATGTGGTCTACCAAACATGCCATGACAGTGTCAGAAAGATGGTAGAGATAATAAATAGTAACAGGAAATTATACTGGAAATAATAACTGGAATTTTCCCAAATCAGGAGAAAAACATCTAAAGACTCAAGAATTTTATCCAAATATAGGCAAAATAAATACAGTGAAACCACACGAAGTCACCTCACAATCGAACTCCTAACACCCACCACCACAACAAAAATCCTTGAAAGTAGATAAATGATAAATTACATACAGTTGATGAAAGCTGTGAAGGATGGCTGATTTCTCCTTGAAAATACTGAGGCCAGCAGACAATGAAATGACCTCATCAGAGTACTGAGAGAGAGAGAAAAATTCAGAATTTTCTGGCCAGTGAAAATAATCTGCAAAAATGAAGGTGAATATAATAGTTTTCTACTGCTTTTGTAACAAATTACCATAAACTCAGTGTTAAGCAATGCAAGTTTAGTGTTACAGTTTTGGAGGCCAAAATCTGAAATAGATGTCACTAGGCTAAATAACGTGTGTGCATTCCTTTTGGAGGCTCCAGGGGAAATTCATTTCCTTGGCTTTTCCATCTTGTATAGACTGCTCACATTTCTTGGCTCTTGGTTTTCTTCAAAGCCGGCATTTACACTGCTATTATCTCTACTAGTGTCATCCTATCTCCTGTGGTTCTGATGCCCCCGTTTCACTTCTAAGGACTTCTGCGATTACATTGTGTGTAACAAGACATCTTTGGGAGCCATTATTCCACCTATTCTACCTATAACATTGAATAAAAGAAATTTGTTTTGAATAAAAGACATTTTTAGATAGATAAATAAATTGGAGAGAATTCTTGGCCAAGGTAGTAGAAATTCTGGCCAGTTTACCAGCATCTTGCCCTTTAAGAAAGACAAACAAACAAACAAATGAACAAACAAACAAAAATGAGCTAAGGAAGTTCTTCAGGCTGAAAAAAAATACCATCAGATAGAAACTCCTATTTAGAAGAAGGAATGAAGAGCTTTAGAAATGGCAAATATTTACTATGTTGGCAAATATAAAAGACTATCTTTTTTCTTAATTGATTTTGTGGTTATCATCTTCTACACTATGTTTAAGGAATCCTTGGGTATTCCAAGGTCGTGCATTTTCTATATGTTGATTGTTTTAGCTATTACTAATTAGATTTGCAATCCATCTAGAATTAATTTTTAGGTGTAGTATGCTGTCATGATTAAAAGACACTTTTTTTCCCATATAAATATCCAATTGACTCAGCTGTTATTAAAAAGACCATCTTTCTCTAATAGAATTGCAGTGTTAATTTGGTCACAAGTCAAGTGACAGTTTATGTTTGATTCTGCTTCTGGACATATCATTCTTTTCTAATGGTTGGTTTTCCTATCCTTATACTAATACAATACCCTGTTAATAGAGCCTTGCTTCCTTTTTTTATGATATCTTAGCTCCTTAGGTTTTTGTTGCTGGTACTCTAACTTCTCCAGATTTGTTCTGCAGTATTGCCTTGGCTATTCTTGGTTTTTAAATTTCAGTATAAATTTTTAAAACAGTGATTCACTCTACATCTAAATTTTTAGAATTTTGAATTTTGATTGGGATTATATTAAATCTCTATAATGATGTGGGAAGAGCTGATTAAACAGTAGTGACTTTCATCCTTAGGCATATATATTTTTCTAGTTACTTAAACTTTTAGTTTCTCTTAATAGTTAAAAATAGCTTTAAGCTTCTTGTTTATCTTATAAGTTTGTTATTAGACATTTAATATTTTTGAGACTATTGCAAATTATATTTAATTCTTTATTGATATATGGACATATTTTTGTGTATTATACATATTCAAGTACTATATTGAATAACTTGATTAGTTTGTAGATTATTATGAGTTTTCAAGTATGTTACCATGTTTCTACAAATAATATCACTTATTTCTAGTTCATATGTAATTTTCTTTCTTAACTCATCACACTTGATATAGTCACCAATAGAATGGCAAGTCCTAGAAAGACAATTATCAGGAGTCCTTCCCTCCCTTCTTTTGTCCATTTCTTTTTTTTTTTAAGATTTTATTTATTTATTTGACACAGAGAGAGAGAGAGATCACAAGTAGGCAGAGAGGCAGGGAGAGAGAGAGGAGGAAGCAGGCTCCCCACTGAGCAGAGAGCCCCGATGCAAGGCTCGATCCCAGGACCCTGAGATCATGACCTGAGCTGAAGGCAGAGCCTTTAACCCACTGAGCCACCCAGGTGCCCCCTTTTGTCCATTTCTTATATTAGACCTAGGTAGCAATTTTTTTTTTAATATTAGTGAGTATGCCAAAGTAGTGTTTCAAATTACTGTTCTTCTTCTGGTAAAGGAAGTTCAAACTAATTATTATAGTGTTGAGTTTTTATTCTGAAAGGGTGTTCTATCTGAATCTATCGAGATAATCATGTGATATTTCTCCACTTTAATATTAATATTATATGAGTTAAACCTATTATTTTGAGATGTATAACTATCCCTCCTTATTGAAGAACACATATACCAATATTTATCACTTGATTTGATAATATTTTTTTTAGGATTACTGTATCTGTTCATGTCAGAGGTGGTCTGTAATTTTCCTTCAGTGTAATGTTCTTGCAATGTTTAGAAATCAGTGTTAGATTGTACTCTTTTTGTCTGTTCTCTGAAAGAGTTTGGGCAAGTCTGATCTTATTCCTGAATATTTTAAATGTTCAGAGAATTCACTGGTAAAGCCGTTGATTCTTAACTGTATGTGGACAGGGAGGGGGTGGATAAGAGAGAGAAAGAGAGAAAGAACTTTTTTTTTTTAGCAGATTCAAAATTACTCATGTTTATACCTTTTCTTCTTCTTTCAGTTATTATGAAAGGATTTTTTTCAAAGTTTTCAATTTAATGCAAATTGTGAAATTTATTTGAATGTAGTTGACAATATCTTCTAGTTAATTTGGTAATGTATGGAATCCTATTCATTTTTTTTTCATTGCTGACGTGAACAATTTTTTTTTGTTTTTTAACGTTTTTCCAGAGGTATTTCAATTTTGAGAACTTTTCTTTTTTCTTTTAATTATGTTATGTTAGTCACCATAGAGTACAACATTAGTTTTTGATGTACTGTTCCATAATTCATTGTTTGCATATAAGTTTTCAAACTACATTTCGGTTTTATTTATTTTTCTTTAATTGTAGGCCTGATGAAAACATTTTTCCTTAGCTTGTCTGAAAATTAGTTCATGACTTTATTTCAATGTTATTTTTCAAGTTTTTTGTTTGTTTTGAGTAGTAAATTCAGTGTTAGCAGTTACTTTTTATTTTGACGCTATAAATATTTGCCTCGTTCAGTTCTCAGCATCATTATTTCCAGTGACAAGTCAGATAAAATCAGTCTCTCTCTTTTTCTGTCTTTCCCTATTGAAGGGAAAGGGTTTTTTCCTTGGACATTTTTTTTTTAAGATTCTTCTTTTTATCTTTATTTTTCAGCAGTTTAACTATAATATGTGTAATTTTGGCTTTCTTTATATTTATTCTGCTGTGCTTGCTGAGTGTCTTGAATAAGTAAATTAATATCTAATACCAGCTGTTGGAAACTTTCTTGTATTATTTCTTCAGTGTTTGGTCTGCCTCATTAAACTCTATTTGAATATTTTCTTTTAATTTCCCTTCAGGTTCAGTAATCTTTTGTTCACTTTTATCTAATTGGATATGCAACCATTGAGTTCTTAATAGAGATACTGTGTTTTTCAATGCTCTGGTGCCCATTTTATCTTTCTTTATAGATTCCTATTTTCAATTTATGATCCCTATTTTTTCTTCTATCTTGTCTATCTTTTCCTACACTTGATTTAACACATAGATATTTCAAAGTCCTTTGCTGTACCTTTTGTATCTCAGTCATCTAATGTGTCTAATGTGTCCGTTTCTATTCTTTTTTTTTTACTTGAATAAACATCCATTTTTCTTTGCTTTTCACATTTATGGGAATTATTAGTTATATGCTGGAAGTTGCATATAAATTAACCATGGGCTTCAGGTAATCTTATCTTTAAACTAGAAAAATTTTTATATTTTCTATTAGCAAGTTAGGGTAAGGGACAGATCATATCACTTCACTTAGTGGTTGATGTAGTTGAGGATATTTTGCTGTTTGAGGAAGTCTTGGGCTTTCTATGGTCAGTCTTAACCCTAGAATGCATCCTTTGAAACTTTTGATATCATGCCCAATGGTGACTTTTCGTCAGGCTTGAAAGAGTACTAGAAATTGAGCTCTGTTCTCAGGATAGTTCTTAAGCCCACAACACCAACAAACTTCAAATCTGGCAAATACCTTGAGAGTGAGACTACTATATACTTGAAACTTATCTCTACACCCAAAACTATTTGTTTCCTAAATAGTTGTGACTGTGAGAGATTTATTTTAGAAGTTTTTGTCCTAGTTGTCCAGCATATTTTGCTATCCAAAAAATTCCTGGCTGCAACTCCATCTTCATGAAGCTAAGGTTTGGTTGGTTTTCTTTCCTTCAGTAGAGGCTCATTCCTTTTATGAATCAGTCTTCAACTTAAGCTTACAATTACCAGATGCCTTGAGAAAAAAAAAAATGGTTCTAGAAGTAAGGTCTGAAAGGCTCTATACTTTGAAGAACTTCATTCATCCAGTCTTTGTTGCAAATGCATTTCTGTGATGTCTTTATTATTTTATAATTTAATTGAATGCCTAGTTTTGAAGTGGGAACGTTGCCTTGTAATGACTTACTATATCATATACAAAGACAAATTAATTTTACTTATTAGGTCAAAATATATGCTCTGTCTTTATCCATGTTAGAAAAAGAGCAGTACTTCCCGTGGAAATTTAAATCGGGGGTGTGGGGCGCCTGGGTGGCTCAGTGGTTTAAAACCTCTGCCTTCAGCTCAGGTCATGATCTCAGGGTCCTGGGATTGAGCTCCCCATCAGGCTCTCTGCTCAGGAGGGAGCCTGCTTCCTCCTCTCTCTCTGCCTGGCTCTCTGCCTACTTGTGATCTCTCTCTCTGTCAAATAAATAAATAAAATCTTAAAATCAGGGGTGTGCTGGTTACTGTGTAGCAACCAGCTTTCCAATGAGGAAAGGCATGAGATGAAGGCCATATTTATCAGGTTGCTCATTTCCATGGTATAAATGTTCCCACAATGGCCAATTTCAGGCTACCCACATGACATTGCCAAGTGCAGATTTACAAAAAGATGTAGTCCTGATTAAATCATTGCTTAAAGTTGCTATCTGTTAAAATGTTTTTTTTGTAATCACTAAGGGTTGAAACCATAATTTGTATTCTGATTATTTTGGAATTTAATTACATAGACCTTTCAACCGGAGGGCGGGGGCGGGGGGGGAGAGTTTGTATTTTAAAGGAACTCAATCTTTGGACTTTGTGAACAAAATTAAATATTGAAAAATAGTCCATATGTTTTTAATCCTTAGTATCTACCATTTTATAGGTTTTTTATCATTATCATAATTATCTTAATGTATTATCTATTACCAAGATGATTACAGCAATTAATGTTAAATGAAATTTATATGCATAAAAACATTTGTGATGTCTCAGACATTTTCCCTTGGACTATTATAAGTAGCAATAGTTATACTAATGTGTCAAAAATATTTTTCGTGATCATGGTATCTCCCCTGCCAGGTATGTGTCAAAAATATTTTTAATTTAAGAGTATTAAAATTAAATTATCACAGAATGCTGTAAAGTAAACCAAGTAGTTCTTTTTTAAAAAGAAGAATGTATTACATTCAAAAAGCCTACAGATTTTACTATGTTACAAAGTATTGAGACATCCAGTTCTTGGGGATCCATAATTAGAGAATAAGACTAAGTGGTGAAGAGAACAAGGCAAGTTACCCACATTTTAAGAGAGAAGAAAATACTTGGTTTCTGGGTAGTCCATCCAGGTTTTTTAGTAGACAGCAGAATTTGTACTAAAGAATCCCAAGTGAACCTGAAATGGGGAAGAAAAAAGGAAAAAAAAAGGAATATATATTGTGTAGTTTGCTTTTGTTAGAGGATTGTGTGGCTAGAAGTAGATGTCTAGACATAGAATCCCAAAAACTCACCCACTAAAGAAAGCCCTGCTTCACCCATTAACTACTAAAAGCAACAGCCTGCACCCTTAGCATGGGACATCAGAAACTGCCCCTCAGCCCACTGCTACTGCTCAGTTCTGAATTTAGTCCTGCTGTACCTGGTACCACTGAAGAAGATCGCATATGATTAAAGGGACCATATTATCTATTGTCTATAATGGGACTCGCAAGAATAAGAGGTTACTAATAGCAGTAATTAAAGTGGGCAATAGACATGAACCAGGGCTATCCCAGGTAAAACAGGATATTTGAATATACCTCTTAGGTTTCTCAGGTTGCTGTGGCATCACTTGAAGCTTGAGATTTGAGAAACCTGAGTTACAGGCCTCATACAAACTGACAAAAAGCCAACAACATATTGTGTATCTATACTTTGGACTTCTGAGGTGAGAATTGGCCTCATTTGGTGGGGAAATTCCCTTCAAAAAAGAGGTTCCACGTGCTGAGGGTTCAAATAGGATGACAAATATAAATTACATTGGTTTTAAAGTAATTTCTTAATTATCAAACCTGGACAGTTGAATTAAAATAAATGCACATTAAGAAAACATTCCCATCCAAATGATCATAAAAGTTCTTTAATACTCTGCACTCACACTACAGAAATTCCAGAATTTTACTTAGATATCAATTTAAAGTAATACCATAGCATAAAAAGTTTGCTTCTGTCTATGATGATTTAATTAGTTGATCTTCTAATGGCATATTTCATCCAAGATTAATATTATTCAGATAGTGATATTCTTCTATTAAACATACATTTGTCTTTTCAGTCTAGACACTGTAAAAGACAAGGTTAATTAATGGAGGTGTTAAAAGAGTGATTTTCTTATTTTAAAACTTACTAGTTTGATTTCAGGTAATTAATTTCATCATTTGATCTGAAGAAAAGTGTATCATAACTTAGTCAATTTGGACATTTCAGGAAAAGTCACATAATTGTTCACTGCTCAGTGATGCTCTGTTTATCCCCACTCTTTACTACCTCCATTACTACATAAGTGAGCTTTCATTTGCCCTTCACATCTCAAGTTTTATAACTTTAGACTCTCATGGTAAATGTGTTTATAGTGCCACGTGACTTTTTTTTAGTGCTTATCATGATTTTTAATTTTATGATTATTTTTGTATTATTTCATTATTTGTATCCCCCTACCAGATAGTTAATTCCAAGGGATCAGTGATTATATCTTTGGCCTCTTCTCCTGTAATAAACAGAATATGTGGTATGTAGTAGGTGCCTAATACAATTTGTTGAATGAATAAATAAATGAAACATAAACACAAAGTGGGCACTGGGTGGCTCGGTCGGTTAAATGCCCGATTGGTGATTTCAGCTCAGGTCATGACCTCATGGGTCAAGAGATCAAGCCCCATGTTGGGCTCTGTACTCAGTGGGCAATCTGCTTGAGATTCTCTCCCTCTGCCCCTCCCCCACTCTTGTGCATATCCACTCTCCCTCTCTGTCAAATAAATCCTGAAAAAAAAAGTAAACACAAAGATAGTTCATTTTATTAAAACTAAAAGGTGATCAGTAGATTTATTTTGAGCCAGGTAAATATATTCATTACTTATCATGATAATTACCCATGAACTTTTATTTTCATATCAAATTTGTGGGTTTTGTTGAATACAACTTGTGTTAGGTAGATTTAGCTACCAATATCATCATCACTGCACAAGATGGAAAATTTAGAGTTTAAGAACTAGGATGATTTCTCAAGAACGGCTTTTAAAAGTAGTGACTAGAGGACTTTTATTAAATAGTAGTAAACTTGTACTAAGTTCATTGACCAAAGAACTGTTACAAAATACAAATCTCTTTTTGTCTTTTAATGGAAATTTATTGCAATCTCTTAGATGTTTAAGTTTGTGTATGACTAAATGGGTACTCACTAATGCCAACTAAATAAGGAATGCTGATATTTGCTATGCTAAACTAAACTATTAATTTGGTAAATTTTTCAAAACTCCCAAGTATTTCAGCACAGAGTCTTGCTAAAAAACAGTAAGTGTTTGGCCCCCATAATAAAGGTCCTACTGCACATGTGTATTTATGGACAATTGGACTTGCTTGAAGAACTTTTATCATTACATCATGAGAACTATTTCAAGTATGTTCTAGTTTTCAACAACTGTTATTCTTACAATTAGAAATTATTTTAGGGTTTTTTTTTATATTGTAGATTTATATTCCTCATAATCCATTTAGTTTGTTGGGTTGAGTAAATACACCCTTCAGTAACTACTAACATGTAGTAATTTTCTTCTGTTGTATTACCATAACTGGAGGTTATCTTTCAGACTTATTAATTGCTATAGGGATATTATTTTTAAATATTCACCCTAGGTCAATCAGTAAATGTAAAGCTTGGATTTTGAGCCTATTTATAACATAAATATTCTGAACAGAATTTATTTTATGTTGTCCAAGGAAAGTAGTTTGAAAACTAGTGATAAAAAGTATGGTACATAAGCAGTTCAAATGAGAATCATTACAAGACTACTCCTGAAGTAAATAAAAGCATGTATATTATCCCCTACTGCAAATTGCTTATCTTTATCATCTCATCTCAGTGAAATTTTTCTACCTTTCTAACTCCATTAAAAAAACTTTTAGATCCACTATCCTAAACTAATGAATCTGAGCCATAGAATTTTGTCATACTTTTGTACTAAAATCAGCTAGTAGTCTCTTTCAAGTAATTTATCAGTAATAATAAAGTGATGAAGTTTGAAAATGACTTATACATCATAATATATCTACATATAAAAATTAGAGTACATTCAAAATTGTATCATTAAACAACCATCTTTATTCTCTTTTACTGCTATCTACAAATTCCTTCATTAGGCCAAGAGGATTAACCAATATCAGTCTATAATATCACATTAAAATTAGCAAAACTTGAAGGTATTCTTTTACCAAGTATACATGATTCTATGTAATTATACATTATTACAGTGAATAGTCAATCTATTGGCTTTTTCTTGAAATACAGTATTTTTATCAACTACATATCTTGTAATATAATTAGTTAACTAGATTTTTAAGGGTATTTTCAGCATAACTTGAACAACTTCTCTTTTATTTAGAAGAATAAAGCTGGTAATAGTGTTAGTCACATAGAATAGATACAAATTGAGAAGAATAAAAATCTTAAGTATGCTAGAAAGATAAAAATTTAGAAACACTCATCAAATAACAACCATTTAAAATATGTTTTCATTAATACTTATAGGAGTAGAAGTATTTCTGAGAAGCTTTTGAGCAATTAGAAATCATTTACTAAAATTAAAAGTCATAGAAAATGTAAATATGAAGGTATCTTTGGGTTTCTTCTATAACTGAGTAAACCTGAGATGAATTCATTCTTCACCAATTGATTTTATATACCTACAGTCCATCCCACAGTTTCTCCAGGTTTAAAGCAGTAAATATCAAATGAAAATCTTGAGCTTTACTAGGAAAATGAGAATAAATTTATAACTTAATCTGTAGCTCCAAAGAACAGAGACTTTGGGGTAAGTTCCTCAAAGTTACTTCTCATTAACTCTGTAAAATCTCTGTTTTGTGTAATTTTATCTGATGGCTTTTAAGAAGTAACTCCTGAACTTAGGCCTAGTCTTCCACACAGTCTATGGAATTCCATTTAGCCAAGTCTTACCATATAGATTCTAGTTTCCCAGATTGCGATCTGCATAAATGTGCTTCTAGGGGGCATGACAAAGCACACATGAGTGGAACAGTTAAATTTCTTTACAAAGATCTTCCAGAACCTCTAATAGCTAATGTGCATTGAGACTTCAAAGAGAGGGTGGAATAGGCTGTGTTGAGAGCATGGAGAGAAAGAGACACGAAGGAATATTGGCAGTGTAAGCTAATTTGAACCTACTGTTTGGAAATTGCAAAGTGTATTGTGTCCTTTTTTTCTGAAATAGCAGTCACATTAAACTTTGCTAACTTATTTTCTTCCAGATTTGTGAATCATCAAACTCACTTCACATCTATTCCTCTTTAAATTTAGAAACTTGCACCTTAATGAGGCTCCATATTCCTCAGAGATCCAAAATCCTTAAAATATTATTTATTGATATTTCCTGCCTTACAAAGTTTTCTATAGCCTTTTCCTTTTAATTTTTTTTTCTTTTTTACAATTTTCCAAAAGTGCAGGTGGCTAAATCATGTCTTTTAGAAGTATGCAGATTGCTGCTCCTCAAAGCCTGTTCACTCAATGAGGCTAAATACATATCCATGCGAGATGAGGATGGTATTGAGTCATAAAAATCTTGAAGGACCAAGAGACTAAAATAAACACGTTTTCAACTCTTCTGACATCTGGTACTCAATGTGAAATAGCAATATTGAAAAATTACTAAAAGATGCTTATTTCAAAAGTTTGATTCAAATAATTATATATTAGTATCTACCAGTATCATTGACATAGTGATATAGAGGAGATCATCACTAGTGTGTTCAATTTGACAAAGCTATTCTTAAAATACTACTTTATTATAGTACAATTTAGACATGATGATTCATTTAAAAATAGTTTTTGTTGAAAAGAAGAGGACATTTCCCCCCATTCCTTAATTGGAGGATATAAAGAATACTTTCTGTGGCTATAAGCTAAATCATTTCATATTGCTCAGCTCAATACAGCTCTTGTGATAATTGTTCAGAATTGTATTATAGTTAAAATTACACTGTAATAGAAAAGTGTCCTTCTTCCCCTTTAAAGCAAAGCTTAGTCCTGGCAGAAACAAAAAATTCTAAGTTGGGAAATCTTTGTTTCATTAGCCAGAATGCTAAAAATGCCTAAATAAGAATAAATCTGTTAAGAATTTCTTTCCTATATAATCAAGCTAATTGATTTTTAGTTACTTGGTTTTTTAATTATTCATTCAACATTAATTGTGTGAATATTTATTTCTCACTATATATCAGAAAATTATCTAGATGGCAAAGAACAACATAACATTTATTGAGATATTTTAGTGAAAAGAAATGGAATTTTACAAAAAAACCAAAAGTAATAACAGATATTGGAAAATTCTAGGCAATTAGATTATGTGGGGGTCAGTAAGAAAGTGTATCATGCAGAGTGAGAAGCTAGCACAAAGATCCTATGACAAAAATTAGCTTGGAGGAATATAAAGTCCAATGCAATGGGACAAATGGGTGAAGAGAAAGAGGTAAACGTTGAGAAAAAAAAAATAGGTACTAGAGAGTGAATATTAAGTCAGATTAAGGAGTTTGTTAATGATTAAAGTGTTTTAAACACTGACACTTCTTGGAAAATTTTTTTTGAGGTACAACTATAAGCAAAGAAGTAGGAGACTATTGCATTGACATAGATGATGGTGGAATTTAACAGCCTTGTAGCACTGCAGTCAAAAGAAGTGGACTGTTGAGGGAAATGTGTTAGAAATAGAATCCATGAGGAGTGGCTTTTGGATTGGACATAGCATGGAAAGAGAAAATAAGGATAGTAATGCAGAGTCAATAGACCAGTCTCATCTATTCAGTTATCCAGTTGTTTTAACCATATTTTGGTATGTGTTGAGAAATATGACCAAAATTTTTATTTAACTGATAAAGAACAGGGAAAAAAAGAGCTTATTGAGAAGAGCCACGCCAGACTTGAAGAAATTGAAAGAAGGTAATAAAGCCAAAAATAAAACAAAACAAAAACCAAAAAACAAAAGCCCACAGTAAAGTAGTATGATTCTTTGGATTAAAAAGCCTCTTGTACTTATTCCATATTAATACTGGAAATTTATAGTTATCAGTTGGAACAATGCCGAAAGTACCATAATCTATCTGTAATACCTAGATCAAAATTCAAGATGATAATATGCTATCCATTATTTTCCAAAATGTATTCCTTAGAATGCCAGTCCCCTGGGATGGTGTTAATATATTGTGAAACATTGCATATTTGCAAAATATTTTATATAGAATGTGTGTGTATATATGTATAGATATATACGTGTGTATATACATACATGTATATATATTATTTGTAATATATATGCATATATATGAATTATGTGATACATATATATTACATATATAATATATGTGTATTACAATATATACATGAAATAAGTAATATTAACATTTAAAATGTAGAAGTTCTTTGGGAAAAGCAGACATAAAAAGTAATGCCCATGGTAGACTACTTATAATCATCATTATATTATGGAGTAGCAAAATCATATTACCCTTTACCTCCCACAAATAATAGATCTAAAGGGAAACTATGTTACTGGTAAATATATTAAATTTGCTCAAAAATAGAAGAGTTATCTTCTCTAGAAGTTACCTTACATAATTAGGTATTTATACCACCAAGAGGTAAAATATGAGGTGACTCTGAATTAATATTCAAGACATCTAGGACTCTTTGGGGTGCTAAAACCAAGTAATAGTTTGTATGAATGTTAAGATCAAAACAATTTAAAAAACAAGTATGTAGCTGTTACCAATTTGTTATGCCTCCAACTAAGACACAATATGGAGGTGCAAGGACAGAGGTTAGACATTTTTCCACAAGCAGGAATAAATTGGATCATAAACTTTATGGCAAAGCCCATTAAGAGTTGCTGTTAAAGATTTGGATTATTTCAATCTTTCTAAAAGTATATTTTAATACCTTACACTAAGAATAAGAAAATCGATTTCTCAGAGGCTTGTCTTTGTTGATAGTTTTGGGAGTGGAATGAGGAACATTTGTGGGATTTGACTTATGATTGGTCTTAGTCTTAATTGGAGGTTTTATTGTGTAAAAGTCAATGGATCTTTATCTTTCATTTCAACACGGCTACCTACCAGTTGGTACTCCAGCCATTTTGTATCAAAGTTATCCTTACTGTCTTCAAAATAATTACAAATGGTAACTATGTTCATCTAACAGACAAGGCTCTGTTTTAATAAGGTAATGCATATAAAAACAATTTAAAACTACAAATTTCTGTATATCTATGTGGTATTGCTGCTATTTTGATTATATTTGCCTTAATATGAGAGTCTTTGGCAGAAGAAATATGAAAAAGCTTGAATGTAGGCATCAGATTGTTTGAATTTGGAAACTTTCACTTTTTACTCTGGATTCCTTTAGATACTTATATTATTGAGTACCCCCAGCATGCTCATGTGAGTGTATTATATATACCACGAAAACACAAAATTGAAATTGAGTAAATTCAAAGATCTAATTGGCTTCATTAAACAATTCAGGAATCAGGCAGTATCCCACCTTGCAAGCAGAGGGGGATTCTGAGTAGTACAAAATGGAAGGTTTTTATAGGAAGGAGGGAGAGAGGGAGGGGAGAAAGTTATTAGCAAAAGAAAAGGATTGTTCAAGGCCAGATTGATTTCCCCTACAAGGAAGAAGGGGGGGTTATTATGCTGATTACCTCATCTTCCTTTGGGGAATGGAGAAGTCCACTGTGGCAGATTACTTCATTGAAACTTACCAGAAAATTCCGGACTGACCAGTTAAAAGTACGCTCCTGGGAGAGGTTGAAACTGCAATTAGATTCGGTATTAAGAAAAAAAAAAAAAAAAAAAAGATTAGCCCCAGTTTGGGGATTCAACCTGACTGATGGCCATTTTGAGCTTGTGGTTTTCTTTCCTTTCTTTCTTTTTTTAATTATTTATTTAAATTCAATTTAGTTAATGTATATTGTATCTTTCAGGGGTAGAATTTAGTGATTCATCAGTTGCATATAACACCCAGTGCTTATTACATCAAGTGCCCTCCTTAATGTCCATCACCCAATTATCCCCACACACCCACCTCCCCTCTAGCAGTTTGTTTCCTATTGTTAAGGGTCCCTTATGGTTTTCCTCCCTTTCTATTTTCATCTTAATTTATTTTTCCTTCCCTTCCCCTTGTTCATCTGTTTGTTTCTTAAATTCCACATAAAGATTTTTTTAACAATACATTGATAATAAAGATTAAATCAGAAATTTAAAAAAATGGTTTTTATTTATAAAGAGCTATAAGAAATCTATCTGTTAATATAAATAACACATTTTTAAATGAAAAAGTTCTATTTTTCAAAGCCAAAAATTAGCAAGAGGCATGGCATTGTTTTGAAGTTTTGCAGTTTCTTTAATGTCTAACTAGAAAACAGCTGAATTCTCATATCTCTTTCTGCATTCATTCTGGTGTGACATGTTGTTTTAGATGAAGTATTTAAAGAATATTCATTCTTACGCAGGTATGTGATCAGAAAAGAAAAATTTGTCTTGGACCGCTCATCAACTTTTAGGGACCACTAAGCTTTTTCTCACTACACTTTAAGAACTACTGCTCTAGAAAAAGAGACATCTGAAAGGATTAACAATATGAGAGTTACACCATTTAACTTTTTATTTCTAAGTGTTTTGGCACAAGGATAGGCATGAAAACTTTGATATTTTTCCTGATGGAAATCATTTTTCCCGAAACTGGACCTTTTTATTATTATCAAGGAACAGCTCTTTGATTTTGAGGGAAAATACAGTTTTTAATATGAGAAAATAGTTTTAAGTTGCCTACTGAATTCAGAGTCATACTTTTAAATCTAATGTAACACTAGGTAAATTTTACTTGCTCTTAAGGGATTCTTTGGAGAATCAAACAAAGTAGGCTATTAGGAATAAAGAAAAGTCTATCTTTGTCATCCTTCAATTTGGAAGTAGGCCATCCAAGGTTGAGGTATTGAGATATTGCGTTGCCCCATTTGCTAAGTGAGACTTTTTTGATTAAAAAGCTCTTGCTTGCTCAGTGGCCAATTTCAGTGGCCTTGATATGAAGTAGAAATTAATGATTGATCTATTGGTTGTAGGTGGAGTATTTGGTGGACACCTACCTGTCTGATAAAAAATAGGGACTCTTGGGTCTTTACTGCAAGCAGCAAAGAGTAATACGGCACAGTATTTGGCCTCTTCACCTATAATATTTCATAAGCCTTCACAACAATCTGGAAATGAATCTGCTGTTATTCTGTAATTATTATTCAGGAAAGGAATTAGAGACCTACAAAAATCAAATATTTCAAAATCCCGGAACTGGGAAGGGGCAGAATGTGAAATTGTTCCCACAGTTGTCTGCCTTTGAAGCCCATGTTTTCTCCCAGGTCATTTTGAAAGATCTTTAGGAAAAAAATGATCTCCCATTTTTAACAATTTACTGAAGTCAGAGGTAGGAGGATGTGAGGTCTTTATGAATATAAGTGCCTAAAGTACAATGTGAGATTTGTCACAGCAGTTTTAATAAGGAATTGCTGCTATGCAGAAGCTTGTTGGAGGTACTCGAGACTTCGCGGCTCAGAAACAGAGTTGAGCAGAGGTTCAAAATTTCTTGACTACTCCATTTTGGGTATCTCAGTCACAATCTGAAAACCTCAAGTACAGAAACATGCATGTCACTGACAAACCTGGTCAGCAGCTTGAGCCAGAATCTGCCCCCTAGGAGAAGAGCTTTTATTTGAGGCAAAGTCAAATTTGGCAACTAAAATACAATGAAAATAGAAGGTTGCTCTTTTGCAGGTGATGTTGGGGTGGCGATCTTGTTGATTAGTTAGTGGCCTATGTAGGTTGGATCTAATCCTTACCCGTGTACTTTCTAGAAACTTGTGGGAAGAAACCTGCTTTTACCTTGTTAGGAAAAACCAAGAGTAAAGACTGGAGTAAAAGATGATCATTTCTCTTGGAAAGTGTGGCTGAGGATGGAGATGGAGGAACAAAAACTATGCCCTCACTATATTTGAAGACAAGGTCTCTGTGCCTCCAAGCTCTACACCTGATTGCAAGCTTTAACTGTGCATTCCTTAATGTACCTTTGTGAATATATCAACTTCTAATTCCGTAGTAATTCGGATGTACCAGATTTTACTCTCATATTCCCTTCTTGTCAGAGAGTAGGCCATTTGAAACAGAGGCATATAAACTACCCACACATACAAACACAGACTTAGGAATTTAGAAGCAGATTTTTTTTTTTTAACAGCATCACTAAAGAATCTGAAAGGCCACTTTGTCCCGTACTACTACTAACTTGCCTATTCAAGTCATTCTGTTCTCTGTTCCAGACCGCCAGTGTTAGAAATAATCACTAAGAGTGTTTTAGACAAGTTAACCTAAATCTTGGGGGAAATAGTATCAGTTGATTTTTCTTTGCTCCTTTTAACACAGGAATAGGTATGCAATATTCTGCAAAGTAAACTTAAGCTATTTATCAGTGATGTCCCCATTCTCACTGGAAATTCTAGATATTATTAATCCCTTCCTTCTTTTCTTTTTTTTCCTTTCTTCTTTCATCCTTTCTCATTTTTTCAAAACAGTATTATCACTATGGGATATTTTGCCCCAGGATAAGAATTGGGAGTGGTAATGCTTAACATTTTTTTGCAGTTTCCTAATTTCTTAATAAATGTCTTAAGAACCTTAAAGTGTTGTTGAACAGGAAACTGGTATAAGGAAGGTAAAATAAACATTTAGGAAAAAAAAATAAGTACATGATACATCAGAGGTGAGCATTTAGGGAATTGAATACATCAGAGTTTTCCTGGAAATGTTTTTCTCTCCCTGATAAAATGAGCATTTTGAAGATGCTTTCTGAGAATCATTACTAATTTCTATTGCTGGAGGCTTTCTGTATTGTTGGTAATAATTGCAGCCAAAAATATACACATGTGCACATGCACACACACATATATTTAACTTAAGCTAAAAGGGGTACAGGAAGCATGGTTTTTCCATTTAATTTATTAGAATGCTTGAATATTATAGAATAATCACTTTTTTCCTGCCATCAAGAAAGCCTAAAGGGGGATGGTATACAAAAATAGTCAAACTCAAAGTCATTCACTTTGAATCTTGATTCCATGTATTTTAAAAAGGACTACAAGCTTGGTGTTATATCTTAATATATTTTGGAATATTGATAACAATATTATGGGAAAACGAAGGCCAGTCTTTCAATAATACTTTAGGATTTTTAGTTATAAGGATTTCTTTATTTTTAACAAACGGAAAATACTGCAGGCCAGTTCTAGATAAAACCTTTTAACATTTGATCTCAATTACAGATAATCTAAAGAACAAAACCCAGTTATTTAATGGCTTAATATAAGTATAACAGCTTTATTTTTTCTCTGAACTAGATTACTATAGTATTGCAATTTTAATGTAATTTTTTAAAGACATGATGAAATATACAATTTTTTATTTCTATTCTGTTTTTCCATTTGTCTACTTTTTAAGATGGTTCATTACATTAATAATGTAAAAGAAATTAAAGTGCTATGGATAGCTAGAGGCATCGCTATATGACTTGGAAATATGTGGGATCCTGATCCTTGGCTGTGCTCTATTGATTTAGTCACAAGGCACCCAAACACACAGTACCGTTTTGTACTATGAGTTGAAAAGCTTTTCTCATGCAGTTAATGTTGCAACTTTTACCCCAATCAATATTTAGTGAGCAACTCACAGAAATGGTGGTAACCATCATTCTACACCAGTATTTTAGGTAATAAAATATTAAATCATTTCTTGAAATATAACAAGATTTCTGTTTCAGATTTAATGTGACAAGATAGTATTTTATACTGTTTTTATTAGCAATATAACAAATGGTGAGTGATAAATTCAGTGCAGACAGACGCAGGCTGTCAGGAGTAGCTGGGTGGCTGTGTCTGGCTCTTAGAACACAAAACCAATAGGTAGAATACACAGAGAAAACATTTTTGTTCTTGCCAACAAATGACAAATATTTTAGGGTTTATTTTATCATTATTTTCTGTGGGATATTACTACTACTCATATAAAACACATATTCCAGGATAGTCAATTATGATATAAAATGTGTATAAATTGTTTTTAATTTCTATAGAAATTAGACATTTTCTAAATCTACATATACCACTATTTAACTATAGATACTTTGAAGGGAGAGACACCATATCATATATCCTCTTATTCTTCATGTAAGCTGAAAAATGTTATGTATTTGTATTTATTGACTAGCCAGTATTTGGTACTCCACTGTTTGCTGAAAAAATGTGAAGCAGAGAATTTCTAAGAATGGTGCAATCAAATCTGCATTAGGAATCTGGAATTGCCACTGACTGGTTATGTATGTTTGAGTAAGTTACTTTAAAGCTTCTGGATCTCAGTTCTCTCATCCATAAAATGAGGCAAACGTTTTTGAATGTACACTTAAATATCTAGCAGTATTTCCCCCTAAGATGGTAAAATGGCCTTATTTAAATCAGTTCCCTTTCAAGATACCTTAAAATGAGAACAGAAAAGGGGGGGGTAGGAAAAGGAACTGTTACAAATCTTGAATTCTAGGTTATTATGTGCATCTTTAGTTATTTAAAGTGAAGTGCACTGATACATGAAAAAGTCTGGAAAATGTGCCAAAATAAAAACGATAATCACACACAATTTATACTCTTGTAGGCTGAATCTCAGAGATAGTCATTTGTCTTCAGGACAGATATTTAGTATTCTGATCTAGATAATTTAGATAAAAAAAATCTTAGAGAAACTAGAATTGTTAGTGCAGGGAATGGCAGAAGCCTTCTCCCTTCTGGCAATTGAATGTCACAGAATAATGACTCAAACTACTGTAGTACACCCAGTCAAAACCTGCCACTTTTCATACAGAGCCAGTGCTTAACTTTCTATTACTCATTTTTAAATATTGTATTAGTTTCTGCAATTGAATGAATGTTTATGCCCCCCCCCAGTTTATATGATGAAATCGTAACCTCCCATTGTGATGGCATTAGGGGGTGAGGTTTGAGGAACTGATTAGGTTATGGTGGGGATCTCATATAAATGGAATTAGTTCCCTTGTAAAAGAGACTCTAGAGAACTCTGTTGCCCTGTATACCATGTGAGAATACAATGAGAAGTTTGCAAAGTGGAAAAGGATGGACCCTCACCAAAACCCAACTACGCTGGCACCCTGGACTTTGGACTTTGAAACTCTCAGTCTATAAGAAATAAAATTTTGTTGGTTATAAGACACTCAGTTTATAGTATTTTGTGATAGGAGCCAAAACTTGATTGCACCTTTTTCTAGGAAGGTTGTAACAAATTACCATAAACCGAGTGGCTTGAAACAGTAGAAATTTATTTTCTCACTGTTCTAGTGGCCAGAAATCTGGAGTCAAAATAACCGTACATCTGTGCTCCCTTCAAAGGCTCTAGAAGAGAATCTTTCCTTGATTCTTGCAGCTTGTGGTGGCTTCAGGGGTTCATTGACTTGTGGGCTATTTAACCCATATATCTACCTCCAACTCTGTATAAATTATTCCTCTTCTATATGTCTCAAATTTCCCTCTCCTTTTTTTTTTTAAATAAGAACTTCATTTATTGTACTTAGGGCCCACCTGGATAATCCAGAATTATTATCTCAAAATCCTTAATTATCTCTGCAGGTACTGTTTCTCCAAAAAAGGTCATGAATTGTAAGTGGATGTAACTTTTAGTGGAGCCACCTTCCAACTCATTACAAATATGAAAAAGTGACCAAAGAAGATGAAACATTTGAGAAAACTATTATTAAAAAACAAATATGGAAATATAAAGGGATTCCTATTTCCATAATAACAGTATTTTAATCAGCCTGCCCATAAACATAAACGAGAAATGAAGTATGTATAAACAGTTTTGATTACAGTGAAAGATGACTGAAAATAAAAAAAGATGACTTGTCTTCTAAGTTTTTAAATTTTAATTCCAGTATAGTTAACATACAGTTCTATATGAGTTTCAAGTGTCCAGTATAGTGATTCACCAGTTCTATATTTTACTCAGTGCTCATCATGGTAAATGTACTATTAATCCCCATCCCTTATTGTACTCATTCTTCACCCACTTGCCCTCTGACAACCATCGGTTTGTGCTTTACAGTTAAGAGTCTGTTTATTGGTTTGTCTCTCTCTCTCTCTCCTTTGTTTGGATATTTTGTTCCTTAAATTCCCCATCTGTGTAAAATCATATGATATTTTTCTTTCTCTGACTGATTTTGCTTAACATAATACTCTCCAACTCCATCTGCGTTGTTGCAAATGGCAAGATTTCATTCTTTTTACAAACTGAATAATACTCTTATGTGTGTGCCCGTTTATCCATTCATCTATGGATGGACACTTGGGCTGTTTCCATAATCTGTCTATTGTAAATAGTGTTTTAATAACACTATTATTAAAGGGGTGCATATAGCCTTCCAAATTAGTGTTCTTGTTTTATTACATGGAAGTGTGATTACTGTATTGTAGAGTAGCACTATTTAAAAATTTTTGAGGAACCTCCATTCTGTTTTCCCAGGAGCTGCACCAGTTTGCATTCCCACCAACAGGGCAAGAGCGTTCCTTTCTCCTACATCCTCACCAACATTTGTTTTTTGCGTTTTTGATTTTAGTCATTCTCACAGATATAAGGTAATATGAGGTAATCACTGTAGTTTTGATTTGCATTTTCCTAAGGGTGAGGAATGTTGAATGTCTTTTTATGTATCTGTTGGCCATGTGGAAGTCTTCTTTGGAGAAATGTGTGTTTGTGTCTTCTGCCCATTTTTAAAAATATTTATATTAGAGAGAGTGTGTGTGTAGGATGGGGAGGGGGAGAGGGCGAGGGAGAAAGGGACTCTCAAGCAGACTCCCTACTGATTGTGGAGCCTGACACAGGGCTTGATCTCACAAGCCCATAAGATCATGACCTGAGCTGAAATCAAGAGCCTGACACTTAACTAACTGAGCCACAAAGGTGTCCGTCTTCTGCCAATTTTGTTTGGATTATTTGTTTTTTCAGGGTTGAGTTTTCAGTGTTGAGTTGTATTAGTTCTTTATATATTTTGGATTCTAACACTTTATTGGATATGTCATTTGTAAATATCTTCTTCCATTCTGTGGTTTGTTTTTTAGTTTTGTTGACTGTTTCCTTTGCTGGCAGAAGCTTTCTATTTGATGTAGTCCCAATAGTTTATTTTTGCTTTTGTTTCCCTTGCTTCAGGAGACATATCTAGAAAAACTTTGCCATGGCCAGTGTCAGAAATTACTTCCTGTGTTCTCCTCAGGGTTTTTATGGTTTCACACCTCAGAGGTCCTTAATCCATTTTGAGTTTATTGTGTATGGTGTAAGAAAGTGGTCCAGTTTCATTCTTTGGCATGTAGATGTCCAGTTCTCCTGACACCATTTGTTGAAGAAACTTTTTCCCCTTTTACATTCTTGCCTCTTTTGACAAAGATTAATTGACCATGTAATTGTGGGTTTGTTTCTGGGCTTTGTATCCTGTTACATCAATCTGTGTGTCTATATTTGTGCTAGTACCAAACTCTTTTGATTCCTATAGCTTTGTCATATAACTTGAAATCTGGAATTATGATATCTGCAGTTTTGTTTTTCCTTTACAAGATTGTTTTGGGTATTCAGGGTATTCAGGGATTTAACTTGAGAATTATTTGTTCTAGTTTTGTGAAAAATGCTGTTGGTATTTTGAGAAGGATTACATTAAATCTGTGGATTGCTTTGGGTAGTATGAACATTTTAATAATATTTGTTCTTCCAATCCTTGCATATGGAATATTCTTTCCATTTTTTGTGTCATCTTTAATTTTTTCCATCACTGCTTTATAGTTTTCAGAGTACAGATATTTTGCCTCTTCAGTTAAATTTATTCCTAGACATTTTTTTTCTTTTTAGTGCAATTGTTCATGGTATTGCTTTCTTAATTACTTTTCCTGTTGCTTCATTTTTAGTTTTTAGAAATGCAGCAGATTTCTGTATTTTGACTTGGTATCCTCTGACCTTATTGAATTCAGTTATCAGTTCTAGTAGGTTTTTATTTTTGGTGGTGTCTTTAGGGTTTTCTCTACATAATATCATGTCATCTTTAAATATTGTAGTTTTACTTCTTCCTACCAGTTTGGATGCATTTTATTTATTTTTGTTGTCTGATTGCTGTGGCTAAGACTTCCGGTATTGTGTTGAATAATAGTGGTGAGAATGGACCTCCTCGTCTTATTCCTGATCTTAGAGGAAAAACTCTTAAGTTTTTAACCATTCAGTATGATGCTCACTGTGGGTCTTTTGTATGTGACCTTTATTATGTTGAGGTATGTTCGCTCTAAATGTAGTTTGCTGAGGATTTTTATCATGAGTAGACGTCATACTTTATCAAATACTTTTTCTGTCTCTTTTGAAATAATCATATGGTTCTTACCCTTCCTCTTATGGATGTGTATCATATTGATGGATTTACAAACATTGAACCACACTTGCATCCCAGGAATAAATCCCACTTGATCATGGTGAATGATTTTTTTTAATGTATTGTTGGATTCAGTTTGCTAATATTTTGTTGAAGATTATTGTATCTATTTTCATCAGGGATAATGCTCTGTAGTTCTCTCTCTCTCTCTCTTTCATAGTGTTTTTATCTGATTTTGTTATCAGGGTAATGCAGGCCTCATGAAATGAATTTGGAAGTTTTCCTTCTTTTTCAAGTTTTTGGAATGATTTGAGAGAATAGATATCAACTCTTTAAATATTTGATGGTATTTGCCTCTGAAGTCATCTGGTTCTGGACTTTTGTTTGTTGAAAGTTTTTTTGATTACCGATTCAATTTACTTGCTGTAATTGGTCTGTTCACATTTTCTACTTCGTCCTCATTGAATTTTGGGAGGTTACAAATTTTTAGGCATTTATCCTTTTCTACTAGTTTGTCCAATTTGTTGATTTAAAATTTTTCATAATATTCTCTTAAAATTGTTTGTATTTCTGTGGTGTTGGTTATTTCTACTCTTTCATTTCTGATTTTGAGTCCTCTCTATCCTTTTTGTTTTTTTTTTTTTTTTGATGAATCTGGATAAAGGTTTATCAATTCTGTTGATCTTTTCAGAGAACCAGCTCCAGGTTTCATTGATCTGTCTATTGTTCTGGTTTTGTTTTGTTTTTAGTTTCTATTTTGTTTATTTCTGCTCTAAGCTTTATTATTGCCTTTGTTCTGCTTTTTTGGTCTTTCATTTGTTCTTTTTCTAATTCTTTTAGACATAAGGTTTAGGTTGCTTATTTGAAATTTTTGTTTTGTTTTGTTTTTGAGGTAGCCTGTATTGCTACAAACTTCCCTTTAGAACAGCTTTTGCAGCATCCCAAATATTTTGGACCATTATGTTTTCATTTTCATTTCATGTATTTCTTTATTTCCTCTTTGATTTCCTGGTTAACCTGGTCATTGTTGAGTAGCATGTTATTAACCTGTAAGTATTTGTGGTCTTTCCAGATTTTTTCTTGTCATTGATTTCTGGTTTCATAGCATTGTGGTCAGAAAAGATGGATGGAATGACTTTGATCTTTTTGAATTTGTTAAGACTTTTTTCTGGCCTATTATATGGTATATTGTGGAGAATGTTTTGTGTGCACTTGAAAAAAAATATGCACTCTGCTGTTTTATGATGGAGTTCTGAATATATCTGTTAAATATATCTGGTCCTATGTGTCACTTAAGGTGTCTATTTCCTTATTGATTTTTTGTTTGGATAATGTATCCTTTGATGTAAGTGGAATGTTGAATTCTCATACTTTTATTGTATTGCTATCAATTGGTTCCATTATATTTGTTATTTACTGTTTCAAGTATTTGGGTGTTCCCATGTTGGGTGCAGAAATATTTATAATGGTTATATTTTCTTGTTGGGTTGGCCCCTGAATGATTATATAATGTCCTCCTTTGTTTCTTGTTAGTCTTTGTTTTAAAGTCTATTTTCACTGATACAAGTATTGCTACTCCAGCTTGCTTTTTGCATCCATTTGCATGATAAATTCTTCTCCATCCCTTCACTTTCAATCTGCATATGTCTTTAGGTCTGAAATGCCTCTCTTGTAGGCAGTGTACAGATGGGTCTTTTTTTTTTTTAAATCCATTTCTTCACCCTATGTCTTTTGATTAGAGCATTTATTCCATTTACCTTCCAAGTAATTATTGATATGTATGTATTTATTGCCATTTTGTTACTTGTTTTATGGTTGTTTTTGGTAGTTTTTCTTTGTTCCTTTATTCTCTTGCTCTCTTCTGTCACAATTTGTTGGCTTTCTTTAGTGATATACTTGGATTCCTTTCTCTTTATTTTTTGCATATCCATTAAAAAGATGGAACCCTTCACAAATTTGTGTGTTGTATTTGCACAGGGGCCATGCTAATCTTTTCTGTATCATTCCAGTTTTGTATATGTGCTGCCAAAGCAAGCATGGTATTATACCCTTTGAGAAAGGAAACTACGTTGGATAAAATTTACTTTTGTCTGTGTGGGTCTTCCTCCCTCTCAGGGTACCACCTAGTTTAACTTATGTAAGGTGGGTTAAATTTGAGCAGAAAGCTCATTAAAACTTACTCTTACTGACTGGAAGAATTAGAAGACTGATTTGGCTTTGTGAAAAAGCTGGAAAGTGAGGGAAAAAATCAAGGAGAGGAAAGGGTCATGGTGGGGACAGGGCTCACAATTTATGTATCTTCTCTGCCCAAATTGTTGACTAAGATCTGAATAAACATGTGTGGATAAAGTCCAATAGTGGTACAAAGGAACATCTACAAGTCTAAAGATAATTAGCAAAGACTTCAGCTGCTTTCCATAGCAGGGTTAGTAAGTTTTAAGTTTGAGGCCAACCAGTTTAGTTACCTAATAAAACAAAACAAAAAGCAAAAAGCAGCAACAACAACAACAACAACAAAACCCAGCATTCTTCAGAGTTAACTAATATATGGCAGAATCTCTTTATCATTCAAAATGTTCTATATACATGAGAAACTCCTAGACCTGTAAAGAAATAGAAATGTGTGATGTGTAGTCCAAAGAAAAACAATTAATACAAGATAACCTAGATACTATCCAGATGTTGGAATTAGAAACAAATGTAAAGGAAGAAGCATAACTGTTCTTATATATACAGATGATACCATTGTCTGCATAGAAATTTATAGATGGTATGAATCTATTAGACTAATAAATGAATAAATGAAATCTAGATGAATTAGATTTAAGAATCAGTAAACATATCAAATACATATCAGAAAACAAATGGGAAATAAAATAAAAGAATTTTAAAGAGGGGCATTATTGTAAGAAAATATTTAAATGAAAGGAGCCTGACTGGCCGAGTCAGTAAAGCGTGTGATTCTTGATCTTGGTGTTGTGCATTCAAGTCCTATACTGAACATAGAACTAAATTCAAAATATTGAATGAATGAATGAATGAATGAAAGAAAGAAAAGATATACCATGCTCTTGGAATCAAAGACAAAATGCTGTTAAGGTATTTTTAGGTCAGTTTCTTCCCAAATTGATCAATGAATTCAACAACTTCTCACTCATAAATTCATCTAACATTTTAAAATTAAGATTGATAAATTGTTCTAAAATTTATATTTATATTTACTTTCTAAAATTCACTTTTACAAGTGACATTGTATAGTCAAAACAAAATTTTAAAAAGTATGTAGGAAGATTTACATTAAGCTTTAAGATTACTAAAAAGTTGTATTTAAGAAAATGTGCCACTATTTTAAAATAGAATGGATCACTAAAACACAATAAAATTTGAGAAATAGATGTATACATATATGATTTATTTCAAATCTGGTGTCAAAATAATTCCATGGAAAAAACATTTTCAATAAATAGTGCTGGAATAACTGGACATCCATTTGTATATGGAAACAAAACCTGATATCCTCTTTACATATATACAAAATTTAATTTGTAATGAATCCTAGGCCTAAATATAAATATAACACTATAAAGACTCAAGGAGAAAAAATAGATAAAAAGATTTATTAGACTGGTCACAGAAAGCATCTATAAAAGACAGATGATAAGTTAAACTTAAATTAAAATAAAAATCTGATCCTCAAAAGGCACTTTTAACAAAATAAAACTGGGATAAACACACACTGGGTTAAAATATTGTGAAAATACATATTGAACAAAGGACTGAATTTCCAGAATACATAAAGACGCTCTAAATTCCACGGTAAATGACAACACAATAAAATTTGTACAAATTATTTGAAAACAAACTTTACTACACACACACATATATAGTATGATATATTGTATGTGTATATTATATGATATATGTTAAACATATATGTTATCTGTTAAAACCCTATGCATATATCATATAAATGAAAATAACTGGATACAGAGTAGTAATCTCATTGATATAAAGCTTATATAGCTTACTTGGAAAGTAAGATGGTATGCCTGCCACATTCTTTGAGAGAGAATTCTAGGATGTTATTCTAAAGGACAAGAATTTTTCCAACAGAATCTATTGTGAGTCTATATATAGCAACTATTTTCTACATGCTTTGTATTCAAAGTCTGTAGCTTTATTGGGCCATGTGGGCTTTTCAAAACATTTAATTACACATGACTGGATATTAGAAAGATGTCATTTTCTGGCTGGAGCCAGGGCTTGATCATAGGGTCTAGGTTCGGTTAACTAGATTATTTCCCCTGAATTTTGAAACTCCAAGGAGTGAATACCAGATAAAAGAATGGAAATAAACTATTCTAGGTGGTAGTGGTGGAGAGAGAAGAGTGCAGTTTTATCAACAAAGTATATTAATGGCAGTAGCTTTACCAACATCATTCTTCATTTACTCTTTCTATGCTGATTCTTGGCTTTCCTTTTCATACCTTATTTCTATTTCTCAAACCTGGTTTTCCAGTTTTTCCATAATTCAGTCTGCTGTGCATTAGCCTTTTGACAAATGCATTTTCTGTTTAAGTCACCCAGACCCAACTTGTGGGTTTTTTTTCTGACTAAGTTTGCAAGGCTGTTATTACAACCTGATTATATACTTATATAAACCTCAGTACAGTTGAGCATGTAAGTTTTAAGAAATAGTCTAACTGGGTATGGATAATTCTCAAATCTCTATAGGCATTTTTAAATGTTTTATTAGTTTGCTTCTAAGAGCAGTTAGCTTACCTAACTGCTGTCACAGTGTTCCCTGTGTTTGTTGTGTGCCATCTGAAAGAGAATCAAGGGATAGGTGGTGCGGGGGGTGGGGGTGGGAAGGAGAGCGATGCTTGTTGCGTCTGCCTACTCCCGGGTCCCACAGCAGATTTACTGAATCAGAATTTTTAACAGGTATCCGGGCGCATGTCAGAAGTTGAGGTCCACTGCAATATATATATATGTATTTGCTAACTTTGATTTCAAAGTAAGTTACTTTCTGATAACTTCATTAAATTTTTAGTACACATATGAATAGGAACCTTTATTTTTTTGGAAGACTGTTTTTTAATCTGCCCAGAAAATGTTGTATTTGAGTGATCCAATGTACCTCAGTTGTTTTATACTAATATTTGTTTTAAAAAAACCCAACAACTTAAGTTCTTTAAAACCAGGCAGTGTGAACTAGTTAAGGGTTAGGAGATAGTGAGAGTGGGCTAAGAGTTGCCTAAATCACTGTCTTAATGAGTGGGTTCCTGGGCTAGGGGGGGTGGGACTGACCAGCCATTTTCCATCTCCACTGAAGCTAGCCAAAATCAATGCATGTAGACTGTTCTTGGACTAGATGTTGGCAGCTGGGGTTAAGGTAGGTAGAGGAAAGAGGAAATGGCTTACTCAAAGAGCTTTAAATGTGGGAAAGAATACTAGGGTGAATACTGAGGTACATTTCAGACTAAAGAACGATGAGATGGCTTAAATTATCTCCTTAGTTTCCTTTAAGCCCTTGTAGCCCAGAATTCAGGATCTGTGAGGAACATCCAACTTCTTAGCAGCCAAATAAACTATATTAAGGAACACATTTACTACTAAATTGTTACCGAATTTAAAGGAAGCTGATGAATGGCTGGCAAAAGGAGGCTGTCTCATGATGTTCTGAAAGCAAAACCAGTTAAGAGGGTCAGCAGATCTCTAATTATAATGGAGCAGTGAACACCACTATAATTAAAGCTGCATCAGCATTTCTATTGCAAACTAATGTTGTTCATGGATTGAAACTCAGCTGTAAAGATTCAGTCTTGTCTAAAAGTTGGCATATAGGGCTCAGGAACTCAGCAGGGAAGGGGCAAAGAAGGGAGATTTTTAAAAATTTATTTACTGAACTGTCAAACACAAAATATAGCCATTAAGATTTGTTGAGGAAATAATAAATAATACATTCTCTCAAAATCAGTATGCATAGCAAACCCTGGGTGCCATTGCCATGGTGAAAAAAAAAGCATTTAAGTTTCACAGATTGGAAAACAAACAAAAAAATCCTTGAACTGAAGGATGAGTTTTTAATCCTATGAATCGCGTCTATTTTAGAGAGAATATTTAGATGTTGCTAAAAAGATATTTAGTGTTCTTAAATATTTATTTGCCCAAGAAATTTAGATGACTCCAATGAAGCTGCAAAATGTACACCAGCACAGTGGGGTTAGTTACAAAGGATGTTATATCACTTTTTTCCTCCGATTCCTTTGATAGATAACTTTAATCTAAATTCCCTCACTTCTGTGAATGTTAACACTTTTCATTTTACACATGACTTTCTGTATGTTTCTTAATAATCATACACTGATTTACTGTGATATGTTAATTTTTATACATATTCCATTTTTGTACTTTAAAAGGTGTAGTTAATAACTCATGAAGGAAAATTGTAAGACATTAAGGACCTACTATGTACCAGACACATGTCTAGGGGCTTATTTTCAACCTTATGATTCCACTTTGAATTAATATTTTTGAATATTTTATTTACATTAAAATATTTATATTTTTATTAATTTATATTTTATTATTACTTCGATTTTTATTTTGCACTGTAGGAGCTCAAATCTCTTTGGTTTTAGAATGTAGTAACACTATCTAGGTAAGGGCCAGTTTTCTTATTCTTGTCTAATCTATAACTTTATTATGGTCAAGATTATAAAACCAAGTAAGAAAATCTCAATCGAAAAGCCATTTCAGGGATGCCTGTTTGGCTCAGTGGGTTAAAGCCTCTGCCTTTGGCTCAGGTCATGATCCCAGGGTCCTGGGATTGAGTCCTGCATCGGGCTCCCAGATTCTCCCTGTGCCTGCTGCTCCTCTTGCTTGTGCTCTATCTCTGAAAAATAAATAAATAAAATATTTAAAAAAAAAGAAAAGAAAAGCTATTTCAGAGAATTTTGATATCAAGAAAAATAAATTGAATATTCATTATATATTGACAAATATCTAGAAGGATAATTACCAAACTGATAAATGTGATTAGTGACAGGAGACAAGTAGGTGAGAAACCAGCTTAAGGAGGATAATGAAGTGACTTTAAACTTAAATGTTGTATTTTGAATTTTCATGGAGAAATACATTTTTGTACTTTTGTGTTTTTTTTTTTAAAGATTTTATTTATTTATTTGACACAGAGAGAGAGATTACAAGTAGGCAGAGAGGCAGGCAGAGAGAGAGAGACAAGGAGAGGAGGAAGCAGGCTCCCTGCCGAGCAGAGAGCCCGATGCGGGCCTCGATCCCAGGACGCTGAGATCATGACCTGAGCCGAAAGCAGAGGCTTTAACCCACTGAGCCACCCAGGCGCCCACTTTTGTGTTTTTAAATGAGTTTAAAGAATAAAAATTGAAAACCCTGTTCTAGGAAATCTAGCAATTAAAAAAAAGTGAATAGAAGATAGGAGTTTCCGTTGCATGCATGAGAATACTATCTTCTTTTATCTGAACTTGCCCTTATGGTTCAAAGGACCTCTAAATAAATGTTAAATCAGTATGAATATGAAAACCTCTTACAGAATAAAACCAGGCTGTTGATATAGTGAAAATGTTCCACAAACTAATCCAAAAATATCTTGTATTTTGCTTAGACCTTAACAATAAGTTTCCTTCCAGGTGTGTGGTTTATTGTAATTAAGAGAGAAAAGGTTGTGGTAGAAAATGGATTGGACACAATTTGTGGCTCTCTTCTAATCCACCATTTCCCCTCACGTGTATTCTAAACTGTGCTTGAGCAGGCTACCTTTCTCAGGCTGTCATTCCATTAACAAACTCTTTGGGATGCTGACCTAAGTAGCTGCTCTCATTGCCTGTAAGCTACCAGCAGGAGGAAATTGGCAGTTATTAAAAGTCAAGTAAGAAAAAGTAAAAAGTAGATTTCAGAGGCTATGGACATAGACAGGGGGTCTTTGAAGTAGGTCTAAGCCAGGTTGGCCTGAATTGAGCAGCTATTACTCTACAAAAGCTTTCTGAGAGAAAAGTTGCCATTCATATTTCAGTTTAGACAGAGGAGTCAAGAATTTAGCCAAATGATATGCTGATAATCAAGAACAAGAATTTGGAAACCTTAAAGAAACTATGGTGGAAAGAGGGAAAAAAGTGGGTGTGAAAACCTCAAAGTAAAACCTAATCAAGTCATACTTCTTGAAGCTCCTGACTCTTCATCTACTGAATCGGTTACCCAGGCGATGAATGTATTGAGCACCTATTCCATGTCATTTATTATACTGGCCTCAGGATACAAAAATAAATGAGCCATGATGTGATTTTCTTATTTATGATCATTTAAAATACATTTTCCCACTTTAGATCACAACTTCCTGCTGAAAGCTAGTTTGATAGAGGACTGGTCAAAGTTGAAAGTTGTTTTAGGATTATTACCTTCTCCATTTAGTGCTTTAGTCTTCAAATAATTCTTTTTCCTTCAGATACTGAGTTTCTAACCTCACGGAAGTCTCATGTCAGTATGTATACAACAACATGTTCTCCTAGGATAGACTTAACCTATTAAAGGTTAAGCAATTTATAGGGGGTGAATCAACATTAAAGACAACAAAAGAAGGAGTAGAATGAAATGGCATTGAATAAGGTATAAAATAAAATGGACTGGGTTTCTAGATGTGCAGGTTAGCATATACCATTTTAGCATTATATTCAGTTATATATGTATATTCATTTATGCCAAAAGATGCTTTCCTCCTTATGGTTATTTATATTTTACTTTATTGCTGTTTCTAGAATGTTATTTACATCATTAGTGGATTACAGGAAGGCACGATGATTATTTTCATTTTTTAACAAATACCAAGAAGGTACTGCCCATTTTTGCCTATACATAAGGTCATGGTCTGACAGTATTTATTAGGAAAAACCCAGTAATTTTCATGAGACATTTTTATCTCAGATAAAAATAAGCATTTTTTTTCTGAGTATTTTTGAGTGGGGAAGAATCTTTAAAATAGCCTAAAAAGATAGCCTGGTTCTTCTATATTCCCAGGGTTTTTGTTTTAGCTTTGATTAAGCCAAGACATATCAAACACTAATAAAGGACCATGGGATATTTTGTAGGAGAGTAGGATGATTGATTTCTGCAGAAATATGAGTGAAATTAAAATTCTTCAGTGATCCTTTGATTATAAAAAGTGATAAACTACCTTAAAGTAAAAATGGGGCATTTTTGGATTACCAAATTGAACAGCACAAAGTAAAGCTAGATTCAGGACACTCTCAGGTCCATCGACCCAAACAGTGTCATCAGTGCATACTAACTTGTTCGCATATGTGGCCTTTGTTTCCTTCTTTTGTGATTTTACTCTCAGGTGTGGCCTCTCATCATATAGGAAAATAAGTATCCACAGCTGCAGACTGATATACTTTCAATTTAACAACCTCCTAAAAAAAGTTTTCTTTCCTAGTAATTTCAGCAAAATCTAGCAGACTTGATCAATTCTAATTGGTCTTATTTGGGTTACATTTAAAAATCTGAAAAAATCACCATGTCCAGGAGGATGCAGTGCCTACATATGACCAACTTAGACATAGCATGAGGTACAGGAAAAATCTGGATCATTCAAAGAAAACTAATATTTCTGCTTCTGAGAAGATGGAGTAGATGTACTTAGCAGGAGGAATAAAAAATTACAACTAAAAGTCTTGGACATAATATGTAAAATGAACACAGGGAGAATGAAAGATGGAGAGAAGAAGGCAGACCATGTAAGGATCTTGAAATTCTAAGGGAAGACAAAGTGGTGAGTTCCCTGGGGTTTCTTCTAACCTTATGTATTTCAGATTGGATACTGTAGCACTGGCAGCCTGGGAAAGGCTATAGCTACGTACAAAAAATGTCCCAAGAAAAGGGTAGTCTTTCTAGTCAAAGGATCACTAAAGGGCAGCCTGGCAGGACAGATAACTTGGGCGTAGCTGCTCTATACAAGTCAAATGAAACAGACAGAAAGAATAAGACAAAGCAGTGAGGCTCCACACTCACTCTTCCAGTAAAAGTGAAGTAGAGAGCCTGAACATACAACCTATAAAGCAGTAATAAGTACCACTCTTGGTGTCAAGATATCAGTGTAGACAACATTTCAGACTAGAGTTTGGAGAAGAATTTTAGCCATGACACCAAAATTATGATCTGTGCAAGAAAAAAAAATAAATTGGACTTAATCAAAATTAAAATCTTTTACTTTGGGAAAGACATTGTTGAGAGGATGAAAAGATAAACAGGGCGCCTGGGTGGCTCAGTGGGTTAAAGCCTCTGCTTTCGGCTCAGGTCATGATCTCAGGGTCCTGGGATCGAGGCCCACATCGGGATCCCTGCTCAGCGGGGAGCCTGCTTCCCCTTCTCTCTCTCTGCCTGCCTCTCTGTCTCCTTGTGATCTCTCTCCCTCTGTGAAATAAATAAAAATAAAATCTTTACAAAAAAAAAAGAAAAGATAAACAAAGGGCTCATAAGTAAAATATTTACACTTGATCTTAGCCAAAAGGCCGAGAAGCGATCATAAGTAAAATATTTAAAGAGCTCTCAAAACTCAACGTAAATGAATAATCCAGTTATAAAATGGGAAAAAGATATGAAGAGATACTTTACTGAAGAGAACATGTAGATGGAAAATAAGCACCTATTAAGATATTCAGCATCACTAGCCATTAGAGGAATGCAAATGACGGCCATGATGAGATATTGCTATGCCCTTTAATAACTCTTCAATAATACCCTTTAACTTACCCTTTAATAATAAAATAATCACTAGTACTAATACCAAATGCTGGTAAGGATGCAAAGAAAGTGTATCTCTTGTACATTGCTGATGGGAATGTAAAATGGTAGTGATGACCTAGAATATAGTCTGGTAGTTTCTTAAATCTAAACATACATTTACCATATGACCAAGCAATTGAACTCTTCTTCATTTTACCAAGTAAATGGAAGCTTATCTTCATAAAGACCTGTACGTGATTGTTCTCAGCAGTTTTGCTAAACAAACTATAGTATATCCATACTATGAAATACTACTCAACAATAAAAATGAATGCACAATCATACATGCAACAACTTGAAATGCAAGTGACATGCAATGACATTATGCCGAGTGAAAAATCCAGTCTAAATCCAGGATCTTATGTGATTGTATCTAAATAGTACTCCAAAAAATGATACAAGTTACAGAGATGGAAAATTAATTAGCAGTTTCTAGGGCTATGGATGGTTTGGGCAGAGGAGTGGGTGTGGCTGCGAAGGGGTAGCAAGAAGGAGATCTTTGTGGTTATGGAGTAAATAGTATTATATCTTGATTGTAGTAGTGGCTGTGCAACCCTACACATGTGGTGTAGTGATAGCTATACAGGCACTTTGTACCAAGGTCAAGTTCTTGTTTTGGATATTGTACTATAATTACATAAGATGTAACCAGTAGAGAAAATGGGGCAAAAAGTACACTGGACCTCTCTGTACTATCTTTGCAACTCCTGTAAAATATGATTATTTTAAAGTATGCAAAAACTTTTTTAAAAGAAAAAGAAAACCCTAAGAATCTGGTGAGGCTGTTTCTAGATGAAAGTGAAATAGTTGAGGAAAACAAACATATATCTACTACAGGAAAAAGACAAATTATTTAGTATTTGGTTTCTATCTATATTCAATTTCAAAGGAAATGGTGTAGTTTCACAAAATAAATGCTTTTTAAAAAAAACTATTTGTTTTCCTTGAACTACAAAGCCAAATAATCATTTTAATTATGGTATTAAGATTATTGCTATTAGTATTGTTATTTTAGATTATCACCTTCCCTTTATAAAGTCAAATTTGAGAGAGGAAATGCTGTTTAGAAATCTCTGAATGTATTCTTCTGTTATAACTGATACTAGTTTGCTCCTTCCAATCTACAATTTAACATGCCTGCTATTTCTGTTCTATCTTTTTCCTCCAAGTGAAGTGTGTTAGTGACAGTCACTAAATAATCATTTTATTTGCCTTTGTGAAATATGTCATACACCAATGTGTAATGTGTTTGAGAATAAAATGCTATTTCTGTGCATTTAAGAGTAAGGGAGAACAAGAGGGTTACACTGTTTTACCAAATGATTAGCAAATTTTGATGAATTGGAATTTTCAAGTAGAAAGGTTTTAGATCAGAACTGATAGGCTTTTGGATAAGTATGTTATACCAACTATACTCAGAAATCAATAATAAACATTAAAAATAGTATATATTTTTATAACAGTCACCTTTTCAATATCTAAACATAGTTTATATGTAGAATTTTCCTTGAACAAGCAGTCTTATTAAATTGGTGTTCTGATCAGTTCATAATGAAATCATTTTTAAAGTTAGTTTATAAACATTCCCAGCCACCCAAGTAATTACATAATAAAAAGTAGATTTAGGAACTTAGAGAAATTATTCAAAAGGATTTGGTATAATTTCAGATACCTTCAGAAAAATTTTACACCAATATGTTCAGTTATCACACTACTCAAGCTTGCACATATCTTTAGCTCTTATTTTATCATACACAGATATCACTACTGAATGCCAGATTTCAGTATTGTCAGGGCTCGTGATTAAATGATGTAACATTCTCTTCCAAGTGGGCTGATTTTATATTTGATAGTGGCCCTGGGAGTAAGGTACTAGAAATGGGTATCTATTAAATTTTTACTGACTATTCATAAAAGATTATAATAACCACCTGGATCCAGTAAACTGTACAGTGGTGTTCAACTCTATTTACCATCAACTCTGTAAACAATATGTATACCTTTCATTTCAGGTTAACTAGCAAGAGTTACTATCCCAAAAACATACAATCTTAGTGTTCCAAGCCAAAGTTAACAAAAGGCACAAGAAACCAAGGAAGTAATATATACTTACTTTTGGATCTTTGAAAATGAATAGCATTGTCTTGGAATCCCAGATATTTGAAAGATAGTGTCTACTTACAATTTTCTGCTGACATAAATGAGGAGTTCCAGCCTTCCATCTTAATACAATGAATGAGAAGGAAGAATCCTATTTTTAAGTTGTTCAGACATTTATATAAGGTTTACTATAAGTGCCAGAAGATAAGAACCTTGTTAAAATAGTTTTCAAAATGGTAAAAATCATGACTTTCATCAAAAATTAATTAAGCATGTATCAATTATTTTATTTACCTCTTTCATTTAGGGAACCAGTAACATGTTGCAAACTGTTGCAATGAGAATTTGACATATTTATTACTACTGGAGAGTGTTTATTTGCATTGTTATGAACAGAAATCACTTTATTATCAGTTTTCTGCAATTTGACTTTTATAGTCTATATCAAACACAATTAAAAACGAACATGTTTATAGAAACATAATCCTCAAGACTTCACTTTTCAATATGATCATTGCATTGAAAGGATAATCAGTAATATCTTTTGTCCTTTTCTAAGTCTGACAGTTTTTCTTGACAACCTTGTCTCTACTGCTTATATAACCACACGTAGAATTGTGTTTTGTTCTTTGTATGTGATTAATAATTATTGAATAAATAGGTGAAAGAAGTCAAGGAAACTAGGTAACACTTTTCTAAAAGAAATGGAAAATCCAAATAAAGGAGACTTCTACTTTTAGAATTAGAATGCACAAATTATTTTAGTGGTCATTTATCTTACATATCAGGTATGTAATATGTCATAGATAGATACTTTAGAATAAGTAATATGAAAGTTTGGCTCATTTAGCAATTGTTTTATTACCTGAAGTCTTTAACTGATAAATGCCCTTCAAGTGGAGTGCCTGGGTGGCTCAGTAGGGTTAGGGTCTACTTTTGGCTCAGGTCATGATCTCAGGGTCCTATGATCCAGCCCTTCTATCCATCTGCCCCTCCCCACCACTTGTTCTCTCTCTCTCTCTCTCTCTCTCTCTCTCTCTCTAATAAATAAAATCTTTAAAAAAATACTTTCAAGTCTGTAGTTTATATTATACTAACAATACTATTACTGGTCAGAAATCATGCATCTTTGCCCATCTTTTGCTTTCCTTTTTCTGAGTTTCAGAGCCATTGAAGTTAAACGCAGTCACATCCTTTCAAATGGGGATTTTTCCTGCAAAAAATTCAGACTATTTTACATTGAACTTCCATTTCTTAATTAGAGAAATCAAAAGAAGAGGGAGACAAGAGCAAGAGGAAAGTAAGATAAAGTAGGGGAAAATGAAGGGTTATTGATTAAGGTTTAATCAAAAAGTCTGCACTTCTGTTTAATTCTCTTGTGGAGATTAACTCAATATTTTGAATACTAAATAAATTTACAACATACATTTAATTGAAGTTCTTTTATTGTGCTTTTAACAAAGTCACTTTTGGGTGGATTTTATGAACTGCAAATTGACCAAGTAAGTGAAGACTGACAAAACACACGTTTGCTCTCAAGCAGTTGCCTAACAAAATGTTTAGGTGTATGTGATTCAAGTGAATGTGTTAAGGTTGGGTTTCGAAGTTGAATTTGAAAGTCCATCCATTTAAATATTTTTTTTAAATAAGCAAAGACAATGCTTTGTGATGGGTACTTTTGATATGATATAATTTTCAGGATTTGTAGTTGCTGATTCAGAATTATTGTTCAAATTTATCTATGGTAAAGGGTAGCAGTATATTTTTTAAAGATCATATTTCCCAAGGATGTCATATAATTGAACTAGAGTTTTTCAAAGACATATAATATACTTTCTTCTTTGAAAATGCTGCATAATGATCATTATTCCCTGAATGTCTTATACAGTACATCATGGAGAGGGAGATTTAAATATCAATTACTATTAATTCAGATTCATTAAATAATTAAGAGTTGTTGAATGAAAGGGTAGATAGAATTTTTCAAAAGTATATCTTTCTTTAATACAGGTAAATAAATTTTTGAAGAGTATATTTACATGTGGAAAATGAAATAGAAACTTTATTTTCATGACAAAGATGTCATGTTTTTTTTGTTTATAAATTGTTTGGAATAACTTTTACATTTTGATCCTTATGAGCACTTATTATTCACAATAAAACATCAAACAACCTTGTGAAGAGACAAAGGACTATAAAAGAAGTCTTTTACACATTGATTTTTATAAAAGCATTTTTCCTGTAGAATCGATAGATGCATAAAGGAGTAAAAGGCAATTGATTTTAGAGTATGAAAAGGGAGTTTATGAAGACGTGGTCTCCAATTGCAGTATATTAGTACTCCTTTGGGAATTTTTGCAAGGACTTAGGTGTTAAATGAAATTCTTTTGAAATTTTGGGTTAATCAGTGTTTTCTATAAATGTTATTGTATTCTATTACTTCCTTGAATCATGACAGTAACTTAGATTTTGAATTGTTAGATGTAGAAAGTTGGATTTGGGGAAAGAATCAAGACTCTATTTTTTATTCAAGGTTTTCAGAGCACTTGTGAAAATCATATATCTTTTAAAATATTTTTGAAATGTGGATAAGGTTTAAGGAATATACTAGAACTGTGTTGTGTTTATAATGGTTGAAATAAATTATTTGAATTATATTGCTTAAAATATTAACCTATGAATATACTACCACCGGGCACCTGGGTGGCTCAGTGGGTTAAAGCCTCTGCTTTCGGCTCAGGTCATGATCTCAGGGTCCTGGGATCAAGGCCCGCATCGGGCTCCCTGCTCAGCTGGGAGCCTGCTTCCTCCTCTCTCTCTGCCTGCCTCTCTGCCTACTTGTGATTTCTCTCTCTCTCTGTCAAATAAATAGATAAAACCTTAAAAAAAATATACTACCACATATGCAAATTTTTATATAAGAAAACAGTCTTAGTCTATCATTTAAAAAAAAGTGTTTTGTAGTATTTCTGGTGGATTTGTAGTAATTTGAAGACATTTTCCTGGACCCTTGAACACTGTGGCAGTTACATAAGTGGGTGGGTGGGTACAAAGATGGATAGATAGGTAGGAAGGAAGGTGGATTAAGTTTTGATTAAAGACAAAAAGAATATTTGTTATTTATGTATTTGTTAACAGAAATGTTTAAAGAACAAAAAAAAATCAGACTTTGTTGAATAGCAATTGCACTTACAGTATTAAAGTTGAGGGAAAGGCCCTTAAACTCTGAAATCTAAAAATTGTAAGCTACATTTATGTCAGTCCCAGTTCCTTTACCTTTGTAGGGCTATGTATGTTTATACATGTATATATATATATATATATATATATATACACACATACACACATATATATGTGTATATATATAATTTAGCTATATATTATGTAATATTATAATTATATATTATGTTATAATTATATAATTAAGTTTATATGTATATATATAAAATTTAGAATAAGCCACTATACAAGCACTAGATTCCTGATTAAAGAGGAAACAGGTGCCGTTGACCCTCCATTACATTTATATTTTTGATTAATTAAATTAGTCTTCTTTCCCCTAACATCTGTTCCTTCTACAGAGTTCCCCATTTTTTGATATTTCCATGTTCCTCTTAGGCAAGTCAATAGTTTTGGGGTAACTAATCCTCTGATGTTCGCTCATTTTATCTAGGCCAGTTCCCTTGTGTTTTATTTCTTATGCTTCATCGTTCCATCTGTTTCAATTCTACACGATTCTCTACTAATCTTGTCTTGTTATGAATTTTATTGTGTGTCACCTGAAGTTTAGTACTTTTATTCGTCTTTCCATGTCCAATCTCAGTACATCTTTAAACCTGCTAACAGATTTAGGTATGATAATGTTACTACTCAGCCCCTAAACCTAATGGGTATACCTGTTGTTCGCAGAATAAAATATTTTGATGCACCATTGAGATTTCTGTGAGACCTGACCCTTTTCTACCTTTCTAGCTTTTTCTCCCACTATACCCATTTACTGCAAGTCCTATTAAACAATTCAGTGGTCCTGGAATAGAATGTATTCCTTCTATCACATCTTCAGCTGAATGCTTTCATTTATTTTATTAGCTTCAAAATCAAGCAGTATAGTAATTTTAGAACTTAAGTTAATAAATAGATGAATATATGATACTGTTTTAAGAGAAAAGATCTCTAGGCACTAGCATCTATTTACATTAACTAATATATATATATATGTATATATATATATATATATGAAAATGCACAAAGTTATATAGAGTTAGTTCTGTTCTAAATAGCATGTATCTGTAGATGACCGATGAAGTATATAGATGGCCCATCATCAAAATAACTGAAAACCTTGGGCTGCCAGACAAGATAAAAGTGAACAAGTGTTTGAAAAACATGACAGGTAACTCTGTTATTTTTTCATGTTACTTGAATTAATGCATTCCATAAGAGTTTGGGTAATTCTCCTTTAAAAAGTTAAAAAAAAATCATTAGATGTAGTAATAGTCTGCATTAAATTTCACAAACTTTGATTCTAGTTTATAAAATGTGAAATATACTTGAAAGATTTTTTCATTTATGTTCTTTGTTGAGTAAAATACTAACTTTAAAAGTTATTTTTTATAACATATTTTTGTTAAATATCTAAAGCCATTTATTGACATTCTTTTGATGATGACTGAATATTTTGTCCTAAACAAGTAAAAAGAACATAAATAGCTAAGATGATTTTAACATTCAAAACACAACATGAGAAAAAAAATGAAGTGTCAAAAAAAAGGGCTGAATAGGAAAGATATATCAATGAGAGAAAATATTTTTAGTCTTCTTAGAATATTGTACAATGGAAAGTAAATGAAAGATTTGAAAAAATGACAGCATTCTTTTCATAAAATGTTGAAAACTAGAAAAGGAAAACGAAAGAAGGGAAAAATAACTTAATTTTTTTCTGTCTTACACTGTCATAAAAATGTGAGAAAAACAATCAAGGATTTTAAGTCATGGGAAGAAATAAAATAAACATGTTTTTAAAGCATCAAATATTTATTTTACATATTTTAATGAAGGAGCCACTATTGTATGGTTTATATTGGACACAGACAGAAACTTAAAGTTTTAAAAATTATACTTTTTACGATTTGCACCATTAGCCCTGGGCCTAAGTTTTCATTTTTAAACTTTGAGTTTAAGTTGGATGTGGGCCTTAAAATACATTGAATTTGAAATTTATGCTACTAGGCTAAATGTAACATAAAATGATTCAAAATAATAGACACATTTCAATAATTGAGACATTTCAAATTTACATAGGAAGTATATCAGTAGGAAATTAAAATAAACATTGAAAACAATATATTCACTATTTCATTCACTTAAATTCTTTTCAAGGTCACTATGTGACAGGCACTGTTAAGCACTGAGAATGCCACCTCCCATGCACATGTATGTTCACACATATCCATGTTACACATTTTCATATGCACACTCAGAAGTACACATGCACAAATAAACACACATTTCATTTTTGCCCTCTAGCATAACACATGTATTTAGGCATGCTGGTATACACAAATATGCACATGCATATTGACACAGACACACACATTTAATACATATGCCTGTGTCTGCACACATATACTCAAGCATACAAAAATACTCTCATCTATATAAAAATACACACATGCATTCACAAAACCACAATTTGGATTAAGTACTATAATGGAGTAAACACAGACTGAACTATGTATTCTAGAAGCAGAGTTCATAATATGGATTAGTATTATCATTTAATGACACAAAAATGTCAAATTTGTCATATTTAATCTGTTGGTCGAGTAGCATTGAATATTTGTAAAAGAAATAATGAATTTTCATAGACTTACTTATAAAAAATGTTTAAAAGTGCATTAGCTTTTTGAACTTAAGAAACTCTGCTCTGTGCTGATTTTTTTCTTTGATCAATGTCCTGGGGTTAAATGCCATTTCAAAATTGAGGGAAAAATGGATCTAATGAAAAGGAGAATGAATAGTCTTCCCCACAGATAACTTCATTATGATAATAAACTTCATTATGGTAGTGGAAGTATTTGCAGTACTAGATTAAATTATTCAACTTTAACCAGTTGTTTCACAGGTTTCCATGGCAAAGTACCACAAATTGCATGTCTTAAACAACAGAAATTTGTTGTCTTATAGTTCTGGGGCTAGAAGTCTGAGAGCAAGGTGTGAGCAGGGCTAATTTCCTCAGAGTCCTTTGCTTCTGGCCTTCTCCATTCTGGTAGGCTCTCTTCTTGTCTTCCTGTGGTCTGCCCTCTGTGTGAATCTATATCATAATCTCCTACTTTTATAAGAATAATCATATTGGATTATGACCCACCTTAACAACTTCATTTTAGTGTAACTACCTCTTAAACCATCTCCAGATGTAGTCACATTCTGAAGTACTGAGGGTTAGGACTTCAACATAGGCATTTTGAGGGGAGACAATTCAGCTCATAACACATTGGGTTTCAAAATATACTAACACTGTACATAGATCTAACTTCAGTCAGTTGAATTAAAAAAAACCTTGTAAGTCATATCAAAATTATTCCAATTTTTCCCTTTTTGAATTTGTTTTGGAGTTCTGCATAACTGAGTCAATGTATAATATGTGCAATTAATTTGTATTAAGCATCTTGAAAATGAAGATGCAACTTACTTTATATTCAACAAGTTCTTTGGATTGTTTTATTAACTAAAGTCTATAGCAATATCAGGAATCTTTTTCCCTAGGTTTTCTTCTAATTGTGTTATGATATCCTTATACATCCTTATACATTTAAATCTTTATTCCATTTTGAGTTGATTTTTGTATATATAGAGAGGTAGGAGTCCAGTTTCATTCTTCTGCATGTAGAAATCTAGATTTACAAATAAAATTTATTGAAAAGACAGTCCTTTTCCCATTGTGTGCTTCTTTCTCTTGATCACTTTGTCAAAGAACTATTGACCACAAATAGATATATTTATTTTAGGGCTGTCTCTTCCATTCCATTCCATTGAACTGTGTGTCTGCTTTTATGCCAGAACCATACTGTTCTGATTACTTTAGCTTTATAATATATTGAAATCAGAAAGGCTGATGTATCTAACTTTGCTTTTCTTGCTCAAGATTACATGAGCTTTTGAAGTATTTAGATTTCCACATGAATTTTAGAATTTCTTTCTTCCTATTTCTGTGAGAAATTTCATTGGAATTTTTTTTAAGATTATTTATTTATTTATTTCACAGAGGGAGAGAGATCACAAGGAGGCAGAGAGGCAGGCAGAGAGAGAGAGGGGGAAGCAGGCTCCCCGCTGAGCAGGGATCCCGATGCGGGCCTCAATCCCAGGACCCTGAGATCATGACCTGAGCCGAAAGCAGAGGCTTTAACCCACTGAGCCACCCAGGCGCCCTCATTGGAATTTTGATAGAGATTCTACTGAATCTGTAGATTATTTTGGACAATGTGGACATTTTAACAGCATCAGTACTTCTGGTTAATTAACATGGAATATCTTTCCATCCATATGTTCAATTTCTTTTAAAAATGTTTTATACCTTTCAATGTGTCAATTTTTTACTCCCTTGATTAATTTATTGCTAAGCTTTTCTTGATGCTATTATAAATGACATTATTTTCTCATTTTTTTCCTGATAATTTGATAATTGACTTTCTCTGCTTAACTTATTTCACTCAGCATAATCTCCTCCAGACCCATCCATGTTGATACAAAACTTGGGTATTCAGCCTTTCTGATCGCTGAGTAATATTCCATCATGTATATGGACCACATCTTCTTTATCCATTTGTCTGTTGAAGGGCATCTCGGCTCTTTCCACATTTTGGCTATTGTGGACATTGTTGCTATGAACATTGAGGTACATATGGCCCTTCTTTTCACTACATCTGTATCTTTGGGGTAAATATCCAGTAGTGCAATTGCAGGGTCATAGGGTAGCTCTATTTTTAATTTTTTGAGGAATCTCCACACTGTATTCCAAAGTGGCTGCACCAACTTGCATTCCCACCAACAGTGAAAGAGGATTCCCCTTTTTCCACATCCTCTCCAACACTTGTTTCCTGTCCTGTTGATTTTGGCCATTCTAACTGGTGTAAGATGGTATCTCAGTGTGGTTTTGATTGGAGTTTCCCTGATGGCTAGTGATGATGAACATTTTTTCATGTGTCTGTTGGCCATTTGTATGTCTTCTTTAAAGAAGTGTCTATTCATGTCTTGTGCCCATTTTTGACTTGATTATCTGTTTCTTGGGCATTGAGTTTGAGAAGTTCTTTATAGATCTTGGATATCAGCCCTTTGTCTGTAGTGTCATTTGTGAATATCTTCTCCCATTCTGTGGGTTGCCTCTATGTTTTGTTGACTGTTTCCTTTGCTGTGCAGAAACTTTTTATCTTGATGAAGTCCCAAAAGTTCATTTTTGCTTTTGTTTCGTCTTTGGAGATATGTCTTGAAAGAAGTTGCTGTGGCTGATGTCCAAGAGGTTACTGCCTATGTTCTTCTCTAGGATTTTGATAGATTCCTGCCTCAAGTTGAGGTCTTTCATCCATTTCGAGTTTATCTTTGTATATGGCGTGAGAGAATGGTCGAGTTTCATTCTTCTATACATAGCTGTCCAATTTTCCCAGCACCATTTATTCAAAAGACTGTCTTTTTTCCACTGGACATTTTTTTCCTGCTTTGTTGAAGATTATTTGACCATAGAGTTGAGGGTCCATATCTGGACTCTCCACTCTGTTCCATTGGTCTATTTTATTTTTTTTACTAGGTAATTGCTCTAACTAGGGCTTCTAGTACTGCGTTGAGTAACAGGTGGTAAAAGTGGGCATCCTTGCCTTGTTTCTAATCTTAGAGGAAGAACAGCAGCTTTCACCATTGAGTATGATGTTAATGATGGGCTTGTCATTACAGCTTTTAATATGCTGAGATATATTTCTTCTATATCTAATTTGTTGAGGGTTTTAATCATTAAAAGATGTTAAATTTTGTCATGTGCTTTTTCTGTACTCATTGAAAGAATCCTATGATTTTTATACTTCATTTTGTTAATATGGTGGATCACATTGATTGGTTTCTGTAAACCAATTTAATCATCATTGTATTCCAGTGTGAAATCCTACTTGATCATGGTCTCTGATCTTTTTAATGTGATGTTGAATTTGGTTTACTAATGTTTTGTTGAGAATATTTGCACCTATGTTCACCAAGAATATTTGCTTGTAATTTTATTTTCATTTAGTGTCCTTGTCTGGCCTTGTTATTGGTAATTTGAGCCTTATTAAAATGAGTTTGGATGTGTTTCCTCTTCTTCAATTTTTTTGGGAAGAGTTTACGAAGGATTTGCACTAATTCTCTGTAAATGTTCAGTAGACTTCACTAGTGAAGCCATCTGGTCTTGGGCTTTGTATTTTGGGATATTTTTGATTACTGATTCAGTCTCCTTACTAGTAACGGTCTGTCTGAATTTTCTATTTCTTTTTTTTTTTAATATTTTATTTATTTATTTCACAGAGGGAGAGAGATCACAAGGAGGCAGAGAGTCAGGCAGAGAGAGAGAGGGAAGCAGGCTCTCTGCTGAGCAGAGAGCCGGATGCGGGCCTTGATCCCAGGACCCTGAGATCATGACCTGAGCCGAAAGCAGAGGCTTTAACCCACTGAGCCACCCAGGTGCCCTGAATTTTCTATTTCTTAATAGTTCAGTCTTAGTTGGTTGCATGTTTCCAGGAACTTATCCATTTCTTTTAGGTTATCCAATTTGTTGGTGTATAATTTTTCATAGTAGTTTCTTAAGATATTTTGTATTACTGTGGTATCAGTTGAAACTTCTCTTTTATTTCTGATTTTATTTGAGGCTTCTGCTGCTACTGCTTCTTCTTTTTTCTTTCAAGAAAGTACCTAGAGTTTTTCTTTCTTCTTTATTTTTCTCCAAGTTTTTAATTTAAATTTCCATTAATGTACAGTATAATACTAGTTTCAGGTATAGAATTTAGTGATTCATCACTTACATACAACATCCCCTCCTCATCACAAGGGCCCTCTTTAATCCCCATCACCTATTTAACCCATTCCCCCAACCCCCCACCCTTTCACCTCCCTCCTCTCTAGTAACCATCCCTTTGTTCTCTCTACTTAAGAGTCTTGAGGCCTCTCTTTTTTCTTAGGCACTCTAGCTAAAATTATGTCAATATTGTGTATGTTTAAATAAAAATAATAAACAAAGCCCAAAACTCAAAAAACAAAAGAGGAAAACAAAACAAACAAACCCTCTTAAGTTTTGTGGAACTTTTCTGTTACCTTCATGCTCTCTATTGCATTTGTATCAGCATTGACCATATTTTCTTCCTTCTACTAACTTTGGGCTTGGTTTGTTTTTCTTTTTCTATTCCCTTCAGGTGTAAAGATAGGTTGTTTGAGATAGTCTTATTTCTTAAACTAAATGTTTATTACTATGAAATTTTTTTCTTAAAACTGCTATTGCTTCATCCTGTATGTTTTGGTATGTTGTATTTCTATTGAGCCTTATTAAAGGCTCAAGATATTTTGATTTCTCTTGATTTTTTATTTGAACCATTAGTTGTTCAAGAGCATGTTCTTTAATTTCCCCATATATGCAAATTTGGCAACTGTCCTCTTGTTAGTGAATTATAGTTTCAAACTGTTGTAGTTGGAAAAGATGTTTGATAAAATTTCAGTCATCTTAAATATTTTAAGATTGTTTGGTTGTCTATTATATTGTCTCTTTTGGTGACTATTTTTTGTGAACTTAGAAGGATATGAATTGTGCTACTACTGGGTGAAATGTTCTGTATATGCCTGTTAAGTCTACTTGGTCGAACAAATAGTTCAAGTCCTTTGTTTTCTCATTGGTTGTTTGGATGGTCTATTCATTGTTGAAAGTGGAATTTTGAAGTCCCCTACTATTACTCTGTCACTGTCTATTTCTCCCTTCCAATCTGTTGGTATTTGCTGTATGCACTCAGGAGCTCTGATGCATAAATATTTATAATTGTTATATCTTATTGATGAATTAATCCCTTTATCATTATATAATGGTCTTCTTTTTCTTTTAGTCACAGTTTTTGACTTAAAATCTATTTTGTCTGATATAACTATAGATACCCCTTTACACCTTTGGTTTGTATTTGTGTGGAATATTTTCCTTCTCTTCACCTTCAGCCCGTATCCTTTTTAAAGCTGAAGTGAGTATCTTGTACACAGCCTATAGCTGGGTTGGTTTTTTTTTTTAATCTGTCCATCCACTCTTTGTCTTCTGATTAGAGAATTTAAATTTAAAGTGATGACTGATAGGTAAGTGCTTGCTATTGCCATTTCTTTAATTTTGGGGGGGGGTGTTTCATAGATGTTTCAAAGGTGTTTCCTTTGTTCCTTTCTATCTTCCTTTTTGTTTGTTTATTTTATTTATTTATTTTTGATTTGATGACTTATTGCTTTGTTTCTTTTATCTTTTCTGTATCTATTACAGGTTTTTGCTTAATAGTTACCATTAAGCTTACAGAAAACATCTGATAGTTAAACCAGCCTATTTAGGCTGATAACAACTTACCTTTGCCTACAAAAACCGTATATTTTAATTTATTGTAATTCTTGCAATTCATTCATTCATTCAGTATATGTTGAGATATTCAGGCTTATTAATAGTAGATATCTGGAAGAACATTTCACTGATAACTATTTTTACCCACCTTCCTGTTTCATTTATTTTCCATTTTTAAAATTTTTTTTCCCATAATTTCTTTCTAAAGATTTTTTCTGGTAAACATAACTCACTTTTCCCCCCATATTTTATATCTTCCTACAGAAGATAACTGATCCCCAGATTTGTTGTATATACACCCTTACACATATTAAATACCATCTTCAAGTATGCGAGGCCCATTATACTAAAGATGTTAACTTCATGGTAGGTTGAAGTAAAAACTCTTTGATTAATGAAATTCATCTGTCTTTCAGATGACATATAAAATTATTTTTAAAAGTTTTCCCTGTCATATATAATTAAATGTAATACAAAATTTCTAAATTGTAGTCAAAGTAGCAATCTTTATTCAAATTTCACTTTATTGATGAAGAAAATGAGGCTCCAGTTTACATAATTTTACTAATAGCAGTAATTATTATGTGCACTCTTCTTAACAAGCACCATTATCTTAACATTATCCCATTTTTAAGACATGAAAACTGAAGCACACTGACTTCTTTAGTCACATGGCTGGCCAGTAATAAATCAGAGAATTGAACCCATGAAATTTGTCTCTCAATTCTGTGCTCTAAGTGCTATGCACTATTACATATCATTAAAGTTTTATTCAAATCTTCTTTCTCTTATACCCAACTGTATCTTATATCTCATCTACTCAGGAAAAATAGAAAAAAAAACTAAAACAACTTCTTAAATGAGATGCTGATCACATTTCTCCCCCTACTACCTGGGAAACATAATCATTAATAAAATTCAAGTGAGTTGTAGCTAGCCCAGGTACACATAAATGACAATTCTTGAAAGGGATCTTTAACTAAGGTCTTTATGTAGCTGATAATTCAAGAGAAGAAAAGACCCGACTTTCTAGTAAGAAAGCAATACGTCTTACTATTTACCTTAAATATACATAACGGAATTAAAAGAATTAGACTTTAAAGCTAAATATGAGTGTAGTTTCTCCTTTTCAAAGAAATAATGAGATCAATTACTCTTCCAAGTATTATAGCTCTTAAAAATGTTACACACTGTAGGTCCTTACTTTGCTGTGTAGCCTTATCTCTGATTTCCATTAAGTATTTTAAAAGTCTGGACAGAAACTTGGCAACACCAGTTGCTAGTTTTACCATTTAAAGAATTGTGTAATCCCAAATTGGAGCCACTTTTATAAAGGAAGTTTTACTCATTTTTCTGTTATCATGATACCCTCCATTGAAAAATATAAACTATTTCCATTTTTTTAAGTCAAAGAAGTTTAAGTACTTATTTTCAGTTAACATGAAATATCTAATTTTTTGAATCCTTTCCTTTGGTGTTTTTAATGTCTCTGAAATCAAATGAATAAGATTTAACCACATGGCTCTAAATAGATAACAAAGCATATGAGCAAAATGAAAGTGTGAGGGATTTTACATCCTTAGGCCAGTGGCTTATCTATTGGAGCATGTTGGGTCCCTGGTGTGGCACAAAAATAGTTGATTTCACTCTTGCTTCAGAGAAATACCTCTGTATAAATGGTCCATGTAGCAATTTGATCATTTACAATTGAGGGGCCACTTTAAACCAGAGTAATACACCCAAGAGAGTCATGGTCTCCACCAAAAAAAAAAAAAAATCATAATAGGCTTATGCAGTAGTTTCAGGCACTAGAGGGAACAACTTCTTTACAGACAAAAGTCTTAAAACGAAGTGTGTTCCACAAAGAACAAAATGTCTCCTTAGAATGAATAAGTAAGTTGGTTTCACTAAAACTACAGTTTCCTCCAAAAATACTGTGGTTAACAGACCTATTTCCACTTCTGTTTGTCCTAAATTTCTCTAGCTTGACATGCAGTGACATTATGAGAAGTGTTTCAGTAATTTTAAAAATAGAAAACTTTATTTCTTGGACTGAGTTATATTCTTTTTTAAAAGAAAAGACAGTTCTACTATAAAGGATATTATAGGCTGGGCCTGGAACACAGGAACATTTCCATCTTCTTGAGTGTGGTGTGTGTGTGTGTGTGTGTGTGTGTGTGTGTGTGTGTGTGTGTGTGTGTGTGTGTGTGTGTGTGTTTTTGTGTGTGTTTGTGTGTGTATGTGTGTGTGTGAGTGATAGAGGGGGGTGGAGATTTGAGTTAGACCAAAGGAGGTAGTGGAGGAACTTGAGAAACTTCAGCCCCACCATTTTGAAACGAGTCATTAGCCATAGAAGTCTACAGCCAAAGGCGAAGAATGAGAATGAGTGGGATATTCCTGGGAGTTTGAGTGTGATCAAGTGTCAGTAGCAAGTTTTTCTGTGTTGAAATGGTCAAAAAGAAGATAAATAATCAGAATACATCACATAAAATTAAATATAAATCTTACATCTCGACATGTCAGGATATTCCAGTTCTGTTTGTATACAGTTATGCCTTCATTTGCTACTAATCTGTGGCGCCACATTGCCTGAAAATTTCAAAATAGTGTTTTGAGGTAGTAGAAAAAACATTTGAAATCAGATTTGGATTTTAATCTCAATAATTGTACTCCTGATGGCTTGGTGAATTTGGATAAGTTATTCACTAACTCAAACCACAGGTTCCTTACCTGTGAAAGTGGTTAGGTAAAAACTTCACAGGTTCCAGAGAGTATCAAATAAAAAATACACATGAAATTCATATATATATGGGCCCTAACACATGGGAACATGGTTAATGCTGTTTTTCTTTCTCCATTTTTTCATCCTTTCTTCTCATATAAATTCTAGTTTCTTACCGGTAGCCAAATAAAATTAGATGTGTTTATAAAAATTCCTTCTGTAAATTAGCTTTTCAAAAGACAGGATCAGAGTGGCACAAAACAATCTAGGTTTATCATATAGCAAGATTCACACCTCTTTACTGACTAGAGGATTTTAAATTTCCCTTTGCCGTCACAGTCAATTCTCAATATCCAGTCATTCCCATCTCAAAATTATCCTTTTTCTTTAGTATGTCTGTGAGGAATGTTGTACTACCAAATAATCTGAGGCTATATTCCGATTTAGTAGAAAAGAGTACTATGATTGGCTATAATCCTTTATATATGTTAAGGATGATAATTTTCCTTCTCTGAACTTGAGGTGTGTTTAACAGTCAATGACATGTCATAGTCTAGTTGGTAGTGTTTTTCTTTTTTTAATCAAACAAAATAATGGTGTGTCTAATGATCGAAGATATTTTAGAGTCAATGAAACATGGACGTCTGCTATAGGCACAGAAGAGACAGTGTAGACAAGCCATCTGTTCTGATACAATATTTGAGAGAAACCTTCCTAGGATGTTTTTTTTAAATATTTTATTTATTTATTTTAGAGAGAGAATGGTGGAGGGCAGAGGCAGAGAGAGTCTTAAGCAGACTCTGGTCTGAGTGTGGAGCTGGATATAGGGCTCGATCCCAGGACCCTGAGATCATGACCTGAGCTGAAACCGAGTTGGACGCTTAAATGACTGCACCACCCAGGTGCCCCAAAACCTTCCACATGTTTTTAAAATACTTGGAAAAGTCATTGGTTTACTGTAGAAAAATGGTTTTTTTCTTACCCATAGACACTTTGTTGATTACATATTATTTTATAACTTAAAATGATTTAAAGATATATTCCAGAGAAAAGCAACAAGGTATGAAGTGTAATCCTGTTAAAATAAGTTAAAGTAAATAATTTAAAGTACCATTAAAATCATGGCCAGGGTCCTGTGGTCTATATATCTATATATTTATTGGTATATATTGTTACAGTCATTACAACTGGTATATATCATTACAATTACAATTACAATTATACACAGTTGACCCTTGAACAACATGGAAGATTAAGTTAAAGCTTAATCACTCAGTTAAAAGTGTGCATGTGACTTTTGACTACCCAAAACCTAACTACAAATAACCCACTGTTGATCAGAAGCTTTACTGATAATATAAAGTGTTGATTAATACATATTTTGTATATTTATTATATACTGTATTCTTATAATAAGCTAGAGAAAAGAAAATCATAAGGAAGAGAAGGTACATTTATAGGACTGTGCTGTAAAAAATCCACATGTAAATGGACCCAAACAGTTCAGAGCCATATTATTCAAGGGTCAGTGGTATAACTGTTTACATTTCTTTATATATACTATATGTATGATGTAACTCTGACTGTATAACTCTGACATTAATTTTAGGACATTAAATTTTAAGTTCTTTGAAAGAAGTTATCTTATAATTACAGACACCTTATAATTGGCAGAGATTTTTCTTTCTCAGTGGCACCAAAAATAATTGTATATGCTACATGAATGGAATCTTAGTTTTAATGGGGTAGAAAGGTGGGTTTAAAGGTAGATAAAATATAGATAGATTGATTTTGCATACATAGGGGCCTGTTACTCTACACTTGTTTTTTTTTCCTCATCAGATAAACTACCCTTCTGGAAAACATTTTGTAGGAAAATATATTACAAACCAATAATTAACGTTAAGAACAGCTAAATTATGCTCAGTTTCTGTCTAACTGTACAAAGAGCTCAGTTAGTATTTTGAAGGCATCCTTTTCATTCCAAAATATTACATTGATTTTGATATTATCTAGTGAGTGAAAGTATCAAGTAAAGAGATGTAGGTGATGGTGATAGTTTCAATTATTTTATTGATCATTAATATTTTTTTCTTTGCACAGAGCCTGTTTGAGCATAGAGATTAATTTTTCTAATACTAAGAAACATTTTTGAGAAAATTATTAAATAAATTATATTTTAACAATATTTATAAATTTCAAATTTTATTTAATTGAAAATGAATTATGAAGTATATTTACATTTTAATTAAGATATACATTTAAAAATAAAAGTAAAAGCACATTGTTTAAAAAGTTGTGTTTATCTGTTATAATTTACTAATCTGGGAATACATTGTATTGTGAAATAATTAAGCATGTATATAATTATATAACTTTGTGAATATTCTCTTTTCTTCATACTAAGAAAGTTAGATATTTAAATGTCTTCAGCGGTGGTGGCTTCAGTACATCCGTTATAGTTCATTCATACAATGGAGAGTAGAGAGCATGCTGATGTTATAAATGAGGTTATTAAAAAACAAACCTTATACATGAAATAGAAATCAGTCATTCTAGCTTAAATGGTATTAAACTATTAGAAAGTTACCCATGTTTTAGGAAATACAAATGTTTTTATATTTCTAACACTTTAATAAATTTACTTGAGTTTTCTATCAGGTAGTGAATAATATACCTGCTTTTGTTCAAAGAAAAAAATAAAAATAAAAAAGACACCAATCAACAAAACTTAACAATAAGAGCAACAATAAGAACAAAAATATAAAGACAAAAAATTAAGTCCTGTCATGCGTATTCTTCCCTAGCATGTGTGAAGGAGGAGTCTAAGTGCATCATTTGGCTGATGATTAATTGAGTGTTTAACTTTAGGCAGGCAAAGGGTGTTGGAACCAGCATATGTACAAAAATAGCTCTCTCTACGTGGAGACATTCCTTGCACAATCTGCTGAATTTATATGATCAGCATCTCCCTTCCTCCCCCTACCCCCGACCTTCCCCTAAGTAATAACTTGATTGAACTTTGAAGCCCTCTTTTGCTCATATTGAAAGTCATCCCCAAAAGAAGTTGGCTCAGATTGTATCGTTAGTATTTGAACTGACAGCAGTGACCTGATCTGAGCGCAGGGCCTTCTTCCCGACCTTTGATGTGCTGTCAGAAGATAAGTTAAATCCCAGGCTTCTTGGCATCAGGTTTTAATTTGATATCACGGAAATGAATTGCATACTCACTACTAGAACAGATAGTGTCTATTAGTGATCTTGTGGAGTGGTTGGAAGCATTGCTTAAGTTGAACAATCAGGAAAAAATTATAATTTGTCACCTTCATCATGTGTCCGATACTTTGCCTCACTCATGATAAGTGTTTAGGACATTTTTGATTGGATGTCAGGCATTTATTGCCCCTGACACCAGACTCTGTTGCCTGTGTACTCTGGGGAAGCACTGGCTAACAGCATGTGGGAACTGTTTCTCCCGCTTGAAGAAACACTTAGCAGTACTGCAGTTTTAGAAACTATGAGAAATCAAAGTGCTGAGATCAAAACAAAGAGGATGTAAACTTCTTACAATACTCAATTCTTAAATGTCTTCCACTCTGTGACAACACACACATACATAAACATACACACACATACATGCACGTGCATATATAAGTGTGTATGCATACAATTTTAAAAGAATGTCATAATATTTTAAAATTAACAAGAAACCTTGGAAAATGAAATTCTAAGTGACTTTATCCCGAACAGCAGTGCAAAGTTCTGTTTTAAGGAAGAATGAAGAGCATATGTTCCAGAATTTAGCTCTAATTTGAAATGAATTGCTTCAGTCGAACCACTTATATCATTCTTGTTAATCTTAATGGTTACAAGTGACCCACATTTTAATAATCCAGACCATCAGTTGACAACAGATCTTTTTTTTTTTTTAATTAAGAATGTTTGACCACAAGAGGGAGTTCCTTGCCAACTGTTTGTTTATCCTCAGTAGATATTACAGGCCTGGATTTACAAAGAAAAATACCTTAAAACATGTTTAGTCTCTTCAGTGCTTTCAGGTTAAGAAAATAATGACAATGTACTTAAATTTAGGCATTCATGAATTTTCGGAGTCAAATATAATTTGTGCAATGAAATTCTCAGGCTAATACACTAAACATTTTTCAGGAATGAAATAATGCACCATGTTTTTGAAAGTGCTTCCAAATTTGCACCTGCAAAATTACAGTGCACCAGTTTGTGAACAAAATCCATATTGACATACGGAGGTGCCTTTGAGGGCAGAGATTATGTTACTGTACACCAATTTACTAAATTTATATGAGTAAAGATAGCTTTGTCAACATAAATTTATGCATGCATTTTTTGCTGAATTTGGTGGCATCAATGAATAGAGTATAGGATGTGGAATGTGACTTCCAAAATACAAAATTAACATCTTTAAAGAGAAAAAATGTTTTAACTACTGGAGCCCTTAAACTATAAATAAAGGCTCTTTTCTTCATGATTAGGTGTGTAATATACACAGTAACTCAACCATATGTTAGAGAACTAAAAATATTTCCTACCTCATGACTATTTGACTTAAAATTACGGGTGACTCAGAGCATCCCAGTAAAATATGCACTGATATAACTTCGAAAAGTATCAGCATTATTAGAAAATGCTGATATTCAGTACTGTTGCATGCTTCTTTTCATGTAAAGTAAAACAGTCAGAGTGTTTTAAAACGATTCCCCCAGCAATGTGATTTCTGTTTTGATGATTCCCGAAGTATTGCACAACAACATCCAGAAGTTCTGTTGTTCAACAGTGTCCTTCCTCATCTTATGATTAAAGCAAGAATTGCCTCCAGGTCAGAACGCATGGACATTTAGAGATAGATACGCCAGCAATACATATTGAGATAATTAATAAGTGTATCGGTAGTAAATGCAGTAATTTTGGCAAAACTTATTTGGAGAAAATGACTGCATCCCACATGTCTTCCTGGTGTGCTTTTATGGCACTGGCTATAAATATGGGATATGGGGAAAGAAAATACCAGCAATTCTTCTTGCTGTTCCCTCCCACCCCCTACGGTTCTTGCGATTGTATTATTTTAAACCATTTTTGACACATTTGGCCACATGAAGTCATGCATTTTTAAGAGCTGTTCTTTTTACATTAACTTGAACTGACAAGTCAGGAAAGCAGACTTCTTTGGTGACCCAGGTAGTCATGCAGCTCACTGAATGAGTTTTCCCCACCTGTTTCCAACACAAACACAGTGAGGAATGAAAGGATGGTGCAAGTTTACATTTATTCAGGAATAAGAATTCAAGTAGCATAAAATACCTGATAAGTCACAAGACACTGCGAAGACACATACATACAAATCATAGACAGAAATTTGTTTGAAATGGATATTCTTTGTAAGTGTAGAGATGAAGTCATGATAATTCCTTTCAATCTGAGATCAAAGTCAAGTTGACATTAAGCTGGAGAAATGAAAAATCTTATTTTTTTCAGCAAGTGGTTGGAAGATATACTGTGTTATACTCTGGAGTAGGAAGTAGGAATTTTTCCTCTTCTTTCCCTCTCTGTCTCTTTCATACAAACGCCCTGCCTATACCCTTCTTTGGGGTTAGCGATACTGAGATCCTCAAGGGACGTATTGACAATATGCCTAGCACTAAAACTCAGTGAAAACATCTGGATGTTTTGGTCTCCATAATGTAAAAGATCCAGATGTTTGAAAATATGCTCACTGAATGATGTGTATTTGTGTATGTGAGCGTGTGTGTGTGTGTGTGTGTGTGTAATCTTTTGTGTCACTACTTGGTATCATGAAGATAAAATCTTTATCTTCACATACCGTCATTATAAAGCATAATGATCTCCTAAATTCACTTCATAATGATGTAATTCACACTATCAATCTATGCATATCTGAAGGTGAATTTGAAATCACATCAGTCATCGGGAAGAAAGCTTAAAGATCAACAAACCCAACTCTTAAATTTAACAGTGGTCAGCATCCAGCTCTTTCAAAGTTAGGCCTAAGTCACAAACTCTTAACATCTTTCCCTGACAGAAAAGGAAAAGGATTTCAGCCTAAAGAAGTCCAGTAGGAATTTCATCTATATATGAACTTCTAAGAAGGGGTCACATGTTATTCTTTTGAATAATGCCTTGGTTTGATTTTACTGACAAATATTATCAGTGCTTTTGATATCTTTGTTATCTTGATTATGACATCAGTAGATTTTGATTTCATAATGTAATTTACATACAAACACAGTAAACAAATTTCCTCAATCGAGATGAATCCCCAAATAAGAACAGCTTCCTAGCTCTGAGTTCCAAGCCAGATAAGGTGAATAAGCTTTTTAGATCCAAATATCTTAGATAAATTCCAATAAGCTGTTCAAAAAAGCATGGTTTAAAATATGCCACATGCTTTCACTGGACTGAGGGCTTCAGTTAATACTGCAAAAAGCTATCTTTAATAGCTATTGGATGCTCAGCAGGATGAGAAAGGCTGGGATTAGAGATAATGATACTTGTTGGAACGGCAGGGAGGCAGAGGAGAAAGTGATCGGCCTCCCTTGGCTTTGAAAAAGCATATTGGGAAGAAACTTACATTCAGGAGGACATGATACTAGACAGTGATACACTTGGTGCTATAAATATTTCTTTTTTTTTTAAGTTGATCTGAGACAGTGATTTCAAATTTAAATACAGTGTTAAAGTACATTGTTAAATCTCTTCATATAGGTGCCTTCTTTTTTCTAATTTCTTGTCTTCATTCTCTTTCAACTCTTGTCATCCTAGTAAATATTGGTATACTGATAATGTTTCCTAAGTGATTGTCTAACACTCACGGCCTCTCCGAAATAGTCCAAATTGGGGAAATCAGACTGATCTTTCTAATGGGCTTCTTATGCTTGTGTTACTTTCTTAATTAATGAAACTTAGAGACTTTCCTTTCACAATAAAAAACAAAAAAATACAGATTTCATACACTGGCACTTAGGTTCCCTGCCTAGAAGACCACAGCCTTCCCTTTCCCTTTCTCTTTCTCTCTTTCTTTCTCCTTCTCTTTCTTTCTCTTTCTCTTTCTCTTTCTTCTTTCTTCTTTTCTCTTCCCTTCCCTTCCCTTCCCTTCCCTTCCCTTCCCCTCCCCTCCCCTCC
>LNAC01001170.1:0-52239 GCA_002007465.1 Ailurus styani | reverse complement strand
CTTCTCTTCTCTTCTCTTCTCTTCTCTTCTCTTCTCTTCTCTTCCCTTCTCTTCTCTTCTCTTCTCTTCTCTTCTCTTCTCTTCTCTTCTCTTCTCTTTTCTTCTCTTCTCTTCTCTTCTCTTCTCCACTCTTCTCCACTCTTCTTCACATAAAACATTCCTTAACTGCTGTGTCCTTTCAGACTCCTGTAACACAGAGAATTTTACCAGGAAAAGAAAATCCACACACCTTGCCTAGGGAAATATACCCACCATTTAAGGCTTACATCAATTAGCACATGTTCTAAAAGTTTTTCTCTACATCTGTTATGAATGGGTACTTTAATGTTCATCTCCTCATAACACTTTATTTGCACCATTTACACAAGAATTATCGATGTTTGTATAGAGATGCTACCTCCCTTTTATATTCTGATCCCTCCTATAGCACAAACCATGTCATATCCACCTTTACCTTACAAAACTACCTATTTGATAGATAAAATATGCCACAAAAGTTCTTTTGAATTGATGAGATGAATTAATCAGTGTTTGAATAAATTAGTTAATTGCTTAGCTGTTTTCTTTTGGCCAGAGATCATGTCTCTCATCTGGAGGGCTTCTCCCAAGCACTCTCTCCAGGTTCCAAACTGGCCCTTCCTCTTGCCCTTCGGACCTAGGTGTGGCACCAAATCTCCTCTGTCATTAATCCTAAGAAGCCACAGTGTTTCTTGTGGACTCTCCGCAGCCCACTCATGCCTTGATAGTCCTTTAAGTAAACGGTCTTCAAGTTTTCATTGAATGGTGTGATCTGTTTCTTGAAAGAATTCTGACTGATATGTCTACATATGTGCATGTTTCTTGGGGACATACACATTGTGTATCTACAAAATGAGAATTCTCAACAGTTACAGGGACTTACTAAAACTGATAAAGGACTGTCTTTTGCCAAGAGTATTGTAGAAACAATCTGACTTAATTCAGTCACCAATAACTCCATTATATGTGTAAGCCTTAGTTTAGGTTGGCTTTTAGCCATTATTATATAGCAAAACAGGTACATACAAATATTTGTCCTTTTGAGACTACAGAGTTACTAGAGGTATTCATAACCTATGTACAGCCAACATCTATCTCCAATCAATGCCTATATAAAGTCAAGACACTAGTCATGCAAATTCATACTTGTGAGTCATACTTGTATCTTTGATTTAAAAACAAAAACAAAAACAAACAAAAAAGAAAACCAGGGACACCTGGGTGGCTCCGTCCCTTAAGCGTCTGCCTTCAGCTCAGGTCATGATCTCAGGGTCCTGGGATAGAGTCCTGCATTGGGCTCTCTGCTTAGCAGGGAGCCTGCTTCTCCCTCTACCTGCCTCTGTGTCTACTTGTGATCTCTCTCTCTCTCTGTGTCAAATAAATAAATAAAATCTTAACAGAAAAAACCAAGAAACCCAAAGCTTTCATATCACTTAAACTGCTTGCTAACCTGAAGTTGTTGAAATAATTTGTTATTCATCCATAAGGAAGCAACACTAATTGTAAAATTGTTCTCTAATAAGTGGACACTACTTAGTGTCTTGTTAGAGGATAAAGAGACCTTGTATTAACATGCAGTATGTAGTTTATAGCTGGTACGGTAAAATCATTAATAAAACATGTATGTGCAGTAAATATTTTTGGAAGTTTGTCAAGGATTGAAATGAACAAATTGGATGTATAGTATTGGTCTTCTTGTAGGTGACCACACAAAATCAGCAAACGTAAAATGCTGTGATAAACCAGTTCTCTATCTTAAGCTGAAAACAACAACATCAACACATTCTTGCAAATTCAATTCAAAAGACTTGTATTTTAAAGGGAAGCATAATTTTTTGTTAGTATATTTAAATGCTTTTCTTCAACTAAAATATGGCTGAACCAATTTGAATCCAATTTTGTAATTAAAAATTGCTCTCCCTCTGTGAACTTGTAGTAATGTTTCATCCAAAAGCAGATTATTATAACCAAATTATGAACTCCTAAAAAGAAGGGGGGCATTATAAGTGGAAACACCCACACAACCTTAAGTACAATATAGCAATGCAAACAGCATTGCTCTAATGACAGTAATCCTGCTTGCCTTAGCCGTATTCATGCAAATGACAATTTAGTACAGATGTGGTACACATTTGCATGGTTAATGGCATCATTTTTTTCTCCTTTTCTACTCCTCTATAGTATGATCAGCTGTTATGCTTAACATTACAAATTCTACGTGCTGTTCTTAACATTAGTGGAAACATAAGGCTGGTAGTTTCCTTGTCAGTGATTTAACGAAAACATGAATATGCACAAAAAAGCATGAGATGTAGAAAGAGGGATGAAGGTGGAAAAAGGTAGTTAGTGCCTGGCTGACACTTTTTGCTTATTAGAGATTTCCTTTCATGGATAACTCTGGAATTCAGATTGTAATACCTGAGAAACCTCCATAGTTTCCCTCTGTTTCAACTACAAATCCAGAATATTCCACATGTAAACATAACTTACATAAGAGTTTCCTAACCAGATTTATCTGTGCATCTCTCCCATCCCATTTGTAAATATACATTTCAATTCATGGAAAAACATTTTACTTTTTGTAAGATTGGTGAAAATAAATATGAAAATAATGGCAGGTCAGCCTAAGAGGGTAATTAAACACATAAATTATTTTTCTTGTTATTGAACATTTCCTAATGCCACAATTGCAGTATGAAACAGAGAGCATGATATTAAAAAGTAGACACATTTCTGGCTAAGCGAAGTAGTTGATAATCTTGTTTCCTGATGTTTCACTCAGGGCCTGCGAATGCATATATGTACACAGAGAGAAAGACAGCAGAGAGGCAGAAGAGAAAAAGCTACATGTTATTTTACAGTGGACACAACTCAGTTCGCTTTGGTTAATGTGATATTGTATTAAATATTTTTAATTATTTGATTTCGAGGAATTGTAGGGAATTCCCTTTTTTAAAATAAAATATGAATTTAACATTTCACATGTTACATTTTTCTCATCACTTTACTGATTTTCAGTTTTGTATTAGTTATTAAACCTAACAATAAAAAGGAGCCTTAATTCTCAGTTAAATATTTTCTTATTTTCACCACTCTTAGTTTCTTATTTGTTTTACTGTCTCTGGAATCCCTACCCCAACATACATGCATCTTTTACCACTATCCAAAGACACTCTTTTCAAATTTTTAAAATTTTAATTCCAGTATGGTTGACCCACAGTGCAGTGTTATATTAGTTTCAGGTATACAGTATAGCAATGCAACAATTATATACATTGCTCAGTGCTCATTATGATGTGTGTACTTAATCACATTCACTTATTTCACACAACCCCACACACCCATTATCAGCAGGTAACCATCAGTTTGTTCTATATAGTTAAAAGTCTGTTTCTTAGTATGTGACTTCTTTTCTTTTGTTTATTTGTTTTGCTTTCTAAATTCCACATATGAGTAAAATCATGATATTTGTCTTTCTCTGACATTTCATTTGATGTTGTATGTTCTAGATTCATCCACATTGCTGCAAATTGCAGGAATTCATTCAGTGTTTTGGCTCTGTGTGTGTGTGTGTAAGTATATACATACATACACATACATATATATGGTTTCAGGTCTCATATTTATATCCTTAATCCATTTTGAGTTTATTTTACATATGGTATAAGAGAGTGGTTTGGTCTCATACTTTTATATGTAGCTGTCCAGTTTTCTCAGCACCATTTGGTGAAGTGACTCTATTTTTTCCCCAATGCATATTCTTTCCTCCTCTTCAGAAGATTAAGTAATTGTATAATCATGGGTTTATTTCTGGGTTCTTTATTCTGTTCTGTTGATCTGTGTTCTATATTTGTGCCAAGACCATACTATTTTCATTACTCTAACTTGGTAGTGTATCTTATAGGATTGTGATACTTCCAGTATCACAATGGATGAACATATCAGTTCATATAAGACCTAATATGTTCCATGAGCACTTGAAGAAAATGTGTATTCTGCTATTTTAGGATGGAATGTTGTAAATATAACTGTTAGATACATCTGGTCCAATGTGTGTTTCAAAGTCACTATTTCCTTGCTTATTGTATGTTTGAATAATTTATCCATTGATGCGAGTGGGGTGTCAAAGTCTTCTACTGATATTGCATCACTATTGATTACTTTCGTTATGTTTGTTATTAGCTGTTTTATGTATATAGGTGTTCCCATATTGGTTGAATAAATCCTTACAGTTGTTACATCTTCTTGTTAAATTCTTCTCTTTATGATATATAGTGTCCTTCCTTGTCTCTTGTTATACTCTTTGTTTTAAAGTCTTTTTCTCATACCAGTATCGCTATCTAGCATTTTTCATGTCCATTTGCATAATAAATGCCTTTCTATCCTTCACTTCCAATCTGTATGTGTATTTAGGCCTGGATGGTTTCTCTTATAGGGATCATATATATGGGTCTTGCTTTTTTAGCTACTGTAATTCTGTGTCTTTTGATTGGAACATTTAGTCCATTCACATTCAAAGGTATGTATTTATTGACATTTTGTTACTTGTTTTATGGTTTTATAGTTTTTCTCTCTTTTTTTTTATCTTGGTCTCTTTTCTCATGAATTGTTGATTTCTTTAGTGATATAGTTGGATTCCTTGCTCTTTATTTTTTTGCATGTCTATTAGCAGTTTTTTGATTTGTGGTTACCATAAGGTTTGTATTTAACATCTTAACATATCTCAATCTATATTAAGTTGATGATCACTGAAGTTTGAACCCATTCTTTACTCCTCCCTCTACCACAGTTTAGGTATATGGTGTCATACTTTATATCCTTCTATTTTGTGAATACCCTGATGGATTTTTACTGGTAAACTATTTTTGCTGCTTTTGTGTTTCCTACTTTTCTTAGTCCTGCTTATGGTCTCTGCTTTCCATTCAGAGTCCTCTTTAACATTTGTTGTAAGGCTGGTTTAATGGTAGTGAATTCCTTTAACTTTTGTTGTCTGGAAAACTCTTAACCTTCCTTCTGTTCTGAATGATAGCCTTGCTGCATAGAATATTCTTGGATCCAGTTTTTTTTTTAATTTATTTTTGTTGTTGTTATTGTTTTTCTTCTTTCAGCAGTTTGAATACATCATGCCACTTTTTTCTGGCCTAAAAGTTTCTCCTGAAAACTCAGCTGATAGCTTTGTGGGTTTTCCCTTATGTGTAACTGTTTTCTTTTCTTTTGCTGCTTTTAAAATTCTCTCTTTATCACTATTTTTTTGCCATTTTAATTACTATGTGTCTCGATGTGGACATCCTTGGGTTGATTTTGTTGGGGGCTGCCTGTGCCTCCTGGCTATGGAGTTCTGTATTCTGTCAAAAATTTGTGAAATTTTCTGTGCTATTATTTCTTCAAATAAATTTTCCATCCCCCTTTCTCTCTCTTTTCCTTCTGGGATACATAAAATGTGAATGTTATTATACTAATGATGTCAGTGAGTTCCCTACGTTTATTTTTAATTATTATCATTTTTTTCTCTCTTTTTCAGCTTGATTGCTTTCTATTGTTCTGTTCTCCAGGTTACTGATCCATTCTTACACTTTTTCTAATGTACTATTTGTCTGTCTAGTGTATTTTTATTTTCATTTGAGTTTTTCATTTCTGATTATTCTTTTTCATGTTTTTTATCTCTTCATTAAGGTCTCATTCTGATTCTCCATTCTTCTGTCAAGTCCAGTGAGTATCCTTATGACCATTATTTTAAATTCTCTATCAGGTACACTACTTATCTCCATTTTGTTTATGTCTCTGGCTATTAGTTTGTCCCATTCTCTTATTTGGGACATATTTCTCTGTCTCCTCTTACTGTCTAACTCTCTGTCTTTTCTCTGCATTAGAAAATGAAACTGCTCTTGAAAGTAGTGACCTCTTGTAGAAGAGGTTTGTAGTGTCCTGAAGTGCAGTTATCTTTGTTCACCAGATTCTTGCACTTCAGGGTTGTCTCCTATGTGTGTTGTGTGTGCCCTCCTTTTGGGGGTTTGTTTTCACCCCATCACCTGCAATGGCTCTCTCTGCCTGTTGTGAGCATTGTTTGGTCCCTGTGTTGTTAGTCAGCCAGTGAAGTGCCTCCTTGGGCTTAAGTTGAGTCAGACCAGTTATTTGCTGAAGAGGCAGTAGCACTGGCTACAGGAGAATGTGAAGGTGGGGCATATGAAACCAGCAGCTACTGGACTGAAGCAGGCCAGGATGGAGGGGTTGGACTCGCAGAAGCAGGTGGAGGCATGATATTAGCTATTAGCAAGGTTTAGGCAGGGTTACAGCATAGGGTTACAGGTTATCAAGGTTTAGGGGTAGACCTGTTGCTGAGGCCTGAGAAGAGACATTACAAAGGAGAGCCTATGGCTGGCGGATCCAGTTAGCAAGGTAGATAACCAATGTTGTGTAGGTTCCCACAGATATCCCTTTGTTTATGTTGGGGACAAGGGAGAAGATGTCACCTGTCAACTCTATTATTCCTTGAGAGGTCTCCCAGGGGTCCCTGAACTTTCTGCATGTGCTCTGAGATAAGTAAACAAATCTCCCTTCCTTATAGGCCAGGAATTTTTCTAACTACTCCTTTTATACTGTATCTCTGCAGGGGTGTTTGCTGTGCTGTCTCTTTAGGGGTAATTGTCAGTTTCTTCTCATCCTTCTAGCTCTTCTAGACTTGCTGATTTTTAAAGTTACAGGTTTTAAGCCCTGCTGATTTTAAGAACTCATGAAATTTGGTCCCTCTAGTTTTCAAATCCAAATGTTAAGGGGATTTTTCTTCCCCATGAAGGCTCCCTGGTGTGAGAGTCTGTTTCCTTCTCTCCCCTCTACGCAAATGGATTTTCACAGAAGTCTGGGGTAGTGATGCTTATATTGGATAAACTAGGCTTTAAAACAAAGATTGTTAAAAAAAAAGAGAGAGAGTATTATGTAAGCATAGAAGGGACAATCCAACAAGGAGATAGAACAATTGTAAATATTTATGCACCCAACATGGGAGCACCTAATTGTATAAAATAATCACTAACAAGCATAAAAGAACTGATTGATAATAACACAATAATAGTAGGAGACTTTAACAACCCAACTTTCATCAATGGACAGATCATCTAAACAGAAAATAAGCAAGGAAACAGTGGTTTTGAGTGACACACCGGACCAAATGGACTTAACAGATATATTGAGAACATTCCATCCTAAAACAGAATACACATTCTTTTCAAATGCATATGGAACATTCTCCAGAATAGATCATATAATAGGTCACAAAACAGGCCTCAACAAATACAAAAAGTGAAATCTTACTGTACATCTCTTCTGACCAATGCTATGAAACTAGAAGTCAGCCACATGAAAAAAATTGGAAAGACCACTACATGCTGGTAAACAATAAATGGGTCAATCTGGAAATCAAAGAAAAATTTAAAAATATGTGGAAACAAATGAAAATGAAAACACAATGATCCAAAACCTTTGAGGTTCAGCAAAAACAGTCCTAAGAGGGAACTCTATAACAATACAGACCTCAGGCTTACCTCAACAATCAAGAAAATCCCAAATAAACAACATAATTACATATCTACAGGAGGTATAAAAGAACAAAATAAAACCTAAAGCCAGCAGAAGGAAAGAATAAAGATTAGAGAAGAAATAAATGATAGAGAAACTATTAAAAAAGGACAGATCAATGAAATCAGGAGTTTGTTCCTTGAAAAAATTAATAAAATTGATAAACTTCTAGCTATACTTATCAAAAAGAAAAGAAAATGGACTCAATAAAATCACAAATGAGAGAGGAGAAATAACAACAACCCCACAGAAAAACAAACAAGTATAAGAGAATATTATGAAAAATTATATGCCACAAATTGGACAGCCTGAAAGAAATGGCCAAATTTCTAGAAACATACAAACTACAAAAACTGAAACAGGAAGACATAGAAAATTTGAACAGATCCATAATCAGCATGGAAATTAAATCAGTAATCAAAGTAAGCAAACAAAGTCCAGGGCCAGATGGCTTCACAGGTGAAGTCTACAAAACAGAGTTAATACCTATTCTTCTCAAAGATGTCCAAAAGATAGAAAAGGAAGGAAAACTTCCAAATTCATTCTGTAAGGCCAGCATTACCTTAACACCAAAACCAGAGAAACACTCCCAAAAAGAGAACTACAGGCTAGTATCCTTGGTGAACACAGGTGCAAAAATTACCAATAAAATGTTACAAACCAAATCCAACAGTACATTAAAAGAATCATTCACGACGATCAAGTGGGATTTATTCCTGGTTGCAAGTGTGGTTCAGTACTCCCAGTTGAACAACGTGATACACCACGTTAATAAAAGAAAGGATAGGAACTATATGGTCAAGTCAGTAGATGTAGAAAAAGTATTTGATTCATTCATAATAAAAACCCTCAACAAAGAAGGTTTAGAGGGAACATACCTTAGCATAATAAAAGCTATATATGAAAAAAAAAGTGTCTTCAAGAAATGGTGTTGGGAAAACTGGACAGCAACTTGCAAGAGTGAAACTGGACCACTTTCTTACATTATATACAAAAACAAATTCAAAATGGAAAAAAGCCCTAAAAGTGAGACTTGAAACCTTAAAAATCCTAGTGAAGAACACAGGCAGTAACTTCTCTGCCATCAGCCATAGCAACTTATTTCTAAATATGTCTCCTGAGGCAAGGGAAACAAAAACAAAAACTATTGGGACCTCATCAGGATAAAAACTTCTGCATGGCGAAGGAAACAATCAACAAAAATAAAAGGCCTGATATATATCATAGAATATTATTCAGCCATAAAATAATAAAATCTTGCTATTTGCAACAATGTGGATAGAGTTAGCAACTATTATGTGAAGCAGAAATAAGGCAGTCAGAGAAAGACAGATACCATACCATTTCACTCATATGTGGCAATTAAAAAACAAAACACAGGAGCAATGGGAGGCAAAAAGAGAGGCTAACCAAGAAAGAGACTTTTTTATTATTATGTTCAGTTAGTTAGGCAACATATAGTACGTCATCAGTTTTTGATGTAGTGTTCCAAACCATAAAGGAACACACTCTTAACTATAGAGAACAAACTGATGGTTACCAGAGGGAAGTGCGTGGGAGGATGAGTTAAATAGGTGATGGGTATTAAGGAATGTACCTGTTGTGATGAGTACAGAGTAATGTATGGAAGTGCTAAATTACTATTATCATACACCTGAAACTAATATAACACTATGTTAACTAACTGGATTTAAAATAAAAATTTTTTAAAAATGACCAAAAAAATGACAGAAGTGGGAACAAAGAACTAAGGAAGAAATAGGAAAAGTAACAATTATAGTAGATATAAATTCAAAATTTTCAATAATCACTTTGACTGTCAAATAGTCTAAACATCAACTCAAGTTAGATTTTCACAGGATCAGAAACAAGACCCGACTATATGTTGTTTACAAGAAGTCCACTTTATTTTTTTATTTTTAAAGATTTTATTTATTTGACAGACAAAGACACAGCGAGGGAGGGAGCACAAGCAGGGGGAGTGGGAGAGAAAGTAGGCTTCCGACTGAGCAGGGAGCCTGATTGAGGGCTCCATCCCAGGACCCTGGGATCATGACCTGAGCCGAAGGTAGACACTTAATGACTGAGCCACTCAGGAGTTCCCCAAGAAGTCCACTTTAAATATCATGTTGTATATAGAACAAAACCAAATGAATAGAGAAAAATAACCATGTTAAAATTAATGACAAGAAAGCAGGATTAGCTTTATTAATTTCAGATGGAACAGACTTCAAAAAAAGGAAAATTATCACAAATAAATTAGGTCAGTACAAAATGATAAGAAAGTCAATTCTTTAAGAAAACATCACAAATTTAATATGTATGTGCCTAACAATAAAGTGTCAAGATATTGAGGCAAAAACTAATGCAACTGAAAAGGGAAACAGATGAATCTACTGTCATAGTTGGATAATTGAGACCCACCTATCACAAAATAACAGATTCAGCAGATAGGAAATTAGTAAGGATATAGTTGATGTCAATAACATCATCAGTCATCTAGATATAATTGTTTTCTACTTCATCCAATACCCGCAGAATATACAACCTTCTTAGACATATATGTAACATTCACCAAGATAAACCACATTCTGGATCATAAAACTCACTTTAAGAAATTTAAAGACTTAAAAAAAAATCGTACAATGGTGCTCTTAGACAATAATGAAATTAATCTATATAAAAATAACACTAAGATAACTGAAATATGCCAAAATGCACACTTGTAAATAATACATGAGACAAAAAAATCTGAATAGAAATTTTAAAATACTTTGAACTAAGTAGAAATGAAAACACAACTTACCAAAATTTGTGGGATGTTGTGAAAACAGTGTAAACAGAAATTTATACTATTGTTACATATATTAGAAAAGAAGAAAGATCAGAAATCAATAATCCAGGTCTTCACTTAAGGAAACTATAGAAAGAACAAATTAAATTTATACTAAGAATAACAAAAGAAATAATACAAATCAGAGAAGAATATAATAAAATTAAAAATAAGTAATCACTAAAGAAAATCAGTGAAACCAAAAGCTGATTCTTAAAAAAATTAATACAATAAATAAGCCAGTAGCCAGGTTAACTAAGAAGGAAAGAGAGCAGACGCAAAATTCAAGAGGAGGCATCACTAAAGATCCTGTGGACTTATTGAAAGAATAATGAAAGAATACTCAGAACAACTGTACTCACAAATTTGATAACTTATATGAAATGGACAAATTTCTTGAAAGACACAAAGTCACACAAGAAGAAATAGACCACCAGAAAGGATGAGTACCTACCATTTACATGATGTGGATGGAACTGGAGGGAACTATGTTAAGTGAAATAAGTCAATTAGAGAAAGACAATTATGTGGTTTCACTCATGTGGAATATAAGAAATAGATCATAGAGAAAGGGAGGGAAAACTGAATGGGAAGGAATCAGAGAGGGAGACAAATCATGAGAGACTGTGGGAAACAAACTGAGGATTGTGGAAAGAGAGGTGGGGGTGGAATGAGGTGACTGGATGATGGGCATTAGGAGGGCATGTGATGTGATGAGCATACTGGGTATTACATGGAACTGATGAATCATTGAACATTATATCAAAAACTAATGATGTACTATATGTTGGCTATTGAATTTAAATAAAGAAGAAATAGACCACCTGAATAGGGTTATATTCACACACACACGCACACACACACACACACACACACACACATGAATAGAGTTAAAAGATTGATTTAATCAGTGACTAATAACTTTCTAAAATAGAAAACACCAGGCCCAAATGGGTTCATTGGTGAATTATACCAAATTTTACCATTTAATAAAGAAATTATATGAATTTTCCACAATCTCTTTCAGAGGGTAGAAGCAGTGGGAATACTCCTTAATCATTCTATAAGGCCAGCATTACCCTAATACAAAAACAAGGCAAAGAAATAACAAGAAAGGAAAAGTACACCAATATCCCTAATGAATGTAGATGCAAATATTCTCGACAAAATATTAGCAACTTGAATCCAACAGTATATAGAAAGAAATATATCTTACAACCAAGTGGGATTATCTCAGGTATCAAAAACTGAATATTCAAAAATCAATTGATGTATTCACCTTATCATTAGGTAAAAATAAAAACAAGCCCCGTGCTAATATTGATAGATGCAGAAAAAGCAATTGATGATATCCAACACCCATTCATGATAAAAGCTGTTTGGAAACTAGGAATAGAGGGGAACTTACTCAAATGGATAAAGAACATGAAAAAAAAAGCTACAGCTAATATCAAACTTAATGATGAAAACATGGCATCTTTCTGCTTAGAGCAGGAATAAGAAAAGGACATCTGTGTCACCCCTCCAATTGAACATCATACTATAAGACTTAGCTAATGCAGTAAGACAAGCAGAGGAAATAAAAAGTACATGAATTGGTAAGAAAAAAATAAACTCTTTGTTCACAGATGATGTGATCATCTATATAGAAAATTCAAAAGAATTGATAAGAAAATCTTCATAAGGGGCACCTGGATGGCTCAGTCAGTTAAGGGCTGCTTTTGGCTCAGGTCATGATCCTAGTGTCCTGGGATCAAGCCCAGCATTGGGTTCCCTGCTTGGGGGGGAGTCTGCTTCCTCTCCCTTGTCTCTCCCGCTCTTGTGCTCTCTCTCAAGTAAATAAAATCTAAAAAAAAAAAAAAAGAATGAAAGAAAATAAAATCTTCATAGAATTATTAAGCAATTACAGCAAGGTTGCAACATAAAGATTGATATATAGAAGTTAGTTGCTTTCCCATATACTAGGTGTCAAGAGGTGGAATTTAAAATTAACACAATACCATTTACATTAACACCCCCAAAATTGAAAGACATATATATCTAACAAAATATGTACAAGATTTGTGTGAGGAAAACTACAAAACTCTGATTAAGAAAGTTAACTAAATAATGGAGAAATATTCCAGGTTAATGGATAGGAAGACTCACTGTTGTCCTGATATCTCAACTTGATCTACAGAATCAATGCAATCCCAGCAAAATCACAGCAAGCTATTTTGTGGTTATCACAATTGATTCTAGAATTTATAGAAAAACACAAAAGACTTAGAATAGCCAACACAGATTTGAAGGAGAACAAAGTTTGAAGACTGATGCTATCTGACTTCAAGACTTACTATAAAGCCACAGTAATCAAAAGAGTGAGGCATTAGTGAAAGAATAAATAAACCAAAAAATGGAACAGCTTAGAAAGTTCAGAAATAGATGCAGAAATATAGCTTTTGCAAGAAAGTAGCAAAGGCAATACAATGGAACCAGAATAGTCTTTTCAGAAAATGATGCCAAGAATAACTAGACATTTACATTCAAAAATTAATAAATAAATCTAGACACAAACCTTATAGACATCACAAAAATTAACTCAAAGTAGATCACAGGCTTAAATTTAAGACACAAAAATGTCCAGAGAATAAGAAAAGTCACAGATATTTGCAAAATATTTGCAGAGGAAAATATTTTTTCCTTTCTGATCAAAGACTATTATTAAATACTTACAAAAACACTTAAAATTCAACAATAAGAAAACAAACAGCTCAGTGAAAAAATTGACCAAATACCTTTAAAAAATCATCTCGCCAAAGAAGAGATACAGATGTCAAATAAACACGTGAAGAGATGTTCCAAGTCATATGTCATCAGGTATTGCAAATTAAAACAACAAGATACCCATTACATACCTATTAGGATGATCAAAATATCAAACACTAAAAACACCAAATGCTGGTAAGCATGTGGAGCAACAGTACTCTCAATCATGGCTGTTAAGAATGAGAAATGGCACACCCACTTTGGAAGACAGTTTGTCAGTTTCTTGAAAAACTGAACATACTCTTACCATATGATCCCACCATTCCACTTTCTGCTGTTTACTCAAAGGAGTTGAAAACTTATGTCCAATCAGAAACCTGCATATGGATGTTTACAGCAGTTTTATTCATAATTGTCACACTTGGAAGCAACCAAGATGTCCTTCAGTGGTTAAATGGATAATAACTGTGGTACATCCAGACATTGGAATACTATTTAGAGCTAAAAAGAAATGAGCTATCAAGCCATGAAAAGACATGAAAGAAACTTAGTGCATATTATTAAATGAAAGAAGCCAATATGAAAAGGCTATATATGGTATAATTCCAATTACATGACTTTCTTGAAAAGCCAGAACTATGGAGACAGCAAAAAGATTACTGGTTGCTAGGGGTAGAGGGAGTGGGTGGGATGAATAGGTAGAGCAAAGGACTTTTAGGACAGTGAAAATACCCTATTTGTTACTATAATGATGAATACATTTGTCCAAACTCATAAAATGTACACCAAGAATGAACTCTAACATAACTTACAGACATTATGCAATTGTGATGTGTCAGTGTATGTCCCTCAGTTGTAACAAATGCAAATGTACTAATCCGGTAGGAGATGTTGATGGTAAAGGAGGCTCTTATGCATGTATGGGCAGGAGGTATGTGGGTGATCTCTGTACGTTCTTCTTAATTTTGCTTTGAACCCAAAACTGCTCTAAAAGGTTAAATCTTTAAGAAAAAAAATGAGCGAGAGATTCAATAGGTGATAAGAAGTTTCTAGCTTAAGTCTGTGCACTGATATATACTCAATAACTGAAATATGGAATGTGGTGAAGGTAAACAGAAAGGCCAGAGGGAAGTTAGGAATGCAAGTTTAGAACTCAGGACTATGATTGGGCAATATGGATATTAAGTCTTCAATGTGAAGACTATCGAAGTGAATAATCAAAATAATTTAGGGAGAAAGTATAATATTATTTAAAAAGTGGGTTTAAGAATATCACATATGATCAAAGGTGTAGAATGGAGTGGAAAGAAAGGAGAGCTGATGAAAGAAACTAAAAATATAGTAGCAAAAGTAAGAGGACTAAAGAAATCTAGCAGTATCATGGAGAAAGCTAATGTGGTGGACATCTGTTTTTGTCAGCATCCTCTAGTAATATCATATGAATTTCTTTAAGACCGCCCTTAGTTATACATGATCACATGACCCAAACTTAACCAACTGGATAAGAGTGATTGGTTAAAAAGTGGCCTTGGACTTTGTCAGAAGTCTTGTAAAAGAAGAACACTTTTTCTGTCATGCCGGTAACATTTTACCTGGAAGTTTCAGGAGTCAACTTTTCATCACTTGGGATATCCTGGTTAAGAATAAGCCATATCATAAATATGATAACTGAGTTTGTAAGACACTGATTCCTAAGGTCATTGTTTGAAAAAAATAACTGAAAGTTGATTAACGCTGCATTTTTCAGTTTTCTTTTCTTTTTGCTAATTTGAGTTGGTTTCTTACATTTTTACAAAGGAAAGTTGTTTCATGAACTCAGTGAGACACGAATGGGATAAAGAAAGGTTTGATTATTTGTGTTTGTTTTTTCCCCCTGCTTTTTCTCTGCTGGTATCTGGCTGTATAGGGATGGTGTGTGTTTTTCATGACCTTGTGGGGGTTGAAGGAAATAGTATCTTTGATGCCCTCTTGTATCCTCTGGGTCATCACCTTTCTCTTAGAGAACAATTACTTGGGGTTTGTCTTTAGACTGGTAAGATCTGAGGTCTAAATGTACCCCTGATTAGGGATATCTGGGTAGCTCAGATGGTTAAGCTACTGCCTTCGGCTCAGGTCATCATCTCCAGGTCCTGGGATTGAAAACCACATCAGGCTCCCAGCTCACTGGGGATTCTGCTTCTACCTCTCCCTCTGCCTCTGCCCCACTTGTGCTCTCTCTCAAAAGAGTAAGTAAAAGTAAAAAAAAATAAATTTATCCCTGATTATCAATAGATACCACTGGTGTCTGATGATAATGTGATTGTGCTTCTGCTCCTAGCCTAACATTATCTGCTATTTGTTAGTTTGGCTAGGACACTGTTGTGCTGCAGGCTGATGCATTTTAGTTAGAGTCTCACTGGATATGATATTCCTTTGAACATTTGCCATGTTCCTTCATCTGGCTCCTGGCTTACCCAGTCCATACCATAGCTTCTGCTATAGTCTAACATCATGCTTTGCTATGGTAGCCCTCAAGGCATGCTTCCTGGCTCTCAGCTCAATACCTTTATACGGTCTGACTTTGTGATACACAGAAACATTTGGTCTCATACATACCATGCAGGACTTAAGAGATCCTGTAAAGGAAAAACTCTCTACTGTGGGCCTTCTCTACTCTCAGTAGTCCAATTCTGATCACCAAATGTCACCATCTTCAGGATGTTACCTGTGTTTCTGACTGACTAGCTATGAAGTGGAGGTTCCCTTATCCCCAAATGTAGGTTCCATTAATTAACTGCCACAGCTCACAAAACTCGAGAAAACATTTTATTTACTACATTTTTACTTGATTACAAAAGTATATAGCTCAAGAATAGCCAGATGGAAGAGATGTATAGGACAAGCTATGAGAGAAAGAAGCTAGAAGCTTCCATGTCCACTACAGGGTGTGCCACTCTTCCTTCACGTCCACTTGTTCACTAACTAAGCTCTCCTAACCTTGTCCTTTTGGGTCATTAAGGAGGCTTCATTATATCGGTATGACTGATTAAATTATTGGCAGTTGGTGACTGAATCAACCTTCAGCTTCTCTTCTCTCCCTGGATGTGGGGGTTGTGGGAGTTGGAGCTGAAAGTTCCAACCCTCTAATCAAGTGTTTTGTTCCCCTGGCAACCAGCTCCCATTCTTAGGAGATTTCTAAAAGTCACCTCATTAACATAAACTCTAGTGTGGTTGAAAGGGGCTTCTTTAATAACAGACATCTTTATTGCTTTTATCACTTAGGAAATTCCAAGAGTTTTAGGAGATTTGTGCAAGGCGCAGGGACAAGGACCAAAAACATTTTTTTTTAAATTATAAATCACAATATCACATGTGCTCAGGAAAGTAACACTCCAGGCTTCCTTCTCCTTTAATTAGCTTTTCATTAAGACTCCCTTTGATATGGCCATTTTCAACATTCTATTTTGGGGCACCCATCAAGGGAATCTCCCTCTAAAAGTGAGACAAAGCTTCTCTTTTACATCTCATGGTCTTACCTGCCTCTCCACTCTGGGACCAAATGTGGACACAGGAGATCAAAACACAGACTACAGCCTTTGTTTCTCATTTGAGTCTTTTTTCTTGTTCCATCAAACATAGTGATGTTGTGGACACTAGATTTTTCCTTTCTTCGGTGCTTTTCCTATCAAGAAATGGTCTAATTTACTTCTTGTTCATATAGGGGAGGAAAACATTTTTACTTGACTTCCTGAGGATTCCTGGCTGGGTCTGAAAATTAAGCTGAGAAAAACAGATTAACAGGAGAAAAGCATACAAATTTTATTGAAATTTTACCTCTACATGGTAGCCTTGACAAGAGAATAAAGACTGAAAGTAGTAATCAGAACAAGCAGCTTTTAAACCTTTTAGATGAGGAAATAATAATAAATTTGTGAAAAACTGAGAAAACAAAGGAGTTTCAGTTAAGGGTAGTAAATGGTGAAGAAGTAGAGAGAAAGAGAAGGGTTAATTTAACAAGATTTGTCTGTACAAATTTTTTGGCCCCCTAAATCCCTGTCTTCAGTGGTAAGAATGTTTTCTTTCCTTCTGGTTCAGGGAGTGTTCCTTTCATGGGGGAGATTTATCTCTTGCTTTCTGGGAAGAAGGGTGAATTGGGGGAGGTCAGAGGTCAGAAATTGGTTCTGCCATTTTCTCAGACTCCTTCAGTTTAAGATTTTCAACATATCAAGTGCCATATTTATGAATAGCATGTTTTAAATCCTCTCTTACATTGGAGAGCTAAAGAAATTTGAATAGTATTTTTTTTTCTTTTCAGAAATCCTAGCTGTCAAGCCTACTATTTTGATTTGAACTTGAAAATCCTGCTTTGATTGTCAGAGAATATGTCTTAACTATTGCCTTCTCAATATGATGTATTTGGATAGGGGTTAGTTGCAGACAACACAAACAACTTTCCCAAACCTAAAAAGAAAATGATTTGTTGCTAGATATTTAATGACTAAAAATATCTTTGGGCTTCTGGCCAATGTTCAGAACAACTCTTAATCTTTAGAATCACAGTGCAGAATTCAGCTCCAGAGCTCAAAATCTGGGCATTGGTAACCCCAAATCAGTTCTCCTACGCCAGAGTAGGAAACTGCTAGTATTACTAAGGGAGTCTCCAAATCAAATGGTCATTAAACATAGGGCCATATTGCTGTTGACATCAACAAAATGGAGCCTCATACTCTGCATCTCTTCCCACTTTGCACAGTTCCAAATTCAAATCATGTATGACAACATATGATGGATGGATGCTAAATCAAATCTGGAATCCTGACTACAAGAAAAACTGAAAATATAATTTTTAAGTTCTCAGCATACAGGAAAGCACACAACAAGAAAGTTGAAATGGATATTGAATGTGCTGATTTATAGTATCTATTACACGTGCAAAGCATTAAAGGCAGTTCCTGGCACAGAGTAATTTCAAAAAATATTTAAAGTGGTTTATTTTAGATATTGCTATTGTTTTTATTATTTGCATTAAAGTCTTAAAAATATGTATACTCCTAATACTCAGGTGATTTTAGATAACAAAGGGGAAGGTTATGTACATGAAAGTGCATATTAGAAAACATTAGTATACATCTAAGTTACCCTTCTTTGTATATTAATACAAATTTTTAAAACAAAACAAAACAAAAGATAAGTTTACTACTCCCTGACCTTATTAGATCTAAAATATTAAAATATTCAAGGTTCTATAATGGACATTTGGCATTTGTTTAAACCCACCCAAAATGGAATTGTAAATAGTCAAAATGAATATCTTGGAATTTACCTTTTCTAAAGCTAATATCTCCTTTTTAATTTTCTTTGATTCATTCTGCTCTCCTTCTCCTTTCTCATATTTTTCCACTCAATCTTCTTAGCTGATCTCCTTTCCTTTTTGTCTTGCCTTTTATCACCCCCAGCCTTTTGTTTTTTCTGTATTTGTATTGCCTGGACATTTGGGAAGCATCCTTATACTTTTATAGCATTTCCACATTAACAATTAAATTGACTGAAATATTTATTCATGTGTCTATATTTTAATAACATGCTATAAATTAATCAAATGTCTTGTCTATTTCCAAAGATTGAATGCTGACTTTGTTAATAAGAGAATTAGATTTTTATCCAATAGAAATTATTCAGTGGTAGAGGAAAATGATGTCACTGTGGGTTGCTTGTGCCACTTTCATGCATTTCTAATACCTAAGTTGTTATCACAATATGTAAATCCCAAACAGTACCTAGGAAAGTTTTATCAGAGTAGATACTTAATTCTTATCCATTAGAATTTGGCTTCTCCTCTTACTCCTAGTATTTATGACAACATTCCTGAAGATGTCAGTAAAATAATCAAAACCAGTCAGGCTAATGAGGGAAAAAGAGCATAGTATTTAAAAGCTTATCAAAAAAGTGTTCCAAATAAATGATTTGCAAGTCAGATCAATTGGCTTCAGGTGATAGAAAGGATGGAAGTCATGGTAATAGATGAGAAGGCCAAAAAAGTTGTGTTAGCTGTGCTTATATATGGTGAATTATTCTACAGTCTATGAAGGAAATAATCAAAAGGCAGAGTGCTGTCTTTAAAAAATTTTTTTATAATCAGCATGTAACATGGAAACAGGTAGCAATTTATCGGACCATAGGAAACGATAGACATGTTTCATCTAGATAAATGAATTTTAAATGTGTCATATATGTAGTTTTTACAAATAACTTTCTTTTCATGGTTAAAATACTTATTTTTAAAAGTGTAATCATTTAAAAAATTTTATGTAATATATTATTTTGAGATTGAACACATTTTAGCCTTTTTTTAACAGTATGGGTCATTGTTTGGAATATTTACCATTAAACATTTAACATTAAACATTAACACAAACCCATGTATGTCCAAGTTTTCTTCTTTAGTACTGAGTGGTCACTTTTACTTTCCTTTTCCTTTTCTTTCTTGTTTCTGTTACTAATTCATAACTAGAAAGTCAGATCACTATCCTGCTTAAACTTTGAATGATTTAGTAGTTAATAAATCCCTAAGAGTGGTCATAACAAATTTAATATATAGCTTCAGCTCATGGGATCACTCTATTTGGTTTTCTCATATTTGTACTGTACTATTTTCCAATTTGGAGATTTCCAAGCTTTTATGGTATTAAAGCATTGAAAAATACAAAAAATAATGGATTCCGTAGTCATGCTATTTTCTCAAAGAATGCAGAAACACTAATTCAAAGGGATACATGCACCCCTATGTTTATTGTAGCACTGTTTACAATAGCCAGGATATGGAAGCAGCCCAAGTGTCCACTGATCGATGAATGGATAAAGAAGATGTGGTATGTATATACTATGGAATATTATTCAGCCATAATAAAGAACGAAATCTTGTCACTTGCAAGGACACAGAGAGAGCTGGAGAGTATAATGTCAAGTAAAATAAGCCAGTTAGAGAGAGACAAATACCACATGATTTCACTTATTGGTGGAATTTAAGAAATAAACAAGCAATGGAAAAAAATAGTGAGAGGGAGAGAGAGAGTCAAACCAAGGAACAGAGTCTTGACTATAGAGAACAAACTGATGGTTACCAGTCAGGAGAGTTTTAGGAGGTGGGTGAAATAGGTGATGGGGATTACGGACTGCACTAGTCATGATGAGCACTGAGTGATGTATGGAATTGTTGAATCACTATATTGTATACCAGAAACTAACACAACACTGTATGTTAACTAACTGGAATTAAATCTTTAAAAAATCGGGCAAATAAATGAGCAATAGAAGAGATTATCAGAGCAATTTTAGGAAGAAGTTTACCTTCCTATGGATGAGCATGTATAAATCAATGCATTACAGACTAAAGAATTTAGATGTGTTAGATAATATCCAATAGAAATATATATTTTATACTTTAACTTGTTTTTATATTCCCAAAAATGAAATTTTTCTGCTTACATATGCTCGGAACTTGTTTAAAAATCCTTTTGTGGCATCTAAAAGTATGTATGCATGTAAATGTTGGCACATTTTGGGAACACAATTTATAGAGAGAGAAAGTCAGAGATTCACTATTTGTTTTATAGCTTTCCTAAAGGGGCAAAAGTTGGTAGTATCTTTTCCAAAGGGTGCTTTATTCACACTAACTAATTAAGTAAATGGGCTTTCTGGTTTTAATTAAGTGCAGTGTTTGTATATGTATATGCATGTTTGTATACTCAGAGGCAATAAGGATGAGATTTTAATATAGAAAGGAAGAAATAGCCACTAAGAAAGTTCAAACCTGTTCAATTAAAAATCCTAACCTGATAGTTTTATGCAATGCAAAGTTAATGGGCTGGTTCAAATTCCATAAAGTGGTACTTTTTTTATCATCTGAAATGGCTCATGGATCTCAAATGAACATGCCTAATATTTCTGGAGCATTACCTCTGTAGAGGTATAATCACACTGTGTATCAATAAAGATAAAATACGTAGTAAGTGAAATTTTGCTTTCTGGCTGCTTTGGGATTATACGGTTAATGGCAGTGGGGCAGATACTCAGGCAATTAGAACAGAGAGACTCCTTATCTCTGAGAGCGTAGCCAAGACTCCAAAGTGTGCAAAATGCACAAACCAAAGATTAGGGGCAAAGATGGTAGATTTACAGATGGTTGTAGGTTTTTGTTTTCAGGAATTTAAGGAGCAAGGCTGTCCAGGATGTTATTTAGTAAAAGATTAAAGAAAAAAAGATTACGTACAATAACTGGGATATACATAGACCAACATTGCCTAATGTGGTATATAGATCTGTAGAACATTAATAAACTTAGAAGAAGGGGAACTCCTACTTCTACCAACAAATCAGCTGAATGGCTTTGAAAAGCTATTTGATATCTCTCTGAGCCTCAGTTTTCCCATTTATAGCATAAAGTGATTCAGATACATTGGTTGATTATCTTCCATGTGCCAGCTTGTGAGCTAGGTTTGGCATACTAAGAAAGACAGCACTGTTCTTTTTCTGGGTTGTGTGACTACCAATTAAAAAGGAAGAAGGCAGGTGCCCAGCAAGTGCTGTGAGGCACTGCTAGTGCTGTGATTTTGCGTCTAGTGATGGAAAAGGGGGAGACAAATACAAGTATACAATCTCATTTACAGGTGGGGACAGAGAATAAAAATAAGTAATTACATGTGAGGGATATGGAGACAGCAGAAGATTTTAGGCTGGGGGAGGATTCCAGGAACAGAAGGTACTTTGACAGAGTATGACAAAGGCAGGAAGATAAGCAATAGCAAACAGTTCAATGATAAAATCTTAAATGCCAAGGTATTTGAGGGAGACCGATACTCGTATTGAGATAGTCAATAATCATGGCAATCTTTGGAGTAGGAGGTGCACACTATGATTTCAGTGTAAATAATTGTAACAAGTATGATTTCTTGCTACCTCATTGATATGAATCAGGTAATTGTCCTGAGCCATGTAGAGTTAGTCTTTGCTGTAACTTCTCATGTAATTTGACAGTTCAGAATTCTTGAGAAACTTCCTAATGTAAATGCCCTTTCAGTTATCTGAGCCTGTTAATCTACATCAGGCTGAGTGGAATAGCATCCCCAAAGTACCTATGAACTTTGAAATTTCATGTTTAGACTTCATCTTCCAGTGGGTCATGACTGGAAAGATTTTTCAACATAATGATGTAAAAAAATCAATAGGGATAGCAAACATGATAAGTGTCTCAATAATTAGAATATAATATTGCTTTCTGTTTAAAAGAGAGTATATTTACCCTTCAATTTAAACTTTGGTTTTATAATCCCTTTTAATGAGACAAGAGAAAGTAGCTTAGGTTTATCATGAAGTCCTCAAAAAGCAAGCTGGAGTATTGATCACAAACTTGCAGTCCAGGTAGCATTGAGAGCCCTCATGTTATTGAAGCTCTCTGAATATCTGAACACCTAGAAAATCTCAAGAGTGTGCACGTGACTCTGCATGTGACAGAGACTAGAAATGAATCCTACAAATAGCTTACATCACATCAAGAAAGAGCTAGACTTTGAGTAAACACTACCTTTATGCTCTAGGTACTGATTAGAAACTTCTAACTGGAAGGAAGAAGCTGTTGCTTCATGCCATATCATCAAATTTTAGAAATGGAAGGAACTTGAGCATGCCCCTAGTAAATTCCTTTGGACTATGAATTATTCTGGGTTCTCCAGAGACATGGAGCCAATAGGATGTATAGGAATACCTATATTATTGGCTCAGTTCCAGGCCACTGCAATAATGCAAATATCATAATAAAGCAAGTCATATAAATTTTTAAGTTTCCCAGCACATACTATTCTGTAGTGCCTTATGTGTGTAATAGCATTATGTCTAAAAACAATATATGGATCTTAATTAAAAAATACTGCCCAAAATGCTAAGCATTATCTGAGCTTTCAGTGAGTCATGATCACGATCACAGATCATAATGAATAAATTATAATAAAATAGTTTGAAATATTCTGAGAATTATCAAAATGTGATATAGAGACATGAAGAAAGCAAATGCTGTTAGAAAAATGGTGCCAATAGACTTGTTTGATGCAGGGCTGCCATACACCTTCAATTTGTTAAAAATGCAGTATCTGCAAAGTGCTGTAAAATGAAGCACAATAAATTGAGGTATGCTGGTATATACCATGCTGAAAGAGATTTATCATATAATTGGTTTATGTGATTATGGAGGCTGAGAAGTCCCACAGTGTGCCCTTTCCAGGCTGGGAACTGGGGAGGCACGTGTTGTAATTCAGTCTGAGTTTGAAGGTCTGAGAACTAAGTGAGGTGGAGTAGCTGGTGTAAATTTAGTCTGAGTCCAAAGGCTTGAAAATCACTGATGTCCAAGGGCAGGAGAAGATGGATGTCCTAGTTCAAGCAGAGAGATGGTGAGAGAATTCACTACTCCTCTCCCTTTTTATTCTATTTGAGCTCTCAGGGAATTCAATGATGGCCACACATACTGAGGAGGGTCATTTGCTTAAGTCTCTAATTCAAATGTTAAATCTCTTCAGAAATTCCCTCACAGACACACCCAGAAATGATGTTTTACCAGCTATCTAGGTGTCTATTAGCCTAGGCAAGGTGACACACAAAAATAAGCATCACAGATTAAAATCAGAAACTTAAAAGACATATTCAAGTTCACACAAGCCTGAAGTCCTGACTCTTGGTCTAATGCGCTTTTTTATGCACATTGATAATTTGTTATGTAATATTAACAGTATATACGGAGTCAAAGTTTTTGGGAAACTCATAAGCATGTATTATATTAAGCAAACCTAATATAAGGAAGTCCAGATTTATATACTTGATTCAATATCAGTGATTTTTATCTTTGCAAAAGGATTCACTGAAATCTTTAAGTAAACCATCAGTTTTTTCAAGATTTATTGGTTTGTACTATATCCATGACACTGTATATTTATAGCATAAAATACACCAGCTCGTAAAATGCCTTTGAATATTTGAGTTATCTTTGTTCTGATAGATTTTGAATGTATTAATGGATAGGTAATGCAAAAAGAAAACTTGATTAGTGCCCTGGTAACAGATGATACTGTGACTCTACCTCAACAAACATGCCATGTTGTAAAAAAATATTCCAGTATTTATAGCACTTAATTTTAAGTGGGGATATAGAAAAACTTCTTGAAAACTGTCACCCAAGTTTTAACATAAGGAGGAGCAAGTCTAGGGGAGGATTGGGACAAAGTGTCTAAGTGTCTGACACTGTTGTTTAGTCAGCAAATAAGACATTAAGAAGGAAAAGATGAAAATTTTTTGATTATCTTATTCACATGCTTTATAAAATATGATTGCTGTTTGAAAAACATAGGCAAAAATCTGAGATGTTTTTAATTTTATTTTTTAAATTTTATTTTTTCAGTGATCCAAGATTCATTTTTTATGCACCACACCCAGTGCTCCATGCAATATTTGCCCTCCTTAGATTTTTTAATACAGTGCTTATCCAAAATCTGTTAATCATTTCTTGACATTCATGATAGTCAAAAGATCTTAAACATTGTTGAAAATATGACATTATGGATAATACACTCACTGTTTCTTCTCTCCTATACATGCCACTAAGTGCCTGCCACTTAGTAGACACTTAATACGAATTTGTTGAGTGAATACATAAATACATGGTAATTTTCAGTGTAGGAATAATTTTAATATATCAAAGAGAATTATTTAATTTCTTGGTCTTTAAACATTTTATTGGAGGAATAAATTCTTACCGAGAACCATAGCAATCACAACTTTATTATCTCCTGTTTATTATGGATGTTACAAAGCAAGGAGAAACTAGGCTATCATTTGCTTGGTAGCCGTAACTTCCATGGGTTTTCTCTCATCAGTATAATCACTTAGTCAAAGAAGTTTGATTGAAATATCAAGGAGTTTCCTAACAGTGTTCAAGTAATGCATTTTAATTGTGTCCTCGACCCTTGTGATTCAAACAAAAAAATACTAAGAGGCTGATGTTACGATAGTAAAATCTAGATCAACTGCCAACTGCCCTCTCACATAGATCATCCTCTCTTGTCCTTTTAGCAGCTGCCCCAATTGAGAAAGCATCAGCCTTGTTGAGAGTCTCGCTAAACTACTCCGTAATACTGGTGCCTGGGCATCCATTTTTTTTGTGGCTACACAGCCTGCAGGGGTCTCAGACTGACTAGCCCTTCCCTCAAGTGCATGACCTAGATAATAATTAGCAGAATCACAGAGAAATAGAAATTCCTGATAGGACATCTGTAATACTCTGAAAATAAAATTTGTTCTGCATAACTTGTCCCCCATCTCCTTCCCTTTGTGTGCCTCTTAAATAAGATCCCTGTGAAACCTACCAAAAAACCCAGCATTTTTTTGGATTGAATTGAGCAATCTGGCCCTAGCCCAGGAACAACCCCAAAAGCACTCCACTGCAGCTCCTCATAGAGGCATGCACCCCAGGTCCTGCAGCTCACTCTCTGCCTGCACCCTGCCTTGATCTCCCTGTGTGGTCTTTCATACATGCCCAGGAACACCCCTAGGACCCATGAGTAAAAACAAACAAACAAACAAAAATTCCCTATCTCACTTGGCCTTACTGTCTTTGTTGAACTATGGCTCAGTATCCAACACCTCCATCCTCTGGAGACTACTCAACAAATGTTCATGTAACAAAATCGCAATATACTGGGTCTTAGGTTTTCAAAACATCGATAACACCATCAATATGTAGGGAATTTAACGTAACACAATAGGATTAATTTTACTTCCATTCTTTTAATAGCCTATAGCCTATGCCTGTAGGTAGGCCGCATTTAGAATGCTCTGTGAAAGGAGGAATCTTGGCCACATTGCTTGCGTTGGCTTTGGAACCTCTTTGTTAACTATTCTAGAATTATAGTGAAGCCTGAAGCCACGTTGAAGGGTCACTGAATGACTTGACTCTTCATAGTAAATTGCAGAAATTAAGGAATAATTTTGAAACTATGTTTATTGATCTCATGAAAGCTATTAATACCATTAAAAGGACTGGCTACGCAAAGATAGTTAAGTATAATGGTGGACTTAGTGTTTTGCCCCTGTATCTCTCTGTCACTGCTGAGGTCATTCAGTAAATAGTTATTGACTGGTCACACTGTGACAAGATTTGCAGCTGATGAAGGTATGACAATTAGGGAATAAGACATGATTATTCATGTAGCTCAATATTAGTAGCTTTAGAGACTCAGATTTAATACTGGGCTCATTTTGACCTTGTATGCAGGTTCAAGTAGCTGTGTCACCCTTTTGCTGTCCTATCTCTTGCCTTGCTTCCTTATTTGACGGATCATTTTGAACATGTTTTCTTTCAAATGTTCCATATGGCTGGACTAAAGCTCCTGATCCTCCGAATTCATGGCGAGAATTTTCTGCAATATTACATTCTCTGTATTAACATAACCATCACAAACCATCTAAACATTAATTATTGCCATACTCTTCCGATAGTCCATTTCTCTTCCATTCTGAGACTTCCGATATATACTGTTACGGAAACTCATTAATGCAAGGTACACACCAACTTCAACTCCAATTACTTTTTGACAGTATTAGGACCTTTGCTATAAATTGCAGAGTAGTGATACAAACAGTTTTACAGGGTGTAGAATGTTTGTGTAAACACAATCTGCTTTACCTTTTAAACCATAAGATTTTTGAAACATAGAATCAAGCTGTATTCTTGTCACTCAGCATTTAAGACATGTTATGTTGTTTTCTTAAATATTTCAATTTTTTAATAGAGTTATGTAGAGTAGATGAAGAGGATTAATTTTTCTCATTCAAGAATGACTCCACTAGCTTAGGCAAGAGAAAGGGAATGATTGCTAGCTATAATTTTCCTCCAGCTTGGCATCACATGTTGCCCCCATTGAGTTAACTCCAAAATAGTCCAGTGCTTCAGTGATGGCTTATGTACATTGTCCCGCACAATCCCCATAACTGCATTCTTACTGACTTCTTTAGTAATGAGTCCAATAGCTGCAGTTATTTATTTTTTTAGCTACAGTTATTTTTAAACTGAAATATAATTCACATATAAAAATGCCCTTTTAAAGCATACAATTCAGTGGATTATATTATATTCACAAAGTGGTATAGTTGTCACAGCTATCAACTTCCAGAATATTTTTGTCACCTGAATAATAAATCCCACACCTATTAGCATTTACTTCTTATCCTTCCAGGCCTTTGAACCAATAATCTCTTTTCTATATTTATGAGTTTGTTTATTCTAAACATTTCATACAAAAATAATTATGCAATATGTGGTCTTTTACATCTGGATCCTTTCACTTAGCATAATATTTTAATGGTTAATCCATGTTGTAGCATGGATTTTGGCTAAGTAATAATCTATTATATGGAAATTCTGCATTTTTTATCCCTTCATCAGGTTGTGTTCACTTTTCTGACTTTTATGCATAGTAGTGTTAAAAACATTTAACTAGTTTTTATATGGACACGTGTTTTCATTTCTCTTAGATACATATGTAAGAGTAGAATTTCTGGATCATACGATAATTTTATGTTTAACTTTTTGAGGAACTGCCAAACTTTTTTTCTGAAGTAGCTGCACTATTATTTTTTCTGACCAGCATTATTTGAAAGTTCCTATTTTTCCACATGACTGCCAGCACTTGTTACTCTTTGCCCCTTTGTAAACATCCTAGTATTTGTAAAAGTGTATATCACTATGTGATAGTAAAGTGGTATATCAGTATGGTTTTGATTTACATTTCCCAATGGTGGTGAATACCTATCATCCATTTGCACATCTTCTTTGAAAAAAATTCTATTCAAATGTTTTGTCTATTTTATAATCGAGTTATTGGACTTTTTACTGTTTAGTTCTAATATTTATATATTTTGGATACTAGATCCTTATATGGAATTTAAAAATATTTTCTCTCATTCTGGGAATTTTATTTTCACTTTCTGGATAGTGTACTCTGAAGCACAAAAGTGTAAAAATCTGATGAAGCCAAATTCATCTATTTTTCTTCTTTGGTTGCTTTGTTTTTGGTATCTTATTTAAGAATCCATTGCATGGTCCAAATCTACAGACACTTATATTGATGTTTTATTCTGAGAGTTTTATAATTTTAACCTCTTATATTTAGATCTTTTATGCATTTTGAATTAATGTTTGTATATAGTCTAATGAAAGATTACATCTTCTTTTACATGTGGATATCCATTGGCTTCACAGTGTAAATTGAAAAAAAAACTGTTCTTTTTTTCATTGAATTATCTTGGCTCACTTGTCAAAAAAATTCTAATTGAAGTTTGTTGGAGGGCGCCTGGGTGGCTCAGTGGGTTAAAGCCTCTGCCTTCGGCTCAGGTCAGGATCTCAGGGTCCTGGGATCGAGCCCCGCATCGGGCTCTCTACTCGGCAGGGAGCCTTCTTCCTCCTCCTCTCTCTGCCTGCCTCTCTGCTTACTTGTGATCTCTCTCTGTGTGTCAAATAAATAAATAAAATCTAAAAAAAAAAAAAGTTTGTTGGACACACAATGTTATATTATTTTCAGATGTATAACGTAGTGATTGGCAAATCTATACATTATGTTATGCTTACCACAAGTATAGCTATCATCTGTCACCATGGAACATTATTACAGTACCATGGACTATATTTCCTATGCTGTAATTTTCATCCTTTGGACTTATTCATTCCATATCTCAGAGCCTGTACCTCCCACTCCCTTTGACCCATTTTGCTCATGCTCCTTCTCTTTCCTCTGGCAACCATCAGTTTCTTTGTATTTACATGTCTGTTTCTGTTCATTGTTTGTCTACTCATTTGGATTTTTTTTAGATTGTACCTATAAATGAAATCATTTAGTATTTGACTTTCTTTGTATGATTTACTTCACTTAGTATCATATTCTCTATGTTCATCCATGTTGTTGAAAATGGCAAGATCTCATTCCTTTTTAATAGCTGCGTAATATTCCATTGTATGCATGCATCTTTATTCACTCATAACTGGATACTTGGCTTGCTTCCTTATCTTGGCTATTATAATTATTGCTGCAATAAACATAGGAATGAATATATGTTTTCAGTAGTCAGTAGTGAAATTACTGGATCATATGGTATTTATTTTTTAATTTTTTGAGGAGCATCCATATTGTTTTTCTACAATAACTATACCAATTTACATTCCCAATGACAGTGCACAAGGGTTTCTTTTTATGGATATTCTGCAAACTCTTGTGTTTTCTTGTCTTTTTGATGCATTCTGATAGGTGATAGCTCATTGTGGTTTTGATTTGCATTTCCTAATAATGAATGATATTGAGCACCTTTTCATGTGTGTGTTGGCTATCTATATGTCTTCTTTGGAAAAATGTCTATTTAGGTCCTCTGCTGATTTTTAAATCAAATTGTGTGTGTGTGTTTGTGTGTGTTTGCATGGTATAGGTTCTTCATGTATTTTGGATATTAACCACTTGGGATATTTTGAATATTTCCCCTTCTGGGAAATATAATTTGTGATTATCTTCTCCTGTTCAGTAGACAGCCTTTTCATTTTATTGGTTTCCTTGACTGTGCAAAAAGCTTTTGATTTACAAAATTAGTTTGGCATGGTTCCAATAGTTTACTTTTGTTTTTTTTTTCCCTTGCCTTAGAAGACACATCTAGAAAATTTGTTGGTAAGACTAATGTCAAAGAGATTATGACCTATCATTTCTTCTAGGAGTTTTATGGTTTTGTGTCTCAAATTTAGGTCTTTAAACCATTTTGAGATCATTTTTGTATATGTTGCAAAACAGTGGCTCAGTTTCATTTAGTTTTCCCATAACTACTTATTGAAGAGACTGTCTCTTCTCCTTTAAATATTCTTCCCTTTTCTGTCATAGACTAATTGACCATATACATGTAGATCTATTTCTGGGCTCTCTATTCTGTTCTCTTGATCTCTTGGTCTATGTGTCTATTTTTGTGCCAGTACCATATTGTGTTAATTACTATAGTTTTGTGAAGTATCTTGAAATCTAGGATTGTGATATTTCCAGCTTTCTTCTTTCTTAAGATTGCTTTGACTATTCAGGTTATTTTGTGGTTCCATACAGATTTTAAGATTATTCTAATTCTGTGAAAAATGCTGTTGGTATTTGATAGGGTTGCATTAAATCCGTAGATTGCTTTGGGTAGTGTGGGCTTTTAACAACATTAATTCTTCCAATTCATAAGTATGGAATATCTCTCCATTTGTGTCATCATCACTTTCTTTCATCAGTGTTTTATTATTTTCAGAGAACAGGTATTACACCTTCTTGGTTAAGTTTAGTCTTAGGTATTTTATTCTTTTAGGTCCAGTTGTAAATGAAATTGTTTTCTTAATTTCTCTTTATCCTACTTTATCATTAGTGGATAAAATGCAACAGATTTCTGTGTATTAATTGTGTATGGTGCAACTTCATTGAATTCATTTATTACTTCTAAAAGTACTTTGGGTTTTCCATATATTGTATCATGTCATCTGCAAATGATGAAAGTTTTACTTCTTCCTTACCAATTTGGATGCTTTTTATTTCTTTTTGTTGCCTGATTGCTGTAGCTAGGACTTCCAGTAGTGTGTTGAATAAAAGTGGCAAGAATGGACATCCTTGTCTTGATCCTGATTTTAGTGGAAAAGCTCAGTTTTTCACCAGTGAGTATGATGTTGTTGCGGGTTTGTTATGTATAGCCTTTATTATGTAGAGGTATATTTCCTCCAGCAACACTTTGTTGAGATTTTTTATTATGAATGGATGCTGTACTTTGTCAAATGCTTTTTCTGCATCTATTGAGATAATTAAATTTTATATATTTTAAAGATTTTATTTATTTATGACAGAGATAGTGAGAGAGGGAACACAAGCTTGGGGGAGCTGGATAGGGAGAAGAAGGCTCCCTAACAAGCACAGGGGAGCTGAAGAGGGAGAAGAGCCCATTATGGGGCTCGATCCCAGGATGCTGGGGTCATGACCTGAGCAGAAGGCAGATGCTTAATGACTGAGCCACCCAGGTGCCCTAAGATGATTAAATTATTTCTATCCTGCATTTTGTTGATGTTATGTTTCACATTTATTGATTTGCAAACATTGAACCATCCTTGCATTCCCTTGTACTTGTTCTTGGTGAATGATCCTTTTAATGTACTGTTGAATGCAGTTTGTTAATATTTTTTTGAGGATTTGTGCATCTATCTTCATAAGGAATATTAGCCTGTAGCTCTCTTTTTTTGTAGTGTCTTTGTTTGGTTTGGGTACCAGAGTAATGCTGGCTTCGTAGAATGAATTTTGAAGTTTTCCTACCTCTTACATTGTTTGGAATAGTTTGAGGAGAATGGGTATTAACTCTTCTCTTTGTTTGATTGAATTTGCATGTGAATTGGTCTGGTCCCATGCTTGTTAGGAGTTTTTTGATCACTGGTTCAATTTTATTACACCTAATTAGTCTGATTAGATTTTCTATTTTGTCCAGATTTAGTTTCAGAAGATTGTATATTTCATCTAGTTTGTCAAATCTGTTACCATATGATTTTTTGTAGTAGTCTCTAAAATCATTTTATTTCTTTTGGGTCTCTTCTTTACTTTCTGATTTTATTTACTTGGATCCTCTCTTTTTCTTTTTTTTTTTTAACCGAGATATGAATGGAATTTTATTTTTTTTTATTATGTACAGTTAGCCACTCTATAACACATCATTAGTTTTTGATGTAGTGTTCATTGATTCATTAGTTACATATGACAACCAGTGCTCATCACTCATATGTGGAACATAAGCAATAACACAGTGAACCATAGTGGAAGGGAGGGAAATCTGAAGGGGGAGAAATTAGAGAAGGAGATGAACCATGGACCACAGGAAACAAACTGAGTTTCAAAGGTAAGAGGGGTAAGGAGAGGGGGTAACAGGATCCTCTCTTTTTCTTAATGAGTCTGACTACAGATTTACCAATTTTGTTTCTCTTTCCAAAGAATTAGCTTTCATTTTCATTAATCATTGCTTTTTTTGGTCTCTATTTCATTTATTTTCACCTTGATCTTTATTATTTCATTCTTTTTGCTCACCCTGGCCTTTGTTTGCTCTTATTTTCTAGTTCTCTTAGGTGTAAGCTTAAATTGTTTGAGATTTTTCTTATTTCTTGAAGTAGGCCTGTATTGCTACAAATTTTCCTTTTAAAACTGTTTTTGCTGTGTTCCAAAGATTTGGGACTATTGTGTTTTCATTTTCATTTTTCTCCACGTATTTTGTTATTTTCTCTTTGATTTCTTGACTAAGTCATTTGGTTTTTAATAGCACACTGTTTAACTTCCAATATTTATGTTTCTTCCTGATTTTTTCTTATAATGTTTTATAATTTCATACTATTGTGGTCAGAAAAGGTGCTTCATATGATTGTAGTATTGTTAAATTTATTGAGACTTGTTTTGTAGCCTAACATGTGATGTATTTTAGAGAATGTTCTATGTGCAGTTGAAAAAAATGTGTGTTCTGTTGTTTTCCAATAGAATCTTCTATATAAACTCTTAAGACTGTTTGGTCTAATGTGTCATTCAAAGACGCTGTTTCCTTATTGATCTTCTGGCTGGATTACTTATCCATTGTTGTAAGTGGGATGTAAGCAATAATATAATGCTATTATTGTATCACCTTCATGTTCTCCTTTTATGTCTGTTAGTATTTACTTTATATATTTAGGTGCTCCTATGTTGGGTGCATAGATGTTTATAATTTTTTATAACCTTTTTTCAGATTAACCCTTTTATCATTATATAATTCCCTTTGTTTATTGTTTTGGTCCTTGTTTAATGTCTATATTGTCTGATGTAAATATTGCTACCATTCAGTGCTATGTTTACCTCTCTCTCTCATTATTCTTGCCATTATCTCTCCCTTTTGTTTTGCAGAAGTTGTTCAGTCAGGCTTTGGCTCTTCTTCAGGAGCCATTGCTCTGTAAATAGTGTAGATTTGATGTATCCTTGGAGGATATGTGTTCAGGGTCTTCTTACAACTCCATCTTGGACTACGGCCCCCACCCTTGTCAAAATTTAGTTGGCCTTAAATATATAGGTTAATTACTTTACTCACAATTCTGTTCAGTTCATCTGTATATCTATCCCTATGCCAGTATCACCCAGTCTTAATTACTATAGACTTACAGGAAGATTTGAAATTGGGAAGGCTGAATCTTCAAACTTTATTCTTCCTTTTCAAAATTATCTTGTTTATAGTCCCTTGCATTTCCACATGATTTTTATATTAGCCTTTCAGTTTCTTAAAAAAAAAAAAAGAAAAGAAAAAAAAAAAGAAAAAGAAGGGAAGGAAGGAAAAAAAGAAAAGGACGAAAAAATAGTATCTAGGATTTTGATAGGGTTCTGTTGAATCCATACATGAATTTGGGGTATGTTGCCATTTTAGCAAGTCTTCCACTATGTGAACATGGGATAGCTTTTCATTTATTTAAGTATTTTTTAATTTCTTTCAAAAGTAATTTGTAGCTTTCAGTGCACAAGTCTTGAACTTATTTTGTTAAATTTATTCCTAAGTATTTCATTCTTTTTGATACTCATATAAGTAGATTAGCTTTTTCACTACCAGTATATAAATACAATTAATTACATATATTGTATATAAATGTATACAAGTGTATATATATGTGTATAATGTATATATGTAATATATGTATACATATATGTGACATATATGTGCACATGTATACATATATGTAAATGTATATAAATACAATTAATTTTTGGATTATTTTGTATCCTGCAAACTTGCCGAACTTCTCTGTTAGCTACAGTGGATTTTTTTAATTTTCTTGGGATTTTCTCTACATAATATTATAGCACTTGTAAATAAAGATAGAATTACTTTCTTTCTAATCTTGATGTTTTTTATTTATTTTCCTTTTCAAATTTCCCAGCCTAGAACCTTCAATACAAGGTTGAATAAAAGCAGTGAGAGTAGACAGCCTTGTATAGTCCCTGATCTTAGAGTGCAGGCTTTCACAATTTAATCTGTTATTAGCTATAAAGTGTTCGTTCATTCATTCATTCATTCATTCATTCATTCATTCATTTGTAGTAGTAGTAGTAATAGCAGAAGAAGATACCTCTTACTATGTTGAGGGAGTTTGTTTTTATTGTTTGTTTGTTTGTTTGTTTATTTTGTATCCCTACTCTGGTGAGTGTTTTTATCCTAAAGATGTGTTGAGTTTTGTAAAATGCTTTTTCTCTATGCAGATGACCATGTGAAATATTTCCATTATCACTATGGTATATTACATTGGTGGATTTTGTATATTAAATAAACTTGCATTTTTTGGTATAAACCTCACTGAGACATGATGTAAAAATTTTTTTATATGTTGCTCAGTAAAGTTAGCTAGGATTTTTAATCTTTATTTATTGGGGGGAAGGTGTTGGTCTGTAGATTTCTTGTGCTGTGTTGGTTTGGCTTTGGTATTGGGTATACTGGTTTCATAGAAAGAACTATGAAATACTCATCTCTTGCTTTTTGTTCACAGATGCTTAATACTACCTTTATTTATAATGGCCTCAAGTTAGAAATAACCAGAATGTTTTTCAATAGGTGAATGGATAAACAGTCATATAATGGAATATTATCCACCTATAAAAGGAGATGAGGTATCAAGTCATGAAAAGGCATGGAGGACACTTAAATTGCATATTGAGTTTAAGAAGCCAGACTGAAAAAGACTTTAGACTCTCCATTCTAATTATATGACACTGTGAAAGAGGAAAAACTATGAAGACAGTCAAAAGATCTGTGGTTTCTGAGGTTCAGGAATGGAAGGATAAATGTGAGGGAATGTTAGGGCAGTAAAACTATTTCGTGTGATACTATAGTGGTGGGTCCATGATATTGTGTGTTTGTCAAAACTCATAGATCTGTATGACACAAAGTGTGAACCCTAAAATGAACTATAGACTGTAGCAATATATTGATAATGGTTCATCACTTGTAGCAAATGCAGTACACTAATACAAGATGTGGGAGTGGTAAGAGAAACTGTTACTTTCTGCTCACTTGTTTGCTAAATCAAACTGTCGAAAAAAAGTTTATTAATTTAAATATATTGCAGTCTAGTTCATGTTAAAACCACTGAATCATGGTAGCAGAAAAAAATGTGCCTATACATTTCCATTCTCTCTTCCATATATTTGCTGTTATTATATATGAATGAAATTATATATTCATTAATGGTAAGCCTATCAACACAGATTTGTAATTATTATTTATGTAGCTGTTTTAAAAAATCATTTAGGAGAAAAATGCATTACAAACAAATAAAGCATTTATACTATCTTCCATATTCATTTATGTAGTTACCTTTATCAACATGGTTTATTTTCCATGTACATTCAAGTTACTAGATAGTTACTGCGTGAAGTGCATTCACTTCCATCTGATGGAGTTATTGTGCTCATGGTTCAAGAAATCATCTTAACAATATAATAAAACCCACTTTTTGTGTTTTGGCCACAGATTACAGAAGACTTCTCCATGTCAGTAAACTCTTGTTTTACTTTACCTTCCTAGGTCCAAAACCTTCAAGGAACTGGTGTATACATTCAATTCTCAGGATTTCTGGTTTGTACCAGCCAGATATTTCAATTATTTGGATACATATGCTATTTCTTCTTATGTGGTAACTTTATTTCTCTACTTAGATTATGTTGTTATATAAAGCTAGTTATTGTACATCTAATGATGGTAATGAGGAAGGCACAAGAAGATTATAAAGGCATGCACCATCATCCCAGGAAACAGTATGAGCTGAGATATTTAAAAGGTCTTCCTGTGAAGAAAGATCTTTCTACTCTACCAGGGAAAAGAACATTTCCTGTCTTAGCCTGGAAAATTTAGGAGGATCTGAACACTCAAAAATGGGCTTCTTTACCCACATGTGTAATATCTAGTCTCAGGTTTACCTGTTTTTCTCTCAAGCTCTGATGTGGTCATAGGACTATCTTAGGGTGAGTGTTTAGTCTCCTATGCAATTAACTTAATCTCAAAAGCAGATCCTGTGCTTGATTTTAACATGTTGCTCCCCATTGCTGTGAAAGAGTTTGTTTGAAACTGCTATTGACACCCTTCGCTTTTGATACTACAGATTAAAGTAACGATTTAGAGCCTACTTCTTTTTCCTTTGTCCAGAGCATCCAGAATCATCAAAAGGAGTCAAGCCACTTCTGGTACTGAGGTAGTTTGGGCTTCTAGAAAACTGAGCGTAAAGTAAAATTTAAGCACTAATACTTTTCTGGGAGGCATGCCCCAGGGCAATACAACTAAGGCAGGAGAATCCAGAGTGGGATGAGAGGAAAAACAAGGTGAGAAGTTTTTGATGAAGGCACTACTTCATAAGGCATAAAAAGACAAAAGTTTGTTAGCCTTTCAGGAAATCTTGGACAGGGAGTACATAAACCATATATCAGAACAAATCACAAGAGAGATAAATAAAAATGACTATATCTTCCATGTATCTCCTCTTGCTCCCCCTTGAACAATATTTATTCCATGGAAATTCAACAACTTTGTACTTTCAAGTTGTATCATCTACCCTTTTTAGCACAATTGCTCATTATCAATATTTAGCTTTAAGCAGTTGTTCATTATCTCAAATGTGGAGATTTTAATTTGCTGTGTGAATGGCAATTTATAGGTTGTAGTATACAACAAATACCTATATAAGTATTTATACTATATACTTAATATATCATTTATAACATGATATATTTCAACAAACATATATACACCCTATAATGTATTATACTATATGTTTTTTTAGATGTACTTAATGTATGTATATGAAGACATATATATGAACCCTGGCTAAAAGTATCATTCTATATACATTTAGCTATCCATAAAGTAAAAATTTAAACTTTACTTCGATATTCAAGGACCTACAGGACACATTATTTCACTTAATTTTAAGAGAATAATGTCATGCAAGTAAAATATTTTCTGTTGATATTTCTACAGACACACTTTCACATATTAAGGATGCTATCTATTCTGAGTTTGTTAATTATTTTTAGTATGGATGTGAATTTTATCACATGCTTTTACCATATTGTTAGACATTATGAATTTAGTTGCTGACATTTTGTTCAGCAGTTTTCTAATTTCACGACTTAAATATGCTTAAGTATAAGTAAATACAAAATTCAAAAAACAAAAGTATCTTTTTGATTTGTGCTATCCTTTTCAGACTTTGATATCAAGGTTTTTCTAACCTCATAGAAGGAGTTGAATAATTCATTTTTTTTAATATATGGAGATGTTTGTAAGTTGGTAAACTTGGGAAAAAGATTCTGTATATATTTAGTGAAATGCCGTGAGAAATCCAGGGGCTATGGAATTGAATTTTTTTTTCACCTCAATAAAATTTTATATCTGTAAACTGTAGCTACTATGAGCAGAGAATAAAGCCCTTCAGTTTTGATTAGAGAAATTGAAGGATTATGAATTTATTTTAACTTAGATATTTGTGTAGAAGATAAATACTTATAAGCTTAAACGCTATGATTTTTTAGTGTTAGAAATTTTTTTGATGGGCATTCTTTGCTGATAGCTTTTTCTCTACCCAATTAAACCATTTTAATAGTACAGTTTTAGGATTGGAGAGGGGGATATCTATGAAAATAACTACAATATTTTTCTTACCTATTGACCACTTTAATAAGAAATATCACCATGACTGGTTTTATTAATTTATCCACTAAAGTGTATGGTTTTTAATATTACAGATAGCAGTGAATTTCATGCAGCATTCTATGCTCTTAAGTCTGTGACAGCCTTGTGAATTACAGTATTTTAGATTATCAACATAAAATAGTACACTCTTAGTATAAGTCTTCCAAATTCTAGTAATGTTATATTGTATGATTAATCTGGTAAAACTAGTTTCACTTTTTGTTTCTTTATTAGAAAAATTTAAATTAATGTTGCCGATGCAAGGGACAGTATTTTAATTAAAAGTTCTAAACCTACACTAAAGACTGCAAAAAAATTCTATACAACACCAGAGATTCAAAGCTATTTGGCAGATGCTGAAGATAGGTAAGAAAATGCAAAGCAACTTAACTTACAAAACAAATTCTCCATTCCCCTACAAGGTAAACCAATGATTATGTTCAACTTGAAGGGCTCTTAATATAGATAACTTATTGAAATAAGCTAGCTTATTTCAATAAACTAGTCCCTCAGTTACCTGAATCTCTCAATGAAATCTCATACATTTTGATGAACAATGAAGAGGACATTTGCACAAAGGATTCCCACATTTGTGCTACTGGCTTATTATTGCTGTAAGAAATGGAGACAAGTGGGCTAGTTATCGCTGCTGCTTCACTAGAATTTAAAATGTGACTACTTGTGGTCTCAGTTACTCCCTTGTTGTGGGAATGGAATTTGAGTTTCTTTTGTGAGAGCCAGAAATCACCTGGACATATAGGCCTACAGGAGATAAGGAAAGAGGTCAAGAAAGCAAGGGTTGGGGGTAGAGGTGTGTGTACATGTGTAGGCATACTTGTGTATGTATACTGGTGGGTGTGCATGTATGTGCCTGTTCAGAGGGATTAAGACTGTTCATAGTTGAGCAGTTCAGAGTTTACACAAGGTTTTCTTTGCAACACTTGGTCATATCTGGATGTACTTGGGGACAAGGAGCCTTCTACCCATACTCAATAGATATGTGTTTAATTTCTTAATGTACTAGGTGCCAGCCAAGGAATAACTAGCTAGTTAAGTTCTGTCTTATGTTTGAATTTATCACAATAGCTTGAGGTTGTCTAGCTTTTGCACCTTTAGAGCTCTCTTGGCAAATTTGTGTTTTATGTCTTTAACTAAGACAACTTCCATTATGGTATGCTTATTTGGAAACCTTAATTTCAACATAGGGTACTTTTAAAAATCATATTTCAAAGATTACTTCTATATGTATCCAATCTTCTAATATTAAGATAATATTACAGATTTTAATTATAATCTTAATTTTAGAGGAATTATTTGGTTATAAACAGGACTTTCTTTTAAATGACCATATTCTGAGGGGTACCTCAGTGCTCAGTCAGTTGAGCATCTGACTCTTGATTTTAGCTCAGGTCATGATCTCAGGGTCCTGGGATGGAGCCCTGAGTTATCAGGCTTCTAGCTCAGTGGGGACTCTGCTTGTCCCTCTGCCTCCCTCTCCTGCAGTTCTTATTCTTTCTTTCTCTCAAATAAATAAAATCTTTAAAAAATTAAATAAATGACCATATTCTGAATATCATTTTTTGATTTACAGTAGTAGCTGGTATTTAGAGAGAATTTTGCTCCTTATGATATAGGTCATTTTCAAATTGTTTTCAAATTGCTCTTTTAAAGCAGTAGTTCAAAAACGATTTAAAAAGTAAGCTTTAAGCAAATTCAGCTGTGTCAGCTTCTTACCAGGTCTATGAATTGGGGCAAGTATTTCACTTTTCTGAGTCTCATTACCTTCTGTAAAGTAGAAATAATACTTTAAAGTATGGTTGTGAGTATTATAGGAGATGTCACATAGAAAATGGTAAATAAATTGAACTATTTTTTGTTTTTTTATAGACATATATGGAGACATATATAGTCTTCTGGTAGTCAGTAAGCAATTTGATACAGTTTGCAGTATTTGAGTAGATAGGCTTAACCTTAAGAACTGTGAATGTATCTTGATTTAGATGTATCTTAAAATCAGATTCTACCTATAGGCTATCATTGTTTTCAGGATCATTTATCAGCATTTTCATGAAAGAGAATATGGCCAAATATTCCCAGTATTTAGACAACCAATCAGATATTTCGTACATTTTCTCACTCAAATTCCATGTGTGGTTTTGATAAGGACATGATCTATTACTTCTTAAAATTAGGATCTACTGATGAAAGAGATACTTAGTAATGCACATTCATTCTGAAATGTTTCATGAATAAAGACACTGTTACTTAAGTAATAATTCATGCTCATGATACATCTGCTATAACTGTGACTTCATTTCTTTCCCTTTTCTTTATCCTTTTCCAAAATCTTATTTTCCATTGAACTTGAACTTGTTTATAAGTCAGGCATTTGTAGTATTTCCTTCTTAGACTAGAGCTCACTGAGATGTTGTGATATAACGTTTTCAAGTCAGTTTGTTAAAATTTAATGCATATTTATCATCTTTTCAATTTTAGCTCACCAAACCGTAGGTGCAAAGAAACAATCAATGTTCCTACTGTTCAGGCGTAGGGTATAGAAGTAGATGTACATATTTCCTCAATTAATTCACTCTGCTTTTACCCATACATATCTTCTGATGCGTGAGAATCTTGACTTTATTCCTCATTTGAATTTGGGTGTGGATATCTTTTGTTGTTCTTTCTCTTTTTAATTTTATGTTAACTCTTTAATATTGCTGACACTCAATTTAGATGCTCGATTTCTGTGATTTGTCAATATGCTCATTAAAATAAACAATTATTTTTATTCCTACTTATATCCTCTTGAAAACAATATATACATGGTTTATAAATAATAGTAGCTCTTAATAGTATTTTTGATAGAGTCGTTTTTCACAAATTAAAAATAATGAAGGGCAGGAACATAAGGGAATTCAATCTTGATTAGCTTATCCATCATATCCTTTGTATAAACCCTCAGTGGTTTTTCCAGTGCTGTAGGATAAACACACATTCTTTCACAGGCTCCCCAAATCCTGAACCAGTCATCATCATGGTCATTACTGACTTTTCCAGCCTTACTTGCATGGCAGTCCTAGTGGCTTTCTGTGTTTCTCTTATTTCCCTGTTCCTTCTCACTACAAGGTATTTGTAAGTATGTTTTCTATGCCTGAAACTCTCCACACCCCACCCAGCTCTGTAACTCTTACCTAACTTTCAGATCTTGGCCATTTTTTAGAATTTCTCAGTGACACACTATCTCATCTCCTGCAGAGGTCAAATTAATTAATAATAATACAGAATTATAGCATTGTATTTTTAAATTGCCTCCTTCATGATTAACACAGTTATAATTTTACTTTAGGTGATTATTTGATTAATATTTGTATTTACTATTTGACTATAAGATTATTTGTTAAGCAGATGTATGAATAGATGTGTGAAACTAGTTCACACCTTTCATAGATCAAACACAGTGCTGGTGTGAACAGATAATACCTCTTTCACCCAAACAGATTAGTGAGATCACTCCCATTTTATTATAAATGTTGTATATATGGCAAGTAAACTGGATGTTTCCAGTTTATACCCAGTTCTAAAACTTGGTATTGGTAGGTGAATGTCTATAAGTGTCAACCTACTTAATTTTTAAAAAATATGTTAAAATTAAATTGTGGAATCATTTCAAAGTTATTTGGACCATGGACTGTAAGCTAAAGTCTCCTTACCTAAATAACAACAATTTGCACATTAGCATTGAGTGTCTGTTATCTTTCATGAGCATCAGAATTCTATTTCCCAAGGATGACTGAACATCATCTGTTGATATTCCACAAATACCTTAATTCCCAAACCAAAAATGTATTTATTTTTGTACTCCTAATATTTATTGCTTCTTTATATCCTCACTGCTAATGCTATAGAGTTGTCCTTTTCCATTTTATCTGAACTATTCTAATAATCTTGCAAAAAATTATTGCTGAGCCTCCCCTTCCCCATCCCATCACTACTGAAAGATATAAACATGCTCCATCAATAACAGTGGGTTACTAAAGCGATAAGTTACAATAAGGGATGCCTCACTGGGATGGGAAGGAATCTCTCAGAATAGGATATATATATCCTATTCATATAACTTAATGTCCCACTTTTGTATTCAGAAACATCTCCTATTACATACAAGGAACAATGAACTCAACATGCAATAACTTAAATAAATGAGAGTTTTCACTTTGCTTTTAATATAAGAATTGTGGAGGTGGGCTGCTATAGAAAACCCAAGTCTGTCAGCTCTTAGCAATTTTCTTGGAAATTATGGACACACAGTGGTTATGCCACTTCAGGAATTATCTCATTATTTGAGACAAGTAGAAAGGGGTGGGGGGAAGCATTAACAGTATGTATCTTGAATAAAGAAATCCCTCCCAGAGGTCTTAGGCAGACTGATATTTATGCTTATTGACCCGAACTGTCACATGCACACCCCCTTTTTCAGGAAAGACAAGAGAAGTGGGTATTATTTTCTTATCTACTATTATGAAGATAAGAAAAGGTGATCGGAAATAGGAGTTGAGCTGGCCAATTCCTGGAGTCCTTCATGTCAGTCTATAACCCTATAGATGTGTCTCATGAATATAGAGAATCCTTGTGTGATGGTTCTTACTCCACTCCTTATAATCACCAATTCATTTTTTCTCACTGCCAACAAAGTACCCTTTCCTTACAATTATGATCGTGTACAGTCTACCTAAAATATATAGTGCCCTTGTTTTCAGTGTATCAACAATTTAGAAAGTTGTGCTATTAAAGGCACAGTAATAAATGTTAGACTCAAAGGTTTATCATTGTTTAAAAAATTATTTTAATTCTAGTATAGTTAACATGTAGAATTATATTAGTTTCAGGTATACAATATAATGATTCAACAGTTCAAACAGAGACTGTTTCTTGGTTTGTTTCTCTCCTTCGCTAATTTTTTCCCTTAATTTCCACATATGAGTGAAATCATATGGTATTTGTCTTTCTCTAATTATTTCCCTTATCATTATACTTTCTAGATCTATTCATGTTGTTGCAAATGGTAGGATTTCATTCTTTTCATGACTAATAGTCCTGTGTGTGTGTGTGTGTGTGTGTGTGTGTGTGTGTGTGTGTACACAAACTACTTCTTTATCCATTCATCTATTGATGGATACTTGGGCTGCTTCAATAATTTGTGTATTTTAAATAATGCTGCTATAAACAAGGAGTGCATGTATCCCTTTGAATTAGCATTCTTGTATTTTGGGGGTAAACACCTAGCAGTGTGATTACTGGATCATAGGGTAAGTCCATTGTTAAATTTTTGAGTAAACTCCATACTTTTTACCACAGTGACTGCAGCGGTTTGCATTCCTACCGACAGTGAAAGAGGGTTCCTTTCTCTCCACATCCTTATTGACACTTCTTATTTCTTGTGCTTTTATTTTAGCTGTTCAGACCAGTGCGAGGTGATATGTCATCGTCCTTTTGATTTGCCTTTCCCTGATAATGAGTGATGTTGAGCATCTTTTCATGATCTATTGGCTATCTAGATGTCTTCTTTGGAAAAATGTCTTTTCATGTCTTCTTTCTATTTTTCAATTGGATAATTTGTTTTTTGGGTATTAAGTTGTATCAGTTCTTTATATATTTTGGATACTAACCCTTTATTGGATATATCATTTGAAGATACCTTCTCCCATTCAGTATGTTGCCCTTTAAATTGTTTTGTTGGGTGCCTGGGTGGCTCAGTGGGTTAAAGCCTCCGCTTTCGGCTCAGGTCATGATCTCAGCGTCCTGGGATCGAGGCCCGCATCGGGCTCTCTGCTCAGCGGGGAGCCTGCTTCCTCCTCTCTCTCTGCCTGCCTCTCTGCCTACTTGTAATCTCTCTCTCTCGCTCTGTGTCAAATAAATAAATAAAATCTTAAAAAAAATAGTTTTGTTGATTGTTTCCTTCACTGTGCAGAAGCTTTTTATTTTGATATAGTCCCAATAGTTAGGTTTTTGCTTTTATTTCCCTTGACTCAGGGTACTTACCTAGAAAATATGTTGCTAAGGATAATGTCAGAGAAATTACTGCCTTTGTTCTCTTCCAGGATTTTTATGGCTTCAGGTCTCACATTTAGGTCCTTAATCCATTTTGAGTTTATTTTTTTGTATGGTGAAAGAAAATGGTCCAGTTTTATTCTTTTGCATGTTGCTGTCTGATTTTCCTAACATGATTTGTTGAAAAGACTTTTTTCCCATTGCATATTCTTGACCCTTTTGCCAAAGATTAGTGGATCTAATAAATATAGGTTTATTTTTGGTTGCTCTGTTCAGTTCCCTTAATCTATGTGTCCATTTTTATACCAGTACTATACTGTTTTGATCACTAGAGTTTTGTAATAGAACTTCATGTGTGGAATTTTGATGCCTCCAGTTCTGTTTTTGTTTGTTTGTTTGTTTTTAAGATTGCTTTGGCTATTCAAGGTCTTTTGTGGTCCCATAGAAATTTTAGGATTGGTTTTTTTTTAGTTCTGTGACAAATGGTGTTGATATCTTGAAAAGATTTCATTAAATGTGTAGGCTGCTTTGGGTAATAGTGACATTTAAAAATATTTGTTCTTTCAGTCCGTGAGCATAAATGTTGAACTCTTTCTGTTGTCTTCAACGTCTTTTGTCATTGTTTTATAGTTTTCAGAGTACAGGTTTTTCACCTTTGTGGTTTATTCCTAAGTATTTTATTATTTTGGGGAGCAATTTTAAATGGGATTGTTTTCTTAATTTCTCTTTCTTCTGCATTATTACTAGCGTATAGAAATGCAACTGATTTTTGTGTATTGATTTTTTTTATCCTGTGCCTTTATTGAATTCATATATCAGTTCTAACAGTTTTTTGGTGGAGCCTTTAGGGTTTTTTTTTAAGATTTTATTTTTTTATTTGAGAGAGAGAGCAAGTGAGAGCATGAGAGGGGAGAAGGTCAGAGGGAGAAGCAGACTCCCCGCGGAGCCGGGACCCTGATGTGGGACTTGGTCCCTGGACTCTGGATCATGACCTGAGCTGAAGGCAGTTGCTTACCAGCTGAGCCACCCAGGAGCCCTAGGGTTTTTTATATATAGCATCATGTCATCTACAAATAGTGAAAGTTTTACTTTTTCTTTACCAATATGGATGCCTTTTGTTGTCTGATTATTGTGGCTAGGACTTCCACTATTGTGTCGAATAAAAGTGAGAGTGGACATCCTCGTCCTGTTCTTGCATTTAGGGGGAAGCTCTCAGTTTTTCCCCATTTGGTGTGATGTTTGCTGTGCGTTTTTCATATATGGCCTTTATTATGTTGAGGTATATTCCCTCTAAATCGACTTTGCTGAAGTTTTGGTCATGAATGGATGTTGTAATTTGTCAAATGTGTTTTATGCATCTATTAAAATGATCAAATGGTTTATGGCTGTTATATATCATGTGGATTTCTTTGTGAGTATTGAACCATGCTTGAATCCCAGAAATAAATCCCACTTGATAGTGCTGAACAATTTTTTTAATGTATTGTTAGATTCAGTTTGCTAGTCCTTTTTTGAGGTTGTTTTGTGTGTGTGTCTATGTTCATTAGAGATATTGGCCTGTAGTTCTCTTTTTACGTGTGTGGTGTTTTATCTGGATTTGATATTAGGGTAATGCTGGCCTCATATAATGAATTTGGAAGTTTTCCTTCCTCTTCTGTATTTTTTTGGAATAGTTTGAGACAAGTGGATATTAACTTTTCTTTAATGTTTGGTAGAATTTGTGTAGCTGTCTGGTCCTGGACTTTCATTTTTTGGGAGTTTTCTGATTACTGATTCGATTTCAGTGCTGGTAATCTGTCTGTTCAAATTTTCTATTTCTTCATGCTTCAGTTTTGGGCAGTTATATGTTTCTAGGAATGTATCCGTTTCTTCTAATTTGTCCAGTCTGCTGGCATGTAATTTTTCATAGTATTCTCTTATATTTGTTTGTGTTTCTGTGGTGGTGGTAGTAGTTTTCCTCTTTCATTAGTGATTTTGTTTGAGCTTTCTCTCTCCCTCTCTGCCTCCCTCATGCCCCCCCTCCCTTTTTTTTTTTTTTTAACAAATCTGGCTAGAGGTTTATCAATTTTGTCAGTCTTTTCAAAGAACAAGCTCCTGGTTTTACAGATTTGTCCTATTATTTTTGTTTTGTTTTTATATCACTTAATTCTGCTCTAATCTTTATTATCTCTTTCTTTCTGCTCCTTTGGTGTTTTGTTTTTTCTTAGTCTAGCTCCTTTAGGTGTAACATTAAGTTGCTTATTTGAGATTTTTCTTGTAGAGGTATATCATTTTGAGAATGATTTACTTCACCATATCATTTTAGGGAGAGTAAAAACTATGATAATCCCACATTTTCACTTTTTTTTTGGTATGTTTCCTTACATGGTAAAGCATCAACATAGATGGAGTGCAAGGAATTACACTAACCTTGGCTCTGCCCATGTCGTTGAGTTGTGTATGTAAATATCATCTGTCCTATGTGCTACAGGGAAACACATGTTGAAAACTGCTCACTTGCAAGATAAGGTCCAAAACCATTCATGTGAACCAAAGAAGTTTCTGTGATCTGAACCTTGCCAGTCTTATCAATAACCCTGCTCTTGCAGGACCCAGGCTTTTTACTTACATAATGCACCCTGGTCTTTGTGGCCTTAGTTTCTGTTTCAGTACATTTTTTTTCCTTCAGTGTCATAGCATTTGGGTTACCATGTCTAGTCATTTTTAAGAATTCTGAGTCATAATTGTCATTCTTAAAAATGACTGAGTCATTCTTAAAAACTCAAGTGAAATTAATTGCTCTCACCAAGTTCTTGACCTCTCTAATCTTAGGTAAATTCTTCTCTCCCTCTTGTTCCCAGGGTGCCTTATTCATACTGCTGTAAAAGGTTGCAATTGCATTATTTTATGCCTCACCTCTTTTTTTTTAAAGATTTTATTTATTTATTTGACACAGAGAGAGAGAGAGAGAGATCATAAGTAGGCAGAGAGGCAGGCAGAGAGAGAGGAGGAAGCAGGCTCCCCACTGAGCAGAGAGCCCGATGCGGGGCTCGATCCCAGGACCCTGAGATCATGACCTGAGCCAAAGGCAGAGGTTTTAACCCACTGATCCACCGAGGTGCCCCTATGCCTCACCTCTTTTGCCTGTGAAATCTTATAAAAGTTACAAACTGTGCTCTATTAATCCATAAATTTTTAACTACTAACATTTTCTGGCACATAATAGATACTCATTTATTCATCCAAGCTACTTTAAAAAAAATTAACATATAATGTATTATTTGTTTCAGGGGTACAGGTCTGTGAATCATCAGTCTTACACAATTCACAGCACTCACCATAGCACATACCCTCCCTGGTGTCCATCACCCAGCCACCATATCCCTCCCCCTACCCCAGCAGCTCTCAGTTTGTTTCCTGAGATTAAGAGTCTCTTGGGGTGCCTGGGTGGCTCAGTGGGTTAAGGCCTCTGCCTTCAGCTCAGGTCATGATCTCAGGGTCCTGGGATCGAGCCCCGCATTGGGCTCTCTGCTCAACAGGGAGCCTGCTTCCTCCTCTCTCGCTGCCTGCCTTTCTGCCTACTTGTAATCTCTCTCTGTCAAATAAATAGATAAAAAAATTTTTTTAAAAATAAAAAAAAGAGTCTCTTATGGTTTATCTCCCTCCCCGGTCCCATCTTGTTTCATTTTTCCCTCCTTTCCCCCCACAAACCCCTGCCCTGCCTCTCAAATCCCTCATATAAGAGAGTTCATATAAAAATTGTCTTTCTCTGATTGACTTATTTCACTTAGCATAAAACATCAGTTCCACCCACGTCATTGCAAATGGCAAGATGTAGGTTTTTGATGGTTGCATAATATTCCAGTGTGTGTGTGTGTGTTTGTGTGTGTGTGTGTGTGTGTACACATACCACATCTTTATCCATTCATCTGTTGATGGACATCTAGGTTCTTTCCATAGTTTGGTTACTGTGGACATTGCTGCTATAAACTATAAACATTCGGGGGTATGTGTCCCTTTAGATCACTACATTTGTATCTTTAGGGTAAAATATACCCAGTAGTGTGATTGCTGGGTTTTAGGGTAGCTCTCTTTTCACCTTTTTGAGGAACCTCCACACTGTTTTCCAGAGTGGCTGCACCAGCTTGCATTCCTACCAACAGTGTAGGAGGATTCCCCTTTCTCTGCATCCTCGCCAACACCTGTTGTTTCCTGACTTGTTAATTTTAGCCATTCTGACTGGTGTGAGGTGATATCTCACTGTGGTTTTGATTTGGATTTCCCTGATGCCAAGTGATATGGAGCAATTTGTCATGGGTCTGTTGGCCATTTGGATGTCTTCTTTGGAGAAATGTTTGTTCATGTCTTCTGCCCATATCTTGATTGGATTATTTGTTCTTTGGGTGTTGAGTTTGATAAGTTTTTTATAGATTTTGAATACTAGCCCTTTATCTGATATGTCATTTGCAAATATCTTTTCCCATTCTGTCAGTTGCCTTTTGGTTTTGTTGACTGTTTTCTTTGCTTTGCAAAAGCTTTTTATCCAAGTTACTTTTATTAAGTTAAAATAGGCAATCTTCATTGTGACAAACCATCTTATTGTGAAGGTAAATAACGGGTAACTCCTTAAAATTTTTAAATTAGGTTTTAGTTGTTGCCAAAATTTAGATTGGGTAATGATATGGTCTCATTTAAGAGAATAACACAAACAGCATATAGTACTCTAAATTGTTCTTCTATTCAAGGTACTATAAAAAATAACTTCTGCTGAATCATTTCTTGACTCAAGCAATATTGCTGCCAGGAAGCTGCATAATACCCAAGCTATTAACTGAAAAAAATAGTGGCCATGATATTGTTACTAATAAGCAATTAGTAAATGTCATCATAGTTAAAACCATCAACTTCTTGATTGTGTTCTTGAAGTTAGAATCATTTGTACTATTTCTTTAAATTTATTTACTTATGAATCCACTTAAGATATATTTATTTAATCACTTCAGTGCACTAGGTTCTTGCTGCTCAGTTTGTGGTCCCTGTACCAACAGACCAGTAAGCATCTGCTTGGAGCTTCTGAGTAATCCATAATTTGGGAGCTCACCCTAAACTTCCTGAAAAAAAAATGCATTATAACAAGAAACCCAAGTTCATGCAGCTGTAGAATGAATAAGGTCTGAGTGTCTAATGTATAATATGGTAACTATAGTTGATTACCCTGGATTGTATAATTGAAATTTATTAAGAGAATAGAACTTAGTTCTCACAAGAAAGAAAGGGGAAAGAAGGAAGGTAGGTGATGGATGTGTTCATTAACTAAATTAAGTGACTCCTTCCACAATGTATATCAAATCACCACAGTTTATACTTTAAACATCTTATAATTTTATTCATCAACTATACTATAATAAAGCTGAATGAAAAAAGAACTCCAGGAAATTCTTATGCACACTGAAGTTTTACAAACACTGTTTCATCTCATATGCTGGAAATTGGAGATCATGAAAAGAAAAACAACAGAAGCAGCAATAAAAAAGAACCAGTTTCTGATCTTTGTGACACTTACAGCCTGGTTGAGATAATAGCAATAAATACATTAATAAGCACAGAAATAACTACAAATTGTGATAAAACAATGAAGTGAAATAAAAGATGGTAACATGGAAGACAATGCAGAGTGGATAGTCTAGGCAGTCTTTTCTTATCCATTACACTAAACCCGAGGCCAGACATATGAACGAGCAGAAGCCAGGAATTGGGGATAAAGGCTTTCCAGGCAAAGGGATCATATGCAACCATCTCAAAACCAGAAGTTGGCACCTTGATCTGAAAAATAGCCATTGTGGGAGGAGCAGGAGTGAGAAAGAGTGTGTCAACTTTGGATGATTACAGAAAATCTTTATTAGTGAGTTTCCAATGTATGCAATCATTTTAGTATCCTCAAGAGTTAGCAGATAGCCCAGAAAATCCTGGATATTCATTCTCCCTCATTTTTTTTTGTGACTTTGACCTTCATGCAGAAAGAGTTATGAAGAAAGTGTGTAAAGCACTTTTTTGCAATGGGATCTTTCCCTTTTAAATAGTATCTAATGTTCCTCAGTATGCTTAGACGGAATGGGGAAATGTTTTCTTCTTATAATTCTGCAAAAAAAAGTAACAGATTTACTTTCTTAAATTTGTCAGTGTACAATATATTATTAACTACAAACACAATGTTAAAGAGCAGATCAAGAACTTTTTCCTCTTGCATTACTAAAACTTTATAGCACTTGAACACATCCCACTACTGTCAGCCCCACCAGGAAACTCCCATTCTACTTTCTGCTTTGATAAGTTCAAGTACCTCATATAAATGGAATCATGAAGTATTTGTCCTTCTTTGACTGGCTTGCTTAACTTAGAATCATGTCCTCAAGTTTCATTCGTATAGCATATTATAGGATTTACTTTCTTATATAGCTGAGTAATATTCTATTTTAGGTATATACCTTATTTCCTTTGTTCATTCATTAATTAGTTAGCATTTAGTTTGTTTCCACCTTTTGGTTATCATGAATAAATCTTGAATGCACATGGGAGTTAAGTATGTCTTGAAGATTCTGATTTCAGTTATTTTGGAGTATATAGAAGGGGGATTACTAGATGATTTGATAGTTTTATTTTAATTTTTCTGAAGAACCTCCACACTATTTTCCATAGCAGCTGCAACATTTTACATTTCCACCAGCAGTACAAAGGATTACAGTTTCTCCACAGTCTTGCTAACATTTGTTGTTTTCTTTTTATTTAATAGTTACTCTCACAAGTGTGAGGTGATATCTCATTATGGTTTTAACCTGCATTCCCCTCATGGTTAGTGATGGATACCTGTTTGGTATACCTGTTTGCTGTTTGTATGTCTTTTTTGGAGAAATGTGTGTTCCGGTCAATCACTTATTTTAAAAATTGGGTTGTCTTTATGCTATTGAGTTATATGAATTCCTTATATGTTTTCAATATTAACCCCATATCAAATATATGGCTCCATATGTTGCCTTTCATTCTGTTGATTACTTACTTTACTGTGCAGAAGCTTTTAAGTCTGATAGAGTCCTACTCACCTATTTTTGCTTTTGTAACCCAGGCAGAGGGTTAGTGCTTGTGGTGGTCTATCCAGGAAATCATTGCCAGGAGTAATGTCAATCTCATTGCTTTCCCCTATTTGCTTTTTTCTAGGAGCTTTATAATTTTCAGTCTTATGTTTAAGTGTTTAATCTCTTTTGAGTTGATTTTTGTGTACGGGGTAACATTAGGGTACAATTTCATTTTTTTGTGTGTAGATAGCCAGTTTTCCCAGCACCATTTGTTGAAGAGAATTCTCTTGGCACTGTTGTCAAAGATGAAGTGACTATTTCTGGGCTCCCTATTAGTTCCATGAGTATGTATATCTTTATTTAGTACCATACTGTGTTGTAGTATGTTTTAAAATTAAGAGGTGGAAGGCTCCAGCTGTGTTATTTTTTTTTCAAGATTTTTTTGGCTATTCAGTGTCCTTTTGGCTCCATATAAATTTGAAATTTTTTCTTAGGTTTCTGTAAAAATGCCATTGGAATTTTGCTAGGTATTGTATTGAATATGTATGTAACTGGGGAGGATGGATATTTTAACAATGCTTCTTCTAATCCATGAATATGGGATGTCTTTCCACTCATTTATGGCTTCTTTTATTTCTTTTAAAAGTGTTATTTAGTGTTCATTGTACAAGTCTTTCATCTTCTTGGTTGGGTTTATTACTCAATGTTTTATTGCTTACAATGCTATTGTAAATGGGATTTTATTAATTTCCTTCTCATATAGTTTATTGTTAGTGTAGAAAGACAACTAATTTGGATGTAGATTTTATGTCTTGCAACCTTACTGAATTCTAACAGTTTATGTGTGTGTAGAGGGGAGCTTTAGGGTTTTCTGTGTATAAGATCATGTCATCAACAAATAGACGTAAATTTAATTTTTCCGTTCTGATTTGGATACTTCTTTTTTCTTTTTATTGTTAAATGGCCCTAAGTAGGACTTCTGGTACTATAATCAATATAATTTGCAGGATTGGGTATCCTTGCCTTGTTTCTAATCTTTTTACCATTGATTATGTTCCCTGTGAGTTATTTTCATATGGCCTCTATTCTGTTAAAGCACTTCTATTCCTAGTTATTTTGAGAATTTTTTTAAATTTTATTTTTATTCTTTGCCCAAGGGGTACAGGTCTGTGAATCATCAGG
>LNAC01001169.1:288424-315746 GCA_002007465.1 Ailurus styani | reverse complement strand
AAAAAAAAAAAAAGAATGTTGAGCCCCGGGTGTCTGGGTGGCTCAGTTGGTTAAGCGGCTGGCTTTGGCTGTGGTCATGATCCCAGAGTCATGGGACTGAGGCCCACATGGGGATCCTTGCTCAGCGATAAGTCTGCTTCTCCCTCTACCCTGGCCCCCAGCTAGGGCTCACTCATGCTCTCGCTCTCTCTCTCTCACACACATGCTCTCTCTCAATAAATAAAAATTTATTTAATTTTTAAATAAATAATAAAAAAAACGTTCAGCCCCATCACCCACTCCTGGGAAAATGAAGAAGTGGGGGTGCTGCCGAATCAGCTCAATTAAAAACTCATCAACAATGAGATTCACAGAGCTTCCTAGGTTGGTGAACACATGGTGCACCCCAGTTCCTCGGGCTCAGAAGCTCCTGAGCTCAGGACTCTTTCAGACTATGCCCTATGTTCATCTGTATCATTTATAATATCCTTTCTCATAAATGGGCAAATGTACATCAACAACTCCTGAGTTCTGTAAGCTGCATTAGAAAATTAATCAAGCCCAAAGAAGGGGTCTAGGAACCTCCAGTTTAGAGCCAGTCGGTCAGAAGCCCAGTTAACAACATGGACTTGTGATTGGCATGTAAGGAGGGCAGTCTTACAGGGCTGAGCCCTTCACTTGGGGGATATGATGCTATCTCCAGGTAGAGAGTGTCAGAATTGAATTGGACTGGATGTGTAGGGCACCCTATCAGTGTCCACCAAGGACTGGAGAACTGCTTGGTGGTGTTGGGAGAAAGACACGTTGGAGGTACCCTCCTACTCACTACCAGCTAACCTCTGCATCCGTCTTTGGCCCTATTTATGGTTCCTGATGCTTCAAGTCCTTTCAAGAAGCCTGTCCTTCCCTCTACTACAGGGCTTCTCGACCTTGACACTACTGATATGAAGGACCACATAGCTGTTACAGGGCCATCTTGGACCTTGTAGGACGTTTAGCAGGATCCCTGGCCTCCACCCACTCACGTCAACAGCAGACCTACTCCCCGCTTGCTCCCCTCACCCCATCGAATTGCAAAACCTAAAAACATCTCCAGACATAGCCTAATGGTTCTACACCAAGAACCACTGGCCCCCAGCAGCCCTCCCCCTAAGGATGGGATCCGACTTATCCTTTGAGACTCGGGTCTAGCCTTACCTCTGCCTAACGTCATTCCCTGACCTTCCCAGATGAGCCAGACCCGTCGCATTCCCACGAACAAGGCACGACCCGTTTCCTTCCTCTCTCACTTACTAAGCGGTTCTGTGATCTTGGGAGATTGTCTCCCTCCCTGGACTGTGAGCTCCCTGAGAGCCTGCACCCCCAAGCACGGTGGACAACGAGCGTTTGTAGAATATATGCAAAAATCCTATCCTTTTACGGCCCGTCATGAAATGTTGTCTGTCAGGACGCAGGAGGTGGGTGACGGGCAATAAAACAGCAGAAGTTTTGACGCCCAGCAGGATGGGTACGTTGACCAGTCAGCCTCAGGGCCAAAAACTTAAGCCTTCATCTCCATGAAGACCCTCGGGGGGGATCAGCCACCCCGCGCTCGCACAAGGCCCACCCTAGAGCAGAGGAGAAGTGAGGCTTTCCCTCCACCTTGGGTGACAATGAAGAGTTTGCCAGCCGGCCAGCCAGTGGGGGAAAACACCCAGGGAACAGCTCCCTACAGAAATCACTTGTAATAAGAACACGCGCTTTTTAAAAATGTTAATGAAGGGCCGCCTGGGTGGCTCAGTCGGTGAAGCATCTGCCTCTGGCTCGGGTCACGATCCCAGGGTCCTGGGACTGAGTCCCGCATCGGGCTCCCTGCTCGGCGGGGAGCCTGCTTCTCCCTCTGCCTCTGCCCTTCCCCGCGTGTGCTCTCTCTCAGACAGATAAATAAATAAAGCCTTTAAAAATAAAAACGTTAATGAAGCCTGTTGCCACAAGCTTGCTGGGGCGGTGTCCACGAAAATAGACACCATCCAAAAACCACAGAACGCATCCACTCTCCTTCCCGCCGCTGGTGCGAGCAGTCGCCCCGGCCTTCCCGCCAGATCTGGGCTTCCAGAACATTAGCACGGACACTTTGAGGAGGCAAGGGAGGCCTCCCCGGCTTACCTGTGTGACGATGCCGACGTCCGGCCATCCACACTGAATGAGCCGCTGTCTTAGTTGGTTTGGGCCGCTAGAGCACACCGTCATAGACTGGGTGGCTTCTTACTTATTTCCCATGGCTCTGGAAGCTGGAAGTCCAAGATCGAGGTACCTGCACGTTCAGTGTCTGGTGAGGGCTTGCTCCCTGGTGTACAGACAGCCATCTCCCACTGGGTCCTCCAAGAACTGAAGGGAACTCTCTGGGACCTCTTTCATCCGGGCACCAATCCCTTTCATGGGGGCCCCACCCTCATGACCTAATCACCCCGCAGAGCCCCACCTCCTCGTACATTCCAATTTTGAAGGGACACAGACAATGCAGACTCTAGCAGTAACCATCATGCCCCCAAACATCCAGAGAACGCGTTGTATGTGTTCCTTGAGCTCCAGGAGGACGAGAAACGTTTCCTTCTCAAGTCAGCACAGATACCTTTTCCTTTTCGGCGGTTCCTAGAAATCTGAATATAATGCAATGTTTTTCTGAGGGGGTAAAAGCCATCTTAGCCTTAGACGGAGAATAAAGAAATAAGAGACAAAAAAACAGATATTGACTTTTTTTTTTCTTTTCTTTCCATTTTCATTTGTGTGGAAATTGTTAATGCAAAACAGGAACAGAAAGCATTCACGCAAGGTCAAAATGTTTAGAGGATAATTCTATTACAATCATAAATAAAACAGTTAAGTATTTTCTGGTTCAGGCCAGCATTTGGATTTGTAAGACAGCTACCTTTCTTTCTTTCTTTCCTCTCTCAATCTCTCTTCCATTCACAGGAGAAGGATGGAATTTATTTGGAGTTTAAAGATAAACCTATAATTTCAAAAGAAATTTCAGACTTTCAGAGAGCAGTGGGCCAGCTTCACGTATCCACTCCCACTCTCAAAATATTAGAGACACAGCCATGAAAATGTCTAAAAAGCATTCATGTGGGATTTTAGCAGTGCCAGGGTGGCTCAGTCTGTTAAGCTTCTGACTCTTGGTTTCAACTCAGGTCATGATCTCAGGATCGAGCCCTGCATCGGGCTCTGTGCTCGGCACAGATTTTAAAAGTTACCATTATAAAGAGTAATTGTTTAAAAAAATGCATCAAATTTACTAAGATATGTATTAGCTGCTACTCATGACCCACCTGAGTATTTTCTACTTGGACAAGGAAAGCTGTCCCCAGCTCCTATAAGTACTGGCTGTCCAGAGCTGCCCCCTATTGGACAACCGCCCCCCTCTAAGGAGAGCCATCTTAACAGGGTACGTTTCTAATGGATGACAACCAAATGATATTTCTAGCACTTGGTACGGTAGATTCCATTCATTCACTTATTTTTTTAAAGCAAGCCATGCTACATGTAAATACATGTTTCTAATGTACTTCTCTGTTGTTCCTGTGGGTTAGTTATTAAGATGCTGTGAAATGAACACATGGGATATTANCCAAATGATATTTCTAGCACTTGGTACGGTAGATTCCATTCATTCACTTATTTTTTTAAAGCAAGCCATGCTACATGTAAATACATGTTTCTAATGTACTTCTCTGTTGTTCCTGTGGGTTAGTTATTAAGATGCTGTGAAATGAACACATGGGATATTATTTTTTAAAAGATTTTACTTATTTATTTGACACAGAGAGAGAGAGATCACAAGTAGGCAGAGAGGAAGGCAGAGAGCAAAAGGGGGAAGCAGGCTCCCCGCCGAGCAGAGAGCTCGATCCCAGAACCCTGAGATCATGACCTGAGCTGAAGGTAGAGGCTCTAACCCACTGAGCCACCTAGGCGCCCACATGGATATTATTTTTAATGCGCTGTGGAAGCTAGACAGTTTTTATTTTACTAATAAGCTGAAACCCGGTGAGGTTTAGGACGGTGCTTCAAAAACTGGAATGTGCATCCAAATCACCAGGGAGTCATTAAAATGCAAATTCTGATTCAATGGATCTGGGGTGGGACTGAAGATTCCACACGTCTAACAAGCTCCCAGTTTGAGGCTGATGCAGCTGGTCTGGGGACCACACTTCTGAGGGTCAGGACTTATAAAGATCAAACCCACATGGCTAGTTTGTGGCCTCACAGGGACGAGGATGCAGGTCTCCTGACTCTTCCTCTGATTCTCTTTCAACAATACCGCATGGATTTTAATAAGATAACAATAAAATTTATCATCCAAACCAATTTTTTTTTTAGCAATCACCAGGCGTAAAGAAGGGCTGTTCAAGGCAAATAGGGACTCATGGTTACCTGGGCTTTAGCAGAAGCAGAGATTGCCTTCCAATGAACAAACAATTAAACATTTGTTCCAAACCTATGGGGAAGAAGTGCAGTCCAAGAGGAAGTCAATCTGTTTCACAGTTGCCAGCGATGTTTGGAAGGGTAAATAAAAAGAGTGAGGATAAGAGGGATAAATGTAATTTATGTAATTTATGTAGTTGTTCAAAAGGCTATTGATAAGATTCTCTAGTAAACGCTGATAAAGATGAGTCAGCAGAGGGGTGGAAGGAATGTTTCCTTGTGATAGGAAACTGACTTAGAGCCCCGAAACAAAGGCTGGGGATAAACAGGCACTTATCTCCGCCAGGGTGGGTGGCAAGAGGCCGCAGCGTGGGGAGAAAGGAGTGATGGGATTGGCTCGAAGGAGCCAAGAATGTGCACTTGGCTTTAAAATAAGGAAATGAGTGTATTAAAAAAAGGCAGTTTCAGGTGCCGCAGTTTAGAAGTTGGGTGAAGAGGAAGCTAGAATAAACGCCAGATAAGATACCATCTTGAATAGGACTGGACTTTTTTACTCAAAGGGAAACTCACTTCAAGGCCAATGCAATTAAGAATAAAATGTTCAGCTTGTCAGTTTGGATGAATATTTGGGGCAGAGTGTGTGACCAAGGGCAGTGCTGCAGAGATTGCAGCAGGATCGTGTGGTTGAGACGGGAGGTTCTCAAAGCTAGCAGCACGTCGCCATCACTGGGGGACTGGCCTGCCGACCGCCCCACTCAGCTCCCCAGGCCCAGATCTGCTCAATCAAAATCTTAAAGAGGATGGGCTCAGGCATCCGTGTTTTGGGGAAAGAGATACCCTACCCGAGATTCTGGTGTGCAGCCAGGGCTGAAAACCAATGAGCTGACTAATAAGAATGATCTAGAAATAAAGGTTAATGTTTGTCAACCAACGAAAAGCGTTTGCAATCAGTTAATAGAGCATAATAGCATGGTGCGTGGTTCTTAATATTCATTTTTATTCAACATTTTATTGACAAGATCACTCTTTGTGCGTAACGCACATATGTACAATTTAACAAATTGTGTAATGAATACCCATGAAACCACATCAGATCCAGAAGTAAGAAAATCGCCCACACCCCAGAAGTCCCTTGCTTGCCCCTCCTCAATTCTGCCTCCCTCTCTACATTCCAGAGGCAACACCAATCCTGGCCTTTTATTTTACTTTGTTTTTTAAAAGATTTATTTATTCATTTGAAAGAGAGCACAAGCAGGGGGGTGGGCAGAGGGAGAAGGAGAAGCAGGCTCCCTACTGAGCCGGGAGACCCACGGGAGGCTCCATCCCAGGACCTGGAGATCATGATCTGAGCCGAAGGCAGATGCTTAACCTAACCGATGGAGCCATCCAGGTGCCAGGTGCCGCACAGTCCTGGCCTTTTAAATGATCGATTCAGGGGCGCCTGGGTGACTCAGTTGGTTGAGCATCCACCTCTTGGTTTTGGCTCAGGTCATGATCTTCTGGTTGTGAGATGGAGCCTCTAGTTAGTTAGGCTCCGTTCTCAGCAGGGAGTCTGACTGAGGGTTCGCTCTCTCCCTCTCCCTCTGCCCCTCCTGCTCAGGCTTTCTCTCTAAAATAAATAAATTAATTAATTAATTAATTAAAAAAAAAAAGATATATCCATGTTGTTGTTTGTGGCTGTGCCCTTTCTGTCCATGATGCAGAGCAAGGCCAGAAAACTCCCGGCCCTTAAGCCAAATCCTGTCTACCACCTGTTTTGCAAAGCACTTTCTATGAGAGACCCACATCATACTAAAAGGTCAGGACATAATAATATTTGAGTTATGTGCGCTTGCTTGTTCTTACATAACACTGTTGTTTTCAAATTTTATTTCATAATGGAAATACTTTTTTCCAAAAAGCGGCTTTTCAAAGCCTCCAGTCGAAGAAAACAAATACTTGAACTTGAAGCAGGGCTGAAGTAGTGGCAATTTTATAACCCTCCCAGCCTCCAATTCACCCCCTTGAAGTTCCCGTAAAGGAGTTTCCAAAAGGAACGACATGGCTGGAGGATCACAGATCTATTGCATGTGAAATTCTGGGACATTTTGTAATGAAAACAGTCCTTGGAAGGATGAGTTTCTCTCTCCCTCTCTCCCTCTGTCCCTCTCTCTCCCTCTCTCTCCCTCCCTCTTTCTCTCTCTCTCTCTCTCTCCCTTGCCCTCCCTCTTTGTTTCCAGCTAGTAAATTACCCTGAAATTAATTTCCCCAAAGTAACTAGGCATGGGTGATGCTGAACTCCAAGAAATGTTACTTGATTGGAGGAAAAAAATAAGCTCAACCAAAGTAGATACAATTTTGCAAAGTCAGAGAGAAGTCTGAATGTTAAAAAGAGCCGAATTATACAGCTCCAGTCGTGTGAGCCTTCTCTCTCTGGTCAGCTCAGCAGTTAAAATCCAGTTCTTCTGGAAATGCTTTTATGTTCTAAGACTTCCTTTATTCCATAGAAAAAGGCAAAGGTGATTCCAGTTAGAGCCAAAAAACAGCAGTGAGTTTCATATTTTAACTGCTCCTAGTTCACTTTCCAGGCAACTCTAGAAAGAACATATTTTTTACATTTTAAGAATACATTTTAAAAGGGCAGAAAGGATTCCTTTGTTCATGTTCAAGAAGAATTAACAAGTGTGGCTTCATTTGTTCCTTGAGGAAAGAAGGTGAAGAGGAGATGTTTTCCATGTGAAGTCGTGGCTGCTGTCATTTCCAGAGAGGGTTCGAGAGTCTGGTAATAAAGCTTGCCCGAAGGAAGTCATCCGAGTGGTTCTTTATGTTAGTTAATGACTGTTGGCAGCATTTCCCTTTTCACAATCATATGGACACATTTATGAAGCAAGAGGAGCAAGGTTGAAGATCTACCTACACTCTGCCTCATTTAGGAGGCTTTAGGCTGCAAGTAACATACCCAGCTCAAATAACTTTAACTTGGGGGATTTATTCTCTCGCATACCAAGGATGGAGGTAGGGTGGCCATTTCAGGAGCCCATCCGCATCATCAAGGACCCAGGCTCCTTCTAGCCTCTTATCCTCCCCCCACAGTGTGTCTGCTAGTCCTCAGCCAACCATCGCTCCCCTCCCCCTTCCCCTCCCCACTGCCCCTCCTCCCTGGTCTCAAGTTGCCTGCCGCGGTTATACTCATTATCTGCACCAGAATGGAGGCTTTCTCTCCCGTGTGTCTCTCCTTTTCAACGAGGAAGATATTCCCAGATACCCCCAGTGGATGGCCCAATGTTTAATGGCCAGAAGGATTGCACACGCCCATGCCTCAACCTGCCACTAACAAGGGAATGGGGCACAGCGACCAGTCTGGACTAATCTGCGTTTGCTCCTGAGTCCTGGGGGAGATGCCCACTTTTCCCTGAACAAATGACTACAGAGAAAGAAAGAGGACCCCTAAAATTCAGATGGCCAACAGCATGTGCTATATACATCACAACTCTGTGTGCAAAACATGAGCTTTCTGGTTTGTCTGTAAATATCTTGCTGGTGAGTGCCCATCTCACTGATGGCAAAGGTGGGGAAGTCTTCTGATTAAGGTAACTCAGTCGCTGTTCAGAGCAGTCTCTCTCCAGGCTCAATTTCTTTTGGATAAAAATTTAATCCAATTTAAGGGTCAGATTGTCTCCTAGGGCTATGTCTCTCTTCTCCACTCATTCTCCCTGTTTGAGACATCATTTAGGTGCATGGAAAGTCTTACTCTTCCTTCTGATGAAGGGGTTTGGGGAGATAGGAGGTCTCCTATCTATCTATCTATCTATCTATCTATCTATCTATCTATCTGTCTGTCTGTCTATAGTATTAGATACTCCTAATACTGTCTCTGGGATCTTCACTCCCCTTCACAGAGATGTCCCTTGTCCTGCATTATTACCGAAACTTCTTCGGGTCTCTACTGCTGATGACCAAGTTAGTAGAACTCACGGTCGGTCCTCCTACCTGGGTTATACGCCTGGGGGCTAGGTGTGACTCACCTTCGTTTCCTGCTGACTCTGCGGGTCCCCCTGGGACTTGGCTGTGACTTCAATGCAGTCTGCCTGGTCTTGCAGCTCCTGGCTCCGGGGTCATTTTGACCGTGTAATAAAAGGACAGCTAACACATTCAATTGCTTTCTTTGTCCCTTTGGTGATGGGGGTTGGGGGGAGGATGCTGCAATGTTCCTGGGCCCTGGGAAATTGACAGAGACTCAAGACACGGGCACAGCCCTCTCTGAATGAGCTCATGACACCAACGGTAACCTCCCCAGGTTGGTGCAGAGCTCCGTCTGACTCACAGTTATTCCACAGTCCTGAATGGGGATTAGGGCCCCAAAGCCACTGCCCTAGCATTGTCTCCAAATGCCTCTAGCTATTTCTAATCCACAACCTCCACCGATCTAGCAGGAGTTCAGGTGCAGAAGGAGGAAGAGGAACACACTTTTCTGGCCCCTGGTCCTCCCTCTCTGCTTCTTGCATCCAAACCACACCCCCCCCCCCACGACAGACCACAAGGCAGATGCTTATTCTGCTTCCCTCCCGCTCACGGGGGAGTCCAGAACGCCCCCATGCGTCCTATCCCTCTTCTTCCTGGTGTTTTTACCCCTCCTCCTGCCCGGGAAAACAAATATCCTGAGCTAGGTCAGTAGAGACAATGGTTTCCCTGAATAGGGGAAATGACCCAGATGACTGAAAGAGGAGGAACACGTCTGTTTCCAAAACAGCGTTCGCAGTTAGGGGTATTTTCAAAATGTTACCCTTGCTCCATCGCTTGTCAATCGTCTGTGTCAAATGCATGCTTTGCAGTTCAAAACAAAGTTTTGTCAAAGAAGATTGCTTCCACGGACATACTTCTTTATGGTGGGAATTCAAAGCGGTGACTCAGAAGCCAGGCTCAGTCACACGGTTCTTGTACAGCTGGTACCAATGTATTCTATTAACTGGAATCGTTTAGTGATTCATTATGATAGATACCCCTTACTGAGCACCTACAATGTGCCAAAAATTTTGCTTTCATTCATTCAACTACCTTCATTCTAACCCTTGACCCATAAGGTAGTCATAATTTCCTTCTTACAGCTTACTAAAGCTCAGAGAGGTTGAGTAACTTTCCCAAAGTCACAAAGTGCCAAATCCAGAATTCAAGTCCAAGTTCTTCCGACTCCCAAATAATAGTCCTTTTTTCCCCAGCAGAAGCCTAGTGACAGTATATAGCAGGATGGAAAGCCCAGACTCCGGAATCTTACCAACCTGAATTCCGGTTCCTAGCCACCACCCACCATGTGACCTTGAACTGTGTGACTTCCTTCGCCTTCAATTTTCTCACCGCTACAAGGGATTGATTAAATAAATAAATAAATAATAAAAGGGATTGATAAGAGTTCACACCTCATATAGTTGTTGTGAGGATTGAATGAGATAAAACACTGAATACGTTAGTGTCTAAGGCAGTGTCCAGTGAGTAGTTAATAATTACCTCTGGCCATGGTTGCTGTTGTTACACCATCGTGCTGCATCTCCAAAGGGTCTTCATGCTGAAAAGAACTTACAGAGCACCTGTTCTTACTGCAAAATTTTACAAACAAGAAGACCTCAAAAGTTTCTTCTATTTATCCATATTAACATACAGATGGACATATATATGCAATTTTAGGTATATATAATTTTTGTCTTCAAAGTCTGTGGTGTATATGTATGTGTCTCCAGGCTTTGGAGACAGAAGTTTGTTGTTTCAAAGACAAATACTACAGGGTGCCTGGGTGGCTCAGTTGGTTAAGCGTCTGCCTTCGGCTCAGGTCATGATCCCAGGGTCCTGGGATCAAGCCCCGCATCCGGCTCCCTACTCAGCAGGGAGCCTGCTTCTCCCTCTCCCACTCCCCCTGCTTGTGTTCCCTCTCTGACTCTCTCTCTCTCACTCTCACTCTCTGTCAAATAAGTAAAATCTTAAAAAAAAAAAGTTGGAGCTAAGTACACAGGCTTCAGAGACAAAAAATTTTGAATGAGCCACTCAGTCCATTTACCTACCCTTCTGTGTCACAGTTGAGTGCTACTTCAACTGTTGAGTTTTAGTTTGTTGTGAGCATTATAGAAGGATGCAGAGAGAACTGGGTAGAAATCCTACCTTCTGGGACACTAGACAGTTCTAATTTATCTGAATCCTGGCTTTCCTGGACAAGGGGTAGTACCGTCTCTCTCACTGGGTTGTACAAATGATGCATGTCCTAAGCATGTAAATCCATAATGGCTCACAGTACTGAGAAGTTTGGACGCGATCCACATCCAGGCTCAAACAAGTGGGACCATCCTGACCCTCTGTCTTTCTCTGTGGCTCAGCTCCAACCTCAGGCCCCCTCTACATGGAGGCAAGACGGCTGGGACAGATTCAGAGGAAGAGTGAAAGCTGCTGTTCCCCCAAACTCCACTTCAAGTCCCCATTGGCTCTGATAGGTGATGTGCCTCTGAACTTCAGCTTGGGGGACGAGGTTAGCTGATTGGCTTAAGCCAATTGGGACCCACTCCTGGAGCTATGGACGGGGTCATCCCCAAATAACTACAGGGCAATCATACAGTTCCTCTGACGGGAAACTGGGTTGTAGCTACCAGAAAGGCAGCCAAAACAACAGATGTCCACCACAAAGAATGTGTTTGAAGGATGAGTTAATTGGGCCTAATTACGGCCCAATTTTGATTTGTTTTTTGAAATTATGAACTGACTTTTTCTGATGATAGATGAACTAATCATGGGTCTGGCAGTTTTCCTTTATAGCCTCCAAAGCTGACTTTCCAAGCTTCCTCTTCTTGCGTTGCCTGTACCAGTGAATGCTTCGCTCCCCCAGGGCATCGTGGGTGTCTTTCTGACCCGCAGGATCATCAGACACCCCCAAACCAATGGACTGAGGAACAACCCATAGTGATCCACATATTTTCGAACTTGTAGTATTTGCCCTTTTTTTTTTTAAGATTTTATTTATTTGAGAGAGACAGTGAGTGAGAAAGCACAAGCCAGGGGGTGGGGGAGAGGCAGAGGGAAAAGCAGACTCCTTGCTGAGCAGGGAGCCCGATGTGGGGCTTGATCCTAGGACCCCGGGATCATGACCTGACCCAAAGGCAGACACTTAACAACTGAGCCACCCAGGTGCCCCCTTAGCTCTAACTTTAAACTATGAGCTAGTTTTTGAGTCAGAGTAAACAAGAAGGTTAACACATGCTTTTTATATTATTGAAAAGAGTATAACTTCCTTTGTTTCTCTCTCTCTCTATCATAGTAGCACTGCTCAGAAACCATCTTCTGTTGAATCAATTTCCCTAGTCTAAACCGTAGATTCAAAATCCTTTTGAGCAGATACATATTACCTGTTGTGGAAAAGCACAGAGAGAAATGATCCTCTTGTGGTCTGCTGCTCAGAATGTTGGAGAAGCCCAGTGGTCAGGAGCTAGGACTCAGAAGCCAGCTCTACCACTTACTAGCACTGTGGTTGGGGCACCTGCGTATGACTCAGCTTCGTCATCTGCAAAATGCAAAACTAACCTCGTCCCCCAAACTGCAAAATGATGATATTAATAATAGTACCTACTGCATATCATTACGATGAGGATTCCCAGGTCTCGGAGTAGCACCTGGCACATAATAAGCATGATGTAAATACCTCTTAGTGAAATGTGGATACCATCTTTCAGGACAGGATTTTGATAATGTGCATCGAAAGCCCTGAGCCAGCAATTCTATGTCTAAGAATTTTTCCTAAAGAGATCATTATGGATGTGTGCAAAGATTTATCTTCAAAGAAGCTCATTGTGGTAATAAGTGACGATCAACAGGGCACTGGGCTAAATCAATGGCAGTAGAGGACGGTCATATTTTATGCAAGGGATTGTATGACTGAAGATCTCACAGAATGCAAAGCTCATATTATGCAAGATTAAATTTCCCACAGAAATGAAATGCAAAGCAGGATTCACATTATTTCAGATTTTCCCCATAAAGCAAAGTTTAATTAATATTTTATATCCTACTATATCAAGCTATGTAATTCAAATTTGCATTAAATTATAACCTATTTACTATGGAGCCACACAAAAATTTATGTTACAGAAGAATAAACCATGCCTGAGGAAGACATCCATGATCCATCAGTTTTCAAGAGTGTGACCTCATTTTCTTCCAATAGACATTTTTTAAATGCTGAAAAAATAGACATCAGATTTAAAGCATGCTGGATTCCCTGCGATGTGCTTCCTTCTTTCTATTTTCCTATATTTTCTAAATGCTCTACAAGGAACATATTATTTTTGTCATAAGAAACAATAAAAGAAACTTTTAAGGAATAAATATAACATTGCTATTAACCTAATTTTGAAAAAAAAATAGCTACTGAGACAAATAGGTACATAAAAGAAGATAATCCCAACGCATTAATTGATGTGTGCTTCTTTTGAGATTTGACAATATCCTAAAACAAAACAAAACAAAATATGCCATTTTGGTGACTCAAAAAAGAGCAAAGAACATGAAGAACCTTCAGTCAACTTCTCTTTGCTCAGTTTCCCTCACCATAACTGGCCCGTTCCACGTAAAACAGAAAAGAGAAGGAAGCCACACCTCCTCATTCACTTCCTGCTATCCAGGGAAAGAGCAGGAGATGTGGGAAGATATCCAAGGGATGTGAGGGAAGCTAATCCCTTCAGACAGCCCAGAATAGGCTGTGGCCTCCTGAACCTTCTGTCCCACAGCTGGTAATTAGCAGTGTTAATCCTCATTCCACGCCTGACAGACCTTACCTCTCCCTACCCCAGGCATCCTGAATCTACCTGAGGTTTTCATTTATTTTTCACTTTGAACAAACACTCTGTGCTAAGCGAACCCATTCAATGCACTGTCCGGTTTGACCATCACAAAAGGCCTTTGAATTTTCAACCACAAGATGAGTAAGGTCTGAGGATCTAATGTAAAACATGGTGACTATAGTTGATAGCACTGTATAATTGCATCCTTGAAATTTGCTCAGAGAGTAGATCTTAAATGTTCTTACCACTGCTCCACAAAGGATAAATATGTGAGGTGATGGGTGAGTTCAGTAAGTAGGTAGGGGAAATCCTTTCACAGTGTATACGAATATCAGATCATCACGTACACTCTTACAATTTTTATTTGTCAATTATATTTCAATAAAACTAAAAATTTAGGGGCACCTGGCTGGCTCAGTGAGTAGAGCATGTGACTTGATCTTGGGCTTGTGAGTTCAAGCCCCACATTGGGTATAAATATTGCTTAAAAATAAAATCTTATAAAGATGATGAAGCAAAATAAAAAAAAAATTTTTTTAATCTTAAAAAAAACCCCTGAAATCAGAAAAGTTTTTTTTAAAGCCTGTGCAGCAAATGCAATCATTTTCCCAGTCTTATGGCATTGAGAGAGGCAGAAGCATATGGACTCCAAGAGCTTGGGCTCTGGGTTGAATCCTGGATCCACCAGTTTTGTGCTATGTTAGCTTCAGCAAGTTACATAAGTTTTCTGTGCCACATCCTTCCGTTATCCTCATCCGTAAAACGGAGGCAGTAATAACAGCACCTACATAGTTTTGTCATGGAAAGGTCTTAGAACAGTGCCTGATACAGAACACATGCTCAATATACATTAGCTACTATGCATCGGATGAGGAGATCTGGCTCAGACAGATGTATTAACTTGCCCATGGTTACACAGCAAGTGTGGGAGCCAAGATTTGCTTGGGTTTCCTTGCGATTCTCGGATCTTGAAGTTTGATTTGGGTCTGTTTTATATCTCCCACGCCTCCTGTTAACATGCGCATGCTTCCCTGTCCCTTCTTGAGCATATGGAGTATATTTCTAATGGCTGCTTTAACGTCCTTGTCTATTCCATCATCTGTGACATTTCTGGATCTGTTTCTATTGATCGATTTTTCTCCTCATTATAGCTCAGACGTTCCTGCTTTGCGTGCCAGGTAATTTTTTACTGGATGCCAGACATTGTGACTTCCACATGGCTGAGCGCTAAAAGTTTTAATTTTCCTTTAAATATTTGGGGGTTTTGTTTTAGGATAGTGCAGTTACGTTACTGGAAACAATTTGAATCATTGAGGCCTGCTTTTAAGATTGCGGAGCAGGTCCAAAACAGTCTTTAGTCTAGGGCTAATTTGGTGACTACTGAGGCAATATCATTCTCAGGATTCTGCTCGATATCCTACGTGTTCTTCCCTTTCTGGTTGATGAGGACACAAATAGTGCCTGACCCTGTGTCAGCTCCACCCAATTCTAATGGGGGGGAGTGTCTTTCCTTGGCCTCTGGTAGTGTCCCCACAGGAATGCGTGATCAGCTGAAGATTTGAAGGGAACTCTCTGCAGACTTGCTGAAGCTTCTCTCTGTAGAGAGGCTCTGCTCCCATTTCCCCCGGTCCTTGAACAGCCCTTGAATGGGATGTTGAACCAATGAAGTTTTCCATAAGTAGTTGTTGCATGAATAAATATAGCCCTGTTCCCCATGTGTAAGGCGAACTTGGGTCAGGGCCTAGCATTTGCCTTCTGGAAAATATCCCGCCATCTGCAAACCACAGGCATGTTCTCCACTAAAAGAGAACAAAGCTCATTTCTCCAGGAGAGATTAAGTTGGAGATCAACATCAAGCTGGGACTGAGAGCCACCTGCTGACATCCATGACCCCAGCCACCCTAGTGTGGTCCCTCTGGTACGAAGATTCCCTGGGCTCTAGAGCTGCTACATCCAATAAGCAGCCATTGGGCCCGGGTGGCTATTGAGCCCTGGAAATGTAGTTAAGTCTGTATGAAGATGTGATTGTAAGTATAAAATACATACCAGTATTTTCCAAGATCTAGTATGAAGAAAAGAATGTAATGAATTTGTTGGCTGAGAACATGTGGAAGCAAGGGTAGTTTAGGCATACTGGCTTCAATAAAACATTATTAAAATAAATTTCACTGGTGTCTTTTTACCTTTTTAAGGTGGGTACTAGAAAGTTTCAAATGACATGTGTGGCTCACGTTGTATTTCCATTAGCTGTGGAGGGAGAGGGCATCCCACCCAAAAGGGCAGTTCTGGGCTGACCCCAGAGTCTTAACCCCCTTAACCAAGACTTGAGGCTGATGGGAACTAGAATGAGTGAAGGAGCCGGGAGCACAGAGACAGATGTGATATATTCAGTTTCTTGTTACTCTGACGCAGTTCCCCACCCAAGCCCTCAAGCAATTGAACATGAGTCACCGACCGGTTGCCTTAGGGAGAAAGTTGTCAGCAGCAAACCAGAGAACAATGGAAACAGTGTCTGAGTTTGTAAGATCAAACGCCCGAAGAAAAAGTCATACTCCAGTCACCATCGCCTTCATCCCTTTACAGCATCCGAGAGGGAGGGGTGGTGACTTGGGACCAATGACTTAGATTTGTGCAACTAGCTTTCTTCTTCCGGAAATGGGGCTGATAACAGTGCCCGCCTTGCAAGGCTGCTGTGGGGGTTAATTTCTACAAGGACTTGGAGCAAAAGACTGACCCCTAGCAAGGGTGGCCAAAGTGTTTGCTCTTACCTGTGAGTGAGCGCTTGTCCAGCATCGTGGCCGAAAGGCCACGTTCCTGGTCCAGTAAGCACAGCGGTAGGTACCATGTTGCTGATAGATTATCGCCAGGAGCAATGCCCATACATGCCTCAGTCAATGCTAGAGGTCCATCTGATCAACCCCATGATGTCAAACCTCCCACCTTTCAGTGAACTAGAACATTCAGAAGGCTCTCAAAGAATAGTAGAGCTCTGGACTCCTAGTGGTAGGGGGTCCCCTGGGGCTATTTCCTCCAGGGCCTGTGCTACCCCTTTGTAATGAGACTTTTTCCCTGCAGTCCCCAGATTCCCCCTAATTTGCAGAAGCCTGCAGGCATTCAAACAAACAGGTGTGACTGGCTATAATGCACCCATTTGTATTTTAGGATCTGAGGCTGTGTACAAAATGTCTGAGTGTGGTTGGCTTTTGAGCCATCGATTTCAGGAGCATTAGCAGGTTGCTTGGACCAGGGAAGTCTGGCCCCTCTTTGCCTCTCCATTCATATAGGAGCCTAGGCTCCAGCCAGTCCGTGCATGGACAGAACTTATCAGAAATGAAGGGGCGCCTGGGTGGCTCAGTGGGTTAAAGCCTCTGCTTTCGGCTCAGGTCATGATCTCAGGGTCCTGGGATCGAGGCCCGCATCGGGCTCCCTGCTCAGCGGGGAGCCTGCTTCCCCCTCACCTCTCTCTCTACCTGCCTCTCTGCCTCCTTGTGATCTCTCTCCCTCTGTGAAATAAATAAATAAAATCTTTAAAAAAAAAAAAAGAAAGAAATGAAGGACAACAGTGTTTTGAATGAATGAATGAATGACTTAAGTCATTAGGAAATGACCGAAATCATGCACTCTCCGTGAGAATATAGAACAGACACTTCAACTTTAAGAGACATCCAGTGGGGAGAGTCAGGCGACCACCCATAACTATTTCCTGAGCACCTACTATGTGCCAGGCCCTGCCCTAGCTATCAGAAAGAATGTACTAAACAAAAAGGACTCTTCCCTCCAGAAATTCACATTTCAGAGAAGACAGAAGAGGAGTCAGAGAGGGTGGAAACTGACCTGTGAACACACTTATAGGTCTTTCAGAAAGGGAAACTGAGGCTCAGCGCGTGGGGCGTACTTGCCCAGACCACATGGCCATCAAGCCGCAGTGTCAGGATTTGAACCTGTGTCTGTGTGACCCTGAAAGAGCCACAGACAGAAAGGAAGGAGAGATGGATCACGTGCCTGTCCTGAGTTCTCAGAAGTAACTCCACTGTATTTGCCCTCAGTGGGGAACTCCCCATCCTCTCAGCCTAAGTGATAAAATCTCAGGTGCTGGTTAACAGGGACAGAGACACACCTTGGAAGGCATCTGTCCCGTTTCCCCGCACACGTTTGTTTTTGCCTCTAGGCGCTGGGGTAAGGGGCTTTGAACTTTGGGGTTAGCCTGACCTCTAGTGGTCAAACAGAAAACAACACAACGCTGGTAGCTGCTGCTCAAATGCAGAAAGGCTAAGGCTGAGCCCCAGTGAGGGGCTTTACTGGGCAGTCTTTACGGAGAGGTCACTAAATGCTGAATTGTGCTGACACACAGGGAGGTTACACCCCGTGGTGAAGTCCACTCATTTAAATGTGGCAGGCCTGGGTCTGGCTCCAAACTTGTCTGGCTCCAGAACCTTCTTTGCCCACAAGGCACCGTAGCCGGCTGGAGAGAACCATCATTTGTATTAGGACAGATAATCCCGCCTACAAAGCCCATTGCTTACATCACTGCAACGACACAAACACCCTGACAAAGGCTTTTAAGCCTGCTTTTCACACCTGGAAGCTGCCGTTCTATAGCGCCTGCCTCCAAAGTCATACTTGGTGCTCCACTCAGTGCATATTTATCCTGCATTGGGCACTACCCCAGACTCTGGCAATCGATGGAAAGCAAAACAAGAGATCCCTGCCCTCAGGAACCTAGAGACTAAGGAGTTATTTCCAGAACGGAGGTCCCCTGCTCCCCCACTCAAATGCTCTCCTCTCTAGGACATGAGAACCACTGCCACAGAAATAGCTCATTTCAGGGTACTGGGCTTCCCACCTGGACTAGAAACTCAGCAAAGACAGGGATGTCATGGTTCTGTCCCCTTATTCCATCCATGGAGACTCCTCTGGGGTCTTGCTTGCAGTCAGCCAGGAGCTTGGGCTGCCCCTTCGGTTACCCAGGGTCGGAGGGCTTGGGTTTGCTGCATGTTAGCGCCACTGGGGTCAGCCACCATTTGTTGAATAAGACCTGCCTGGCACTAAGCATTTCACGTGCATTCGCAGTCGGTTCTCACGGCGCTACCACAAGGCAGGATCCATTGTATTGCCATTCTACAGAAGACAAAATTGAGGCTTCAAAGTAACTAAGCAGGGCCACCTGGGTGGCTCAGTGGGTTAAGCCTCTGCATTTGGCTCAAGTCATGGTCTCAGGGTCCTGGGATCAAGCCCCGAATTGGGCTTTCTGCTCAGCAGGGAGCCTGCTTCTCCCTCTCTCTGCCTGCCTCTCTGCCTACTTGTGATCTCTCTCTCTGTCAAATAAATTTTAAAAATCTTAAAAAAAAAAAAAAGTGACTAAGCAGCTCGTCCAGAGATGGTAGAGCCAAGTCCTGAATCCAGTTTTGCCTGACTCTGAATCCCACACTTGAACAGTGTCTTCTACCACCTCCTGCCTGACTTCTGGGTGTCAGATCTCTGCATACCCCGTAGTCTGCTCACTGGTGACCTGAGAGATGGGATGTAAGTGCAGATAGTTTATTTGGGGAGTGATCTCAGAAGGCACTGGGAGAGGATTGGGGAAGTGTATTAGTCAGCTAGAGCGTCCTTAACAAAATACCACACATGGGGTGGGCTTACACAACAATTTATTCTTTCTCAGTCCTGGAGACTGGAAGTCCAAGATCAAGGCCAGTTTTCTCTAAGGTCTTTCTCCTTGGTTTGCAAGTGGCCACCTTTTGGCGTGTCCTCGCACAGTCTTTTCCTTGTGCGTACACCCCCTCACCCACCCTGGTGTCTCTGTGTGTCCTAATCTCTTCTTTAATGACAACATCAGATTGGATGATGTCACCTTAATAGCCTCATTTTAACTTAATCACCTCTTTAAAGACCTTGTATCTCTCAAATAGTCACATTCTGAGGTCCTAGGGGGTAGGGTTTCAACAGAGACATTGGGTCTCAGGAGGAGACAGTTTGATCCATCACAGGAAGTAAGACAGGGGAGAAGGAAAGAAGCAAATGAGGGGTGCTTTACTGACTAGGTTACTGCTGTGGGCAAGTGGGGCTCTCACCCCACTGGGGACATGAGGGAGATGGTGTAAAATCCTCTCAGAGTTATCCCGTCCAGCTAGCCCGCTAATGCCTGCCCCAGGGCATTCAGTCCCCAGCCCTCCTGGTTCAGGAGGAAGCACCGGGCTGAGATGCAGCCACTTGGAGAAGGAAGCAGTCATGGAATGGAGTGGTGAATGCCAAGGGCATAGGGGTGTCTGCTGTGTCAGCTATGCCTTCGCCGCCACCCCCATCTACTCCTGAGCCTGTTGGATTCTTACGTTAGAGCACCTGGCTGCGACTCAACCCTAGTTGGTTTCAACAGCTGATCTTACAGCGATCTTTCTACATATGCATATGTTAACAAGTGGCAAAGTCGTCAGAGCGCTTCCCTCAGAGCCGGCTCCGCTTCCAGGGTTTGCTGCTCTTCCCATCCTACAGCAGGAGCCATTCCCCTCCCACACCTTCTGGTGCAACCTTGTAAGAGGCAGGGCTCTGGTTGCAAATGGCAGAAGCTCAGTTCAAATTGGCTTAAAAATAAAGGGCGGGGGGAATTGTAGGCTCACGTCACTGGATACGCCAGCACTGCAGCTGTGGGCGTTCAAAAAATAGCCTTGGGGATTTGTCTTTCTAAACCTCATGGCTCAGTTTTCCAGTGTTGGCTTCTTCTGAAGGTGGGCGCTCTCTATGTAGCGACACAGGTGACCCCAAGCCCTTCCTGATTTGTGTCGTAGGAGTACCCATACTAGTGAGGATGCTTTGGGCTGCTAGTAAGAGAAAAACTGGCTCAACAAGGACAGCACCTGGGGTCCAGAGGTGGGCTAGACTTTCACCATTTCTCTTAGCCATTCTGTGAATACAGCCAAGCCTACTGGGCAACAACTCCAAATACAGGAAGGACACAACATGGGAGGTTTCGGGGTTTTTTTAAAGATTTTATTTATTTAAGAGAGAGACAGAACATGAGCAAGAGGAGGGGCAGAGGGAGAGGGAGAAGCAGACTCCCCACAGAGCAGGAAGCCCGTTGCGGGGGTTTGATCCCAGAACCCCAGGACCATGACCTGAGCCGAAAGCGGACGCTTAACCAACTGAGCCAGCCAGGTGCCCCAGTATACGAGCTTTTAAGGGATCCATGATTGAGCTCTCCTCCTGTCTACTCCCCACACAGAATCCCAGGGGACCTTTTGATATCACTCCCCCGATCGAAACTCCTCCGTGGCTGCCTCTTGCACTTTAGAAATCTTCACCAGCACAAACACCCCCCCTCCACTGAGTTCATCGGTTGACCTGGCAGATGAGTTGTTTTCAGTCCCCGTCAGAAAGGAGGATCCTGAGCAGCAGTTCAATTCCACGAGTCCAGAGCTATACCAGCTCCCCTGGTCTTCGTCACATTGTCGTCCCAAGGGACCTTCTGCATATCCCACAGAATATCACTCTGGTCTGCTATATTAAGGACACCATGCTCATCAGGTCTGGGGAGCAGGAGGTGAGAGATCTCTGGACCTTCTGCCGTGCGACCAGACGGGAGCTGAACCCTGCAAAGATTCAGGAGCCTGCTGCATTGGTCAAGTCTTCCTTCCAGCTGGTGGTCTGGGGCATAGCAAGGTGTTCCCTCCAAGGTACAGGAAAGGACTCTGTACCTTGCACTTCATATCACTAAGAAGACTTAGGCTCAGAGTAAAATAGGGCTTTGCATTAGGGTTGGGACAACCTGGTACAAGTGGATTTGTAATTTGAGCCACAGAACATGGCAGATCCCATGGGCTAGAGGTGTCTGTGATAGAAAGTGAGGCCGTGCAGAATCTCCAGCAAGTCCCAATGGAAGAGTTGCCACACAGACCCCTAAGGTTCTGGACAAAGTCCGTGCCATGTGCAGGAGAGAACTGTTAGGTATTTGAAAAAGCAGCTCCTAGCATGTTACTGGGCTCTAGTAGAGACTGAATGAATGCCTCACCGTGGGACACCCATCATGAGTTGGCTACTGTTGGACCCACCAGATCATAAAATTGGGCAAGTGAGGCAGAAATTCATGGTACAATGGAAGTGATACCTTTGGGATCTGTCCTGCGCAGGTCCAGGGGACTCAATTAGGTTTTACAAACATGTGGCCCAGACCTCCCACTATCTACCCCTATTGCTCTGATACACTTCCTCAGCTCGTGCCTATGTCCTGAGGAAGCGTTTCCTACATACCTGCTAGAGAAAGAGAAAATCCCAGCCAAGCTCATGGATAGGTTGGCTCAGTATGTTGAAAATGTGTTTCTCCTGCACTACATCCCCGCTTGGGGGCAGCTTTGAAAGACTGGACAGAGCTCTAGGCAGCGGACCTCGTCATCAACTTCGTGAGAAGTAAGAAGTAGCCCGGACATATGCTGACTTCTTGGCAGTAGTGAATGACTTAAATGATGGTCAGGAGCCCTGAAGGAGCAAGATGAATAAGATCAGAGATCCTGAGGCAGAATGATATAGATGGGTCTGTAGGAGAGACACCAAGTAGGTGGATCCTTGTGCCTCGGGTCTATAACCATCACGGGGCAGCCATCAAAAGAAAACAACTGGACAATGGGGTGGACAGGGCGACTTGTCCTGAGGAGTGGCCAGCCTCTTTATTCAGCTGTGACTGTGCCATCTCAGTGAGATGGATGAACTTTGAATTGAATGACAATGTGGCAGAGTTGGAGGCTCAGCAAGGACTCAAAAACACACACTCCTTCCCACCAGGGCTGATCTGGCCACCACTGTGGCTGGACATTTGTCCTGTCCATTTATTGATACTAAACCTTCAGCACAGTGCCGTCACTGGGAGAACACAATCAATCAGTTGGTGGCAAGTTGACTGCATTGGACCATTTCTATCCTGGAGCGGGTGGTGATGTCTCCCTACTAGGATTCATGTGGATTCCAAGTATGGGTTAATCTAGCTTTCGTGCCCCTGCTGGCCGGCACCAGTAACTAAAGGTTCCCAGAGTGTCTGGTTTTCTGTCATGGGATCTTGGGTAACTAAGTCTTAAGTCCCACTTTATGATGACAGAGAGGTGACCAGGGACATGATATTCCATGTCACTCAGAAGTTGCCTATCTAATAGAATACCGAAATGGCCTTTTTCTTTTAAAGAGGTTTTTTTTTTAAATTTATTTAATTGACAGAGAGATAGAGAGAGCACAAGTAGGCAGTGGGAGAGGGAGAAACAGGCTCTCTGCTGAGCAGGGAAGCCAACATGGGGCTTGATCCCAGGACCCCAGGATCGTGACCTGAGCCAAAGGCAGACGCCCAACCAACTGAGCCACCCAGGCGCCCCTGAAATGGCTTCTTAGAAGCTCAGCTAAGGCACCAGCTTGAGGATGACACCCTGAGGGGGGGCGGTGGTTAGGGTGCTGTCCCTCAAGATGCAGTATGTACTCTGCCCCAGTAGCCATTATAAGGTAGTGTGTCCCTAATAATAAAGTTACAATGCATGGGTCTGAGAACCAAGAATAGCATCACTACCCCTCTGCCATCACTCCCAGTGACCCACTTAGGGAATCTGTGTTTCCTCTCCCTGCCACTTTAAGCTCTGCTGGAGTAAAGGCCCCCATTCCTAGGGGGGAGGGCGGCTCCTACCAGGTGACACACTAACCATTCCATTTAACTAAAGCTAAGCTGCTACCTGGTCATTTTGGGCTCCTTAAGCCAGTAGCCCAGCAGGCAGAAAAAGCAGTTACTGTATTAGCTGAGCGAATTGACTCTCATTATCACCAGGAATGGCTGCTACCTAATGAGGACAGAGAGGAGGATTCTGAAACTCAGAGGATTTGCTGGAGTGCCCCTTGGTGCTCCCATGCCCAATTTTAACTGAGAGGAGGCAATTACAGCAACCCCAGCCTCCTCCAGGCATGGAAACCAGGGGCTCCGAGCCCCAGGGATGAAGATCGGGGCTAAGCCACTAGATAAGCAAAATTGGTGGCCAAAATAAGCACATGAAAAGACGCTGCGCATCATCAGTCTTCAGGGGAATGCAAATCAAAACCAAAATGAGATAGCACTTCCCACCCCCCAGGATGGCCATAATCAAAAAGGAGAACATGTGTTGGTGAGAAAGTGAAAAAAATCGGAACTCTCAGACATCGATAGTGAGAATGCAAAATAGTACAGCTGCCTTGGAAAGCAGTTTGGCAAGTTCTCAAAAAAGTTCAATGATGAGTTACCATGTCACTAAGCAATTCTACTCCTAGGTACAGACCCGAGAGAAATGAAAACACCTGTCCGCACAAAAACTCGTACACAAATATTCCCAGCAGCATTGTTCATCATAGCCAAAAAGTGGACACAACCCAAATGTCCATCTTAGATGGGCAAATAAAATAGTACATTCGTGCAGTGGAATCATCCAGCCATGAAGGAATGAGATACAGATCCATACTCCCCCATGGATGAACCTTGGAAATATTATGCCAGTTGAAGGAATATGCCAATTATGCCAGACGCCCAAGACCACACATTGTCTGATTCCGTGGACAGGAAGTGTGCAGAAAAGACAAGGCCATAGAGACAAGAAAATAGGTGAGTGGTTGCCAGGGGTTGGGGGGGGGCGCAAAAGGGGAAGTGAATGGGGAAGGGACCACTAATGGTGTCTTTTGGGGGTGATGCAAGTGTAATGGTCACCCAACTTTGGAGTACGCTAAAAACCATGACGCTGTATACGGAGAATGAACGGATTTTATAGTTTGTGACTTGTATCTCAATTAAAGGTAGCTTACGAGAAAAAAATTAGGGGACAAAAGTTGAGGAGACTTGAGAATGGATAATGAAGGTAAATTATGGCCTCAGGACCTACTGAAGCAGCGGAGAGGGAATTTATCCCATGCACACTCCTTTTGGGGTCTTATTTTTTTTTTTTTTTAAGAAACAGTGATAACGGGCCAACACCTGGAGGGACAGGTGACAAGACAGAGTGAAGAATGAATTAACATGAAGCATGAGGGAATCTAGCTCTCCGGCTGTCACATTAGTCTCCCCGGTGCCAGCAGCTGCAATTCTTTGCCTGGGACTCTGGCCACTGAGGCCACCTGGTCCACTGGCAGGAGAGGCTGGCCATGCCCTCAAATGCTGATAAAAATGGATGGACCGGGCTCCTGGGTGGCTCAGTTGGTTAAGCATCTGACTTGAGCTGGGCTCAGGTCCTGATCTCAGGGTTGTGGGACTGAGCCCCAAGTAGGGCTCTGTGCTCAGGAGGAAGTGTGGCTGAGAGTCTCTGCCCCACCCCCCGCCCTGCCCCTCCCCTCCCCCAATAAGCAGGTAAGTAACTAAGTAAGTAAGTAAATAAATAAATAAATAAATCTGTTTTTAAAACGTGGATGGACCCATACTTGTGGTCAGCATGACTGTATGATGAATGTTCTACACAATCTCCCAGAGTCCCCAGCGGGGTTCACACCCCAGTTGCCCACAGCAATAACCTGTTCCATAAAACCCTCCTAATTGGCTGGCTTCCTTCCTTCCCATGTCTCATGACTCTAATCCCCTACTGGAGCTTCCTGGCCAAATAAACTAGTTGTACTCCCAACCTTGTCTGGGATCTGCTTCTGGAGGAATTCTGCTGGAGACAACGCCACTCCAGGCACGGTCTCCCCAAGGGCCATCAGTAAATTCAAGGTTACGACTTACCTTATCAGCAACCTAAACTGTGGGGAAGAGACAGCTTATTTCTCCTGAATTACTTTAGGGTCCAGGGAGGGAGGTAAAGTAAGGATCTCCCAGGGATTTTTCAAATAGAAAGGGTAACTCTTTGAAGTTTCCAGAATTTCCTTGGCCCCAGTACATTTCCAGTAGCTGCCAATGTTCCCTAGGTGACTTTGCTATGTAAGAAGCCACCCATGTCTTGAAAGAATCTTGGTGTCCTTGGAGGGGAATCGTGGCCTGTGAAATTTTCCCAGACTCTTCTTTTAGAAGAACATTTCAGGATGTCTCTAACATGCTGATGAGTGTTTCTAGATATAGTCAATGTACCATAACCCCTTAACCAGGACAATATACATGATATGCAGCAGAGGGGCAAAGTCAGCCACTGCCAGCCACCCCAGAAGTCTAGATTTTCAACGGCCCTGTGAAGTTCATCTGGGATGTAGGAATCGGGGAAGGGGAGCTGAAAGCAGGCTCCCCTGAGGCTGGGCAGGTCCCGGCAGACACAGAGGCCTGGATTTGTTTTGTATTGTTTTGGTGGTGGTTTGGGGGATGGGTGGAGCATGAATAGCATCTCTGCAGGGAGGGAAGCACTTAATAAACCAACTCTAATCTGCTGGGCAAGGTTTATGGGGAGAAGGATCATGCTGGTTAGCTTCAGTCCTAGGCTAAGGCACGTGGGATGCGGAGCCAGTTTCTTGTGCTCTGTGGGAATGCCCCAGGGTCAGAGGCTCTCTGAGTCTGCATGCAAGACTTCTGCCCATGGAATGGACATGGCATCAAAGATGGGGGAGAAATCGAGCAGAGGCTCCTGTGTCTAAGGGTGGTTTATGCAGGCCTTGGCTCTCGTCACTGCAGCCGCGAGCGTGAGGGGACAAGAGATGCTACGTACACAGGCACTGCTGGCTTTCCTGATGACATAAAGCTGCACCTCCTGCTCTGTATCCCTCTGTCACCTGCTTCTCAGCTGAGGGCTGTCGTACCCCCCCACAAGATACTTCGCAATGTCTGGGGATGTTTTTGGCTGTCACAACTAAGGGAAGGATGCCACCGACATCTACGGAATAGAGGCCAACAATGCCGTTAAACATCCTACAGCGCCCAGGACAGCTTCCCCTTTCCCCGCCCCATCACAAAAGATTATCCAGCCCAAAATGTCAATAGCGCTGAGGTTGAGAAACTGCATTGGATTAAAGCCTGCCGTGCCCTTTAAATCTGATAGCCAACCCCAACGTGTAACCAAAGCTGGAGTGGTAGAGGCTGACCTCGATCAGTCCCCAGGAGAATACTTACGCTGTCAAAGTAGGCATGTCATTTCTTTTCTGAGGATTATCGGTGTGTGTGTTTTCCACGGGAAGCAGCAGGTGCAGAGCCCTGGCCCTCCCGCAGGAAAGAGCTCAGCGCGCTGAGGGGCTTTCTCACAATCCGGTAGACGCAGTCCTGCAGGAGTCCACGAGGGGGCAGCATCAGCAGCGTCCTCTCGCGAAGGTGGCTGACCATTCAATTAAAAGATAAAACAAGCGGGAGGTCTGGGTGGCTCAGTCGGTTGAGCAGCTGCCCTCAGCTCAGGTCGCATCCCAGGGTGCTGGGATCGAGTCCTGCACCAGGCTCCTTGCTCAGCAGGGAGCCTCTTTCTCCCTCTGCCTGCCACTCTGCGTGCTTGTGCTCTCTCTCTCTCCCTCTGACAAATAAAATCTTTAAAAAATGATAAAACAAGTGAAGAATGTTAGACGCCAAAGACCACATATGATATCATCTGTACAAAAGGTTGAGAATAGACCAAACTGTGGAGGAAAGTGAATTATTGATTGGGTTTGGCTGGGGCAGAGAGAGAAGTCAGGCCAGTCTGAATGGGGAATGACAGCTAAGGGTTCAGGGTTTCTTTTGGGGGTGAAAAAATGTTCTGAAATTGATAGTAGTAATGACTACATAACCACTGAATTGTATATGTTTAAAAGGTAACTTTTATGGAATAGGAATTATATCTCAATAATACTGTAAAGGAAAGAAGATACATGGATGGCAGATAAGCACATGAAAAGTTGCTCCACAACATTGACTTCTAGGGAAATTTATATTAAAACCACAAGATGGGACACCTGACTGGCTCAGTTGGTGAGCATGTGACTCTTGATCTCTGGGTTGTGAGTTCAAGCCCCATGTTGGGGGTAGAGTTTACTTTAAAAAATTAATTAAATATTTAANTGTGATCTCTCTCCCGCTGTGAAATAAATAAATAAAATCTTTAAAAAAAAAAAAAAAAACCACAAGATGGGACACCTGACTGGCTCAGTTGGTGAGCATGTGACTCTTGATCTCTGGGTTGTGAGTTCAAGCCCCATGTTGGGGGTAGAGTTTACTTTAAAAAATTAATTAAATATTTAAAAAAAAAACACAGTGAGATACTTCTGCATATCTGTTGGAATGGCTTTATTTATTTTTTTTT
>LNAC01001169.1:249769-288196 GCA_002007465.1 Ailurus styani | reverse complement strand
AAAAAAAAAAAAAGGAAAAAGGACTGACAATGCCATGAGCTGACAAAGATGTGGACTCAATGGACATCTCATCCAATGCCAATGGGAATGCAAAATGAAGCCACTTTGGAAAACAGTTTGGCGTTTTTGGGTTTTTTGGGTTTTTTTTTTGTTTTTTTGAGAGAGAGAGAGTGAGAGAGAGCATGAGAGAGGAGAAAGTCAGAGGGAGAAGCAGACTCCCCATGGAAATGGGAGCCCAATGCGGGACTCAATCCTGGGACTCCGGGATCATGACCTGAGCCGAAGGCAGTCGCTTAACCAACTGAGCCACCTAGGCGCCCTGTTTTTTTTTTTTTTTTAAAGTTAAACAAACACTTATATCTGGTCTAATAACCCATTCTTAGGTATTTACCAAAGAGAAATGAAAACTTATGGTTCATGGAGTATGGAGGTTCCTCAAATGGTTAAAAATAGAACTACCCTATGACCCAGAAATTGCACTTCTAGGTATTTATCCAAAGGATACAAACATGGTTATCCAAAGGGGCACCTGCACCCCAATGTTTATAGCAGCGATTTCTACAATAGCCAATCTATGGAAAGAGCCCAGATGTCCTTTGACAGATGAGTGAATAAAGAAGATGTGGTATATACATATACAGTGGAATATTACTCAACCATCAAAAAATGAAGTCTTACCATTTGCAATGACGTGGATGGAAGTGGAGGGTATTATGCTAGGTGAAATAAGTCAATCAGAGAAAGATAATTATCATATGATTTCACTCTTATGTGGAATTTAAGAAACAAAACAGATGAACATAGGAGAAGGGAGGGGAAAAATAAGACAAAATAAGAGGGAGACAAGCCACAAGAGACTCAACTGTAGGAAAGAAACTGAGGGTTGCTGGGAAGGGGGTGGTGAGATGACATAACTGGGTGATGGGCATTAAGGAGGGTACTTGATGTAACGAGCACTGGGTGTTATAGGCAACTGATGAATCACTAAACTCTACCTCCAAAATTAATAATATACTATATGTTAATTAATTGAATTTAAATTAAAAAAAAAGAAAACTTATGTTCATGGAAAAACCCTACACATTAATTTTGTATCAGTGTTATTGGTAATTGCCAGAACAAGAGGTAACCCAAATATTCGACTGATGAGTCAACCAACCATGGTGCATCCACACAATGTGAGATTAGTCAGCAGCAGAAGGGAATGAACTGCTGGTATTACAGCAAGATGGGAGCATTTCAAATGCAATATGCTAAGTGAAAGAAGCCAGCCTCAAAAGGCAACATACTATATAATTCTATCTTACACGATAAGCTGGAAAAGGCCCATTTGTAGGAATAGAAAACAGGGCAATGAGTGTCAGGGGCTGGAGGTAGAGAGCGGTTGGCCACAAAGGAGTACACAGGAATTTTGGAGGCTGATGGAAACATTCTATATCTTGACTGGGTGGTTGCTTCGTGATCAGATGTGTTTGCCAAAAATCAGACAAGTGTAAACTAAAAAGGAGTGAATTTTTCTGTATGTAAATTATACTTCAATGAATCTGACTTTAAAAAAAAAATGAAGGCGGGGAAAAGGGGTTCTTCCTGTACATTGCTGGGCCAACCGCTCAATTCTATTTTCCCTTCCCAGAAAACAATCACTGTTACTACTTTGTAGATTGTTTCCGCTTCTCAGAAATATTCTAGATACATAATCTATGCATGGATACATGTATATGTATGTACACCTACATGTATAAACATTTACCTGTATATACATTTACAGGTATATACATATATGTGTATATATTTGCATATACAAATCATACGTCTGGGGGCGCCTGGGTGGCTCAGTGGGTTAAGCCTCTGCCTTCGGCTCAGGTCATGATCTCAGGGTCCTGGGATCGAGCCCCACATTGGGCTCTCTGCTTGGCAGGGAGCCTGCTTCCCCCTCTCTCTCTGCCTGCCTCTCTGCCTACTTGTGATCTCACTCTCTCTGTCAAATAAATAAATAAAAATTAAAAAAAAAAAAAAACAAAACAACAAATCATACGTCTGCATTTACAGGTATACAAATACAAAATTTGCATATACATTTGCATATACACGTACACACATAGGTTGGGAAGCATATTATACACCGGTCTTTGCTTTGCACCTAACTATAAATTTTGAATACCTTTCCACATCAGTATGTAACAGTGTGTCTCTTTTTTTTTTCTTCTCTTTTTAAAGCAGGCAGTTAATTTGGCTAAACTTGAATTGCAGACTGCGTCTGCAGGGGTCAGTGGCCGCTGAAGTCATCAGTTCACTTTGCCTAGCGTTAGCCCTATATTCAAGTGATCTGCTAGAGAGGTGGGCAGAGTTCATACATAGAATTTGGGGCTCCCCTTCTCTGGATCTTCCTTTTTCAGGATTCCCTACTCAACGTCCAGAGGCTGTGTTTGCGTGTACCCTGTCCTCCGGTTCTTCAGGCCGGTAAAACCAGGTATCCTGGCAGAGTTTGGGCCACCCTCCCTTGGCACAGATTTGCCCTGCCTTTGAAAACAGGACACTCAGCCTGTACTGTCCCTGTCTTCCAAGTGATGACACCCCTCTTGCACCTGCCTGTTTTCTGATCGTTCCCCAGTTTCTGCAGTTAGTTTGACTTTGTGGAGGGTTCTTGTGGGGTTTTTTGTGGGGTTTTTTTGCCTTTCGTCCATAGTTTATAGTTGTTATTTGTGCAAGACTCATCTGTGGGGAGTTACCCGGCCACGGCTGGGAGAAGAATTTTGCCTTGCTTTGAACTACTACATTTCACCTTCCAGACAACCCTGCAAGAAAGGTGTTATTCTGCTTCCTGTCTGCAGAACAATGGGTACTATGGACACTTTGAACCCCAGATCTTTTGAGCATTTGGGAATGGACTATATCTTGGTGTTTTAAGATTTATTTATTTGAGAGAGAGAGAGGGTATGCACCCATGGGCAGGGAGGGAGGAGCAGAGGGAGAGGAAGAGAGAGAATCTCAAGCAGGCACCACACCCAGCAGGAGGCCTGATGCGGGGCTCGATCTCACGGCCCCGAGATCACAATTTAAGCCGAAATCAAGAGTTGGATCCTTAACCTAATGAGTCATCCAGGTGCCCCATTTTTTTTTCTTTTCTCCTTTTTGTTTTAAAGTAAAACACTTTCAGTATAACCTTGGACAGGTCACTTCACCTCAGTTCTCATTTGTCAATCTGAATAACCATGATACTTTCCTCACAAGGTGGTTCTGAAGGGCAATGAAGTAGCACCACGGAGGCCCATGTTTACGTGGTGCTTACTCTGAGCAGGAACGGCCCTCGGGTGCTTTAATCCTTGCAACAGCCTAGAAATGAGGTACTCTTACCATCAGCTCCACTCGACAGTGAGCAAACCGGGGCACAGCGAGCTGACGCTACTTGCTCAGTGCCCCTCCTGGCAGCATGTGGCAGAGCCGGACTTTGCATAGAGGCTGTGTGGCTCCTACATCCGCGCCCTCGGCCACATGCACGCTAGAACGTGGTGGCTCCTTCATCCTGGCCGCGCCTCGGAAACGCCTGCACGACCTGCGAAGACCTGCTGAATCAAACTCTCCAGCCTCTGAGCTGGGAACCAGCTCCGTGCCTTGGCATGGTCAGTGCCGGAACACAGGTATTCCCTTCCCTCCCTGTCTTCCTTTTCCTGACTCACTGGCTCTTTACCAAGTCATAGGACTAGATAATTAGGGTTACCTCTGACCCATTCCTGACAGTGCCATGTCTCCAGCCTGCATGACAGGTGGAACAGGTTTCAGGAGCTGCAGGAAGAGACAGCTGTCCCTGGGATCATCCTTCTCTTCCGGCCTGAAGCCACAACCTGGGTCATGGGACCCCTGGAAAAGATGCCGTGAGTCATGGCTGATGTGTCACCCAACCTCTGTCTTTGAAATAAACCACCTGACAACACTATGTTCTCCTGAGCCCCTTCAGGATACTGGAAACTCCTGGGCTGTGTCAGAAGGCATAGTTCAGCTGTAACTTGGGTCGTAGGAACCCATGGTACCAGCCATAGTCTCAGTGCCCTGAACGTTGAAAACAAGATGGCCCTTGTTTTCAACCCCTCTAGGACATTCCTTTCTCAAATCAAAATTTGTTTAGATGGGTTTTATGGTCTTACATGATCTGGTCCCTGCTAATCTCTCTGACCTGAGCCTAGTCACTCCCTGTCACGATCTACACGTGAGCCACACCAGCCTTTCAACTATGGTGCCTCACGCCTGAAGACTCTTGCATTTGCCATTCATCCTACCTAGACCATTCTTCCCCTAGAACCTCGGCTCTACGAGGCAAGATCATTCTTGTCATCCAAATGCCATCGCCAGTGTCACCTCCTCACAGAGGCCATCTGATTTAGCTCTCCTCCTCCACCCTCCCCCATCACTCTCCATCTTGCTAACCTTTTTTTATTTTCTTCATAATACTGTCAGGACATATAGCCAGGATGCCTGGGTGGTGCGGCCAGTTAAGCATCTGCCTTCAGCTCGGGTAGTGATCCCAGGTGGGATCTTGTCCAGAGTCGGGCTCCTTGCTCAGTAGGGAGTCTGTTTTTCTCCCTCTGCCTGCCCCTCCCCCGCTTATGCTCGCTCTCTCTTTGAAATAAATACATAATAAAAATAAAATAACTCCATTTGTGTAAAAAAAATACTTATGACATTCCATAGCTATCTCCCCTCTGCTAGTCTAGGTGCTTACTGTATCTAACACTAGAACGGAAACTCCGGGATACCAAAGCTTTGCCTGCCATGGTCACTGCTGTGTCCTGAGCACAGAAGCCTGTCAGGATCCGTGTCTAGAACACGCCGTATATATCTAGGAGATGAATGAGAGCCTTTGCCATCAGCGCTTTCTCCCATCCCCCGCACTCCCCTGACCAGTGTCTTCCAGGAGCAAAGCCAGCAAACTGAAGGCAAAGGGTGCACCTGAGACAGGCACAGGTGTAACATGCCACCGGCAACACATGGCAGGGAGAGCCAGCTCACCAACTGGGTTCGAATCCTGGCTCCATCCCTCCCCACTGTTGACCTTGGCCTCACCTCTGCGCTGTGTGACCTTGGGCTCCCCCTGTGAGCCTGTTTCCTTCCTGTGGAAAATCAGGGAAAGAATCAGACCTACCTCACAGAGTCATGGTAAGGTGAAATGAGATAGTACACGTGAAGCACGTAGCCCAGTCTAACAGACCAGCGAGCCTGAGGCAGAGCAGGGGAGGGGCACGCACGGAGCCTGAAAGGTGTCCCCATGTGCACTTCCTCAAGGGAGGTTGGGGAGGATGAGGGGACATTCAAGGCCACTGTCCTGCTTTAATCTACCAAGCTTGTTACTGCTGGAGAAGCCAAGCAGAACCACTTATCAAGAGTCGGTTTTGGGCTCCCCAAATAATTACTAAGCACCTGCCAGGTGCCTTAGGAAAGGCATAGAGGGGGCAGATGATGAGGTCTGGGGACTTAATCTAGAAGCAGAGACAAGATAAAAACACAGGGCCAAGGATCGTAGAGGTTAAGTAGAAGACAGAGGGAGGAGGCCCAGGGGACCGTCTGTTGGCAGCAGACCAGCTTTGCTCCTGGTACCTGAAGGGAGGGCACCCCTCCACGGGCCCCTCCGAAGGATGCCTGGGCAGTAAAATAGAGTCAGTGGTTAAGAGAATGGCCTTCTCATTCAGGCACACCCCTTTTTAAATTGCAACTCCTCTGTGACCTCAAGCACATGACCTCACCTCTCTGAACCTCATTGCCTCGGTTATGAAATAGGGACAATATTGGGACCTATTCACAGGGTTCTCGAGGGGATTTAAAGAAGTCTGCATTAAAAGTACTTGACACAGGGTAGTGAATAAGAAATGTGTGGTGAATGCTTGCCATAGGTTTTGTTTTGTTGCTCTGTTTATCCAAGATGGAAACATTTCAACTGCAAAGAAATCTCTCTAGCGTTTGCCACTTCAGTTTCTTTTTTCCTTTTTTTAATTTTTAAAAAAGATTTTATTTATTTATTTGACAGAGAGAGAGAGAGAGAGAGAGAGAGAGAGCATGAGCGAGTGAGCATGAGCACAAGTAGGGGGAGCCACACAGGGAGAGAGAAAAGCAGACTCCCCTCTGAGCAGGGAACCTGATGCAGGGCTTGATCCTATGACCCTGAGATCATTACCTGAGCCAAAGGCTTAACCCACTGAGCCACCCAGGCGTTCCTTAAATTTATTTTCCAAACAACATTTACCTGGTGCTTCAGTGCTGGACTCTGTCTTAACAACCGTAGAAGGAAGGTACTGTTTTTTGGTCCTTTTTTTTTTTTTTTTTGCATATAACAGAAAATTTACCATCTCAACCATTTTTAAGTATATAGTTCCGTAGTGTTAAGAATAATCACCTTGTTATGCAAGATCTCTAGATCTAGATAGTATTATGCAGATCTCTAGAACATTTTTGTTCTTTTTTTTGTTTTTGCAAAAATGAAACTCTGTACCCATTGAACATCATCTCCTCACTTCCCCTTCCTGTAGCCCTTGGCTTCTGTTTCTAGGAAGGTACTATTTTAACTCTGTTTCGCAATTCAAGAAACCAAGATCAGCTACACAGTTTGTGGGACTTGGTGCAAAATGAAATGAAAATTATGAGGAATGGTCAAGATGATGTAGTAGCAGAGCACTACATCAAGCACAATCACATAGGACCTTGGAGGAAACCAAGGTCCAGAGAAGTTAAGTCACTTTCCTAAAGTCACACAGCAACTTTTGGAGCCGCTAAAATCCTTTACTTTTCATAAACTTCCTGCAGGCAGGAGCTTTGATTTGTTCACCACAGGGTGCCCAGCACCAAGCACAGTGCCTGGTATCCCTGGTCATTCATTATATAGTTCATATCTGGGGGAATGAATAAATCGGTCACATTCACCTGAGAGAGAAGAGCTTTGGCCAAGGATCTGTGCTTTGCCTTGGCTCTGGCACGATAGTATTCCCATTCCTGCTTCTCATTTGTGTTTACCTGGAGCCCTTGAATTTCTGGGAGAAGCAAGTGTGGAGCGTGTCTTTCTATATATAACGTCCCCTGGCACTTTTACGAGGCCTCTCCCCTTCAAAACATTCCTGGGTTCGAGTCCCACCTTTATGCAGTGCAGTGGAATTAGAAGTCACTGGATATGGGTGCCTGGGTGGCTCAGTCAGGTAAGTGTCTGCCTTAGGCTTAAGTAGTGATCCTTAGATCCTAAGGTCCTGGGATTGAGCCTCCCCCCATAGCATTGGGAGCAGGGAACCTGCTTCTACTGTCTCCTCCCTTCTCATGCTCTCTCTTGCTATCTCTGTCTCTCTCTCAAATAAATAAAATCTTAAAAAAAAAAAGAAAGAAAGAAAGAAAAAAGAAGTCACTGGATGAAGAGAGGTCACCAGTAGCATGTTCGGGCCCCAGGTCCCCAGGGCCCAGGAGTCTGATGGCCAAGTCCCCTCCCTGATCTCAACACAAGAAAACTAGAACCAAACCTGAGTTTTATTTACAGTTAGGGCATTCGGGGCTGCCACAGAGTTTAGGGAGCTAGCCTATGTCTTGTTGCTCTGAAAAGGACTTCATTTCTCCTGACTGTGAGAGTCTGCTGGCAGTGGGAAGAAAGGAGAGATGAAACCTCAGGGACACATCAGTGGATTAATCATACTCCTAATCTCATGACCTCTTATTGTGCTGTACATGATTCCCTTTTAGTTTAAGTATTCTTTATTTGTCCATTTCCAGTACACTAATGACTACTCTTCTACCTCAGAGGTGACCCCCGTCCTGAATGTTGTGTCTCCCTGTTGCCAGGTTTCAGATGCCTTACATTTGTCTGTCTCACTAAATAATGCACTGTTTGCTTTGAGTTGTTTTTCAAATTCATAGGAAGGGTATGGTATGTCAGCTTCTGAGACCTGCTTTTCTAACTCCAGGACAGCTAAAAAGACCCAATTGCCATGTTGTTACACCTACTGTTATTTTTTTCTTTTCACTATTACATAATACTCCACTGTCTAGATAGACTATCATTCATTCATTCATTCATTCATTCATTCATTCATTCCCCTCTCAATGGCATTCGGGTTGTTCCAGCTTTTTGCTCCTGAGAAGAGAGCTCCCGTGAAATTCTCATGCAAGTACATGAGTTAAATTTTGCCTTGGGTATATATAACAAGGAGGGCAATGACTGATTCATAGGGTATAAGAATGCTCAAATTTGCAAGAGGATGCCAAATCGTTTCAAAAATTACTGTTCCAAATCCCCCAGTGATCACAGGGGATCCCATTGATCCCCGTCTCCCACATATGGTATTGTCAATCTTCTTAATTTTGTGGTTTGAATGAATGCCTGAACAATGGGGAAACTAGGTTGTTCACAAAAAATCAGTTCATAGGATCAGTCAGTAACCTTTAGCTTTAAACAAATCAAATGTGCTTTAAAATGTTATCAAGGGGGCGCCTGGGTGTCTCAGATGGTTAAGCTGCCGACTCTTGATTTCAGTTCAGGTCATGATCTCAAGGTCCTGGGATCAAGCCCCCAGGTGGGGCTCCCTGCTCAGTGGGGAGTCTGGTCCAGGATGCTCTCTCTCCCCCTGCCCCTCCCCCTGCTTGTTCATGCTCTCTCTCTCAGATAAATAAGTAAATATTTAAAAAAAAATAAAAATAAAATGTTGCCAAGAAGAGAAAATGAAAAATTTCAAGTTAAATGTTGCAAAAATCTTAAAAAACGAGAATCATTCAATCTGTCATACATTTCCATAAAATATAAATAGTTAAAAAACAAAAGAAACTCCCTTTTAAGATACATGTATAATTTGCTTCAAGCCTTAAATACATATCTTATGCTTTTCTCCTTTATTAACAATATATTTCACAATTTAAAAAGGGAGAAAATGGTTTTCATTTTATATTATACCCAATCACAAACAAATTCAAACAGATTACAGAACTTAATTTAAAATCATGGTGCCCATACAAAACTGGAAGGAAACATAAGCAAATAAAAATCTAAGGTGGTTGCTGAGTGGCTAGGAACTTCTTTTTACAACATACAAGTAAAGGTAAAAACCATGAGGAAAAAAGACTGAGGGGGTTTATTATATAAAAATGCAAAACTTTTTGTAGGTTTCAGTATTAAATAAAGAAAATAGGGTGCCTGGGTGGCTCAGTGGGTTAAGCCTCTGCCTTCAGCTCGGGTCATGATCCCAGGGTCCTGGGATCGAGTCCCTCATCGGGCTCCCTGCTCAGTGGGGAGCCTGCTTCCCCCTCTCTGCCTGCCTCTCTGCCTACTCTTGATCTCTCTCTCTCTCTGTGAAATAAATAAATAAAATCTTTAAAAGAAAAAAGAAAAGAAAATATATAGGCAATCAACCATCTGGGGAAGATACATCGGGGGTATAAAGGATCTATCTATCTTTTGTGAATTTGGGCTGAGAACATGGAGGCCAGACTCAGAATCTGGTGATGTACCTGCTGTTGGGACACTTGGAGGGATTAGATTGTAAGAGTATATAGACACCAGGATTGGGTAGATCTCAATCCAACTTCTGGAGCCTGGAGATAACACAGTCCCCCTGCAGGGGACTGGCAGACTTTCTTGGTTCTCCCAATTCTGTTCTCCGAGACTGAAATGCCAGCACACTAAAATAAGGTAGGGGATCTACTAGATGTATGTGTTTGGTGGGCATATGAGGATACAGTGGGTTTGCGAGTGACAAAGGTTTAAAATTCTAGGAGGTGGGAGCTCTGGAGTTGCTACATACAAGAAGTTTGGAAAAGCAGGTGCAGTACAAAAGGCTTTTCCAGGGCTTCCACGAATATTGGCATGGGGACGAGGGGACAAGTGAAAGGGAGGGAAGCTCCATATTACCAACAGAAATTGACAAAGTTGAGATTCGTTAAGGAATTTCACGAAATGAACCAAATGTAACATTTTGTCAATGAGGCAAGCAACTGAATTAAGTCCCATCACAACTTCATTTAATGAGGGTTGTGGGTGAATTTTGACCTGTTCGATATGATATAGAGTGAGGGCTCCAAAAGCACTGTAAAGGACTCTTGGCTAAGGAGAACCATTGGACCAAATCATAACACTGACTATATTCTTTCCAAGGATACATACTCCTCTCTGGCAGGACTCTAACCCACTCAACCCTGAGGATGTGGCCTCCTTTGAGTCCCATCAGGCTGGTTAAATTACCACTGAATTAAGTGTGAAGGGATTAGCCAAAGACCAGTGAAAGAATATAGATTTATCACTTTAGAAGTGTGAATACCAATGCAATACCTCATTTTCCTGTCCCCCTTTTCTTTTGGTAGATGTAATTTTCCCCCTTTGGTTCACACAGGTTTTTCAAGAAAAGCAGCCATTCTGAAGTGGACCCAAGAGCAAGAAAATTTTGGTTAGTTACCAAAGAGAAAGGTGGAAGAAATTTGTTATATGTGAAAAGCACTGATGCTGATGATGTGGTTGAGTTAAATTGTATTTGTGTCTCCGGAGCTGCTCTTGATTTGCCAAAATCATACTGCCATGGTATTTCTATAGATCACATAAAAATGTATTTATTCAACACATTTATTGAGTGCTTACTCTGTCCAGGCTGGGGTTCTAAGAGCTGGGTATATGGTATGACCAAAAGAGGAAAATCACTGTTCTCAGCAGAGGGGGAAAACAGAAAATTAAAAAGTAAATATAGGGCACCTGGGTGGCTCAGTGGGTTAAAAGCCTCTGCCTTTGGCTCAGGTCATGATCTCAGGGTCCTGGGATCGAGGCCCATATCGGGCTCTCTGCTCAGCAGGGCGCCTGCTTCCCCCTCTCTCTCTGCCTGCCTCTCTGCCTACTTGTGATCTCTCTCTGTGTCAAATAAATAAATAAAATCTTAAAAAAAAAAAGTAAATATATACCACATCAGGTAGTAACAAATGCTTGGAAGAAAATTAAGAAGAGGTAGAGGTAGAATGTTGGCCATCCTATTTGGATAACGTTGTCTTAGGAAGACTTTCCTGACAAGATGATGATGGATTTAAATCACCTTCTGTAAGGATTGGGTGTATGTATTTAGGAAATCCCTGGGAAAATTTTGCCTCATCATGGCTGTGTGATCGTGTTCTCAGTGACTAACCTCTCTGAGCCCAAGCCAGTAAAAATCCAGAGAGGATGAGGAACATGCACTGTAAATTATAGTGATTATTACAGTTTATGAATGCAATTTTGTTATAGTATGAATTTTATGGATGTTATAATAACTTCCTCATGCCCCAAGGAAAAAATAATCTCCAGTCCACTGAGGGGGGTCTTGGCATAGTTCCCTTCTTTTACGATTAGGAATGGGATTTCGGACCCTGCTACGAGGCAGTCATTCCCCTGATTCTGAGAATTCAGAAAGTTCTCGATTGCTAGCTTCCGTTCCCTCATCTATAAATCGGCCATAATGGTAGGGCTGACCACTTCGGGGTTTTTACTGATGTTGTTAAAATGACATTTACTGAGCTACATGTGAGACGCATTGAACCACACGCCAGGCATGGTCCTAAACAATGGAAACATATTCATTTATTTAATCCATACCAATCCCGTAGACCGCGTACAATTTTAAACTGCACTTTACAGACAAGGAAACTGAGGCACGGAGGAGTTTAATCTTGACCCCCACAGCTAGGGTTCCAAGCACGACAACTGGGCTCCAGAGCCTGGCAGTGTTGTTACAAAGGGCTCAGTCCTGTGCCTAGCACACAGTAAGAGCTCAGTAAATCTTGACAGTGGTGATTTTGTCAGTTCTAGCCAGGGGGCTGCTCCAGAATTTCCACTTAGGAAGAGCTGAAGGGAGCGGGTTTGTTGGAAGGGGAGGCTAGGGGGCGCTTGCATAGCAACCACAGTTCACTGCATAGCAACCATCATGTTTACTTGAACTGGGGGAGCTGGTGGGGATTGCGGGGAACGCGAGTTAGCCGGCCATCCCTGGGCACCCCACTTTGCCACGGAGACTACAGAGCACCGCAGCAGCTGAAATCCGAGGCCCCCCCGCCCCGCCCCGCCCCGCCCCGGAGCCGCCCGGGGAGCCGGCCCTCCGTGCAGCGCCCCCTCCCTCTTGAGGCAGATGGTTCCTTCCGTTCTCCCGGCTCGTTCAGGTTCCGCGCTCCGAGTCACAAAGCGCGGGGTCACGTGGGCGGGCCGGTGCGCTTTGTGACGCCGCGGGCCCCGCCTCCCGGCCCGCCTATCCGCGCACGCCAGCCCCGCCTCGCGCGCGCCGCCCGTGCAATCCCTGCTTAAGAGACCCCGGAGTGGGGCGCTCGCCCGAAGCCAGGCCGCGTCCGCCATAGTGCCTGGCTTGGAGGTGTCGCCGGCGCTGGGTGAGGGCCGGAGAGCGGCAGGGGGGCAAACCAAAAAGAGAGCCCCGAAGCCCTTGCCGTTGCCCGGCGGTTTCCAGGCCTCCTCTCGCGATTCGGGGCCGAAAGGCGACGGGAGCGAAAGGCGAGAGAAGCGCGGAGCACACGGCGAGAGGAAGCGTCGGGGAGCCTCGGCGGCGTCCCCAGGGTCCGCCAAAGCCACCCGGCCGCTGGCTGGGGCCCGGGGTGGTGAGGAAGTGCTTCGAGGCCTCGTTGAGGCCTAGTACCGGCTTTGTGTCTGAGGCGGCGGCGGCGGCGGCGGCGGCGGGGGGGAGGCGGAGCCGGGGGCGGCCTGCGGGAAGGCCTCTCCTCCGCCGACCGCGCGTTTTTGGCCTAGGCCGCGGGCCGCTCGTGGCCTCCGGGGAGCAGGCGACAGGGGTTTGCGTGTGGGGGGGCCTGGGCCTGGGGAAGCTGACGCCGGTCGTCCGGAAGCCAGGAGGAGGCGAGAGGCCGCTCGTGGACTCCGGGCCTAGGCCCTCTCCCCCAACCTTCTCCCGGGGCCTGGGTCACCCCAATCCACGGAAAGAGAGACCAACCGGGAGGTGCGGCCTCGCTATGGACCCCTGACCCCGCGGGGTCACTCGGACTCTAACGTGTGGACTGACCGCTACTGACTGCACCGCCTGCCCCCCGTCTCCTGCCGGCCCTTAGCATGAGCGAGGGGGACCCAGCCGGGTGACATTGTGCCCGTTGGCGGATTCTCGATTTCCCCTTTCCCCGTCCTCGTCCGCTTCCTCCCGTATGAAGTGCTTCTGAGTATCGGGGGGGGCGGGGGGGGTCTGGATTATTGTTTTTACGAACCCCTGCTTGTGGTCGGGGGGGTATTTAATCTGAGGCCTTAGGGTCCTTCGGTGTCTTTTGAGTGTTTTGTGTGTGTACATATTTTGCTCTTAAGTTTATAAATATACATATATTGAGAGTGTCCACGTCTCCTCGCTGAACCTTAGGAATCCTTTGGCACCATGTCCTGTGTGCATTATAAATTTTCCTCTAAACTCAACTATGATACCGTCACCTTTGATGGGCTCCACATCTCCCTCTGCGATTTAAAGAAGCAGATTATGGGGAGAGAGAAGTTGAAAGCTGCCGACTGCGACCTGCAGATCACCAACGCGCAGACGAAAGAAGGTAAGAGCCACATGGGCTCCAGATATTTGCTGGATGAAGATAGACACTAGTTGTGCTCGATCCTGGTTGCCTGGCAGGAGGCTAACCGCCATTACGTCTCTTGTGGGCCTGTTCATTCTAATACTTTTGATACAACTTTCATTGAGACCCAGGGGTCGCAGCGGTCGGCCTGGGAGTTTAACTGGTTTATATGATGTCTACGTAGGTGGTATCATCGGGAACAGGCTAATCTGAAAATGTGGAAGCCTGATTATTCTTCTCAAATGTTATTTAAATGAGGATTTCGGTGGGAGAGAGTGAGGGGTGTTATCCAGGTTTTGGGGGTGCTTACCTTGTGGTGTTTTCGAGCTTGTTTTTCATCAGAAGGAGGGGAGGACAGCGTATGGAGGCTTCTTGTTAAAGCAGCAGTAGAGATACTGCCCTAACTTTCTAACCTGACAACGGTTTGGGGTTCAGTGGCAGTTTTTATGTACTCCTTTTTCTTCCTGTCCTCGTGTACTTAATTTATTTTTATTTTGGAGTTGCCTGTGTTGTGGAGAAGTGATCCTCACAAATGTTTCTGAGGGTTTAATCCAGCCAGTGTTTAATGTTGGAATTGCTTTTGGAACCTGATGTGTTCTGATGTCACCACTTTTGTGTGTAAATTCCAGAATTAGTAATACAGTAGTTAAGTGGTTGAGCTCTTAGTTCATCACATTATTAAAATTTAGTAGCAATTTAGTAAGGATCAAAAGTAAAGGGTTTTCTTTTTTAAAGTAGTAATTGCTAGACTTTACATGATTTATTTACTTGGGTATGGAGAATAGTAGGCTGCTACCACATGAGTTTCAAACAAGCCACTGATGGGGATCTTTTAAGTTCTTTCTCCTTTTTAAAAGCATTTAATTATGTTGAGAAATTAACTTTACATACAACAGTGTGATAAATAGTATCTTCAGATTCTGGTTCTGCATTTGTTTTGGTTTCTTTTTCTCAGTACTGTAATGCTGATGTATAGTTTTCAGTAAGTCAGTCTGGGGTGGAAAGAAATAAAGAAGTTCTAATTAGCTTAGTGTATTTTATGGATCACTAAATTTTTCTTGTGTTCTTTTAGTTGAAATTGGGGGGGTCCCTCACTTCCAGCCTATAGGGCGTTCTGGGTTTTGTTTTGTTTTTTAAAGATTTTATTTTTAAGTAATCTTTACACCCAAGGAGGGGCTTGAACTCACAGCTTCGAGACCAAGAGTCGCACGCTCTACCAATTGAGCCAGCCAGCGACCCTAGTCTATAGTTTTTAATAGAGTAAATCTTGTCATCTAAAAGAGATGTTTCCCATTTACATCCAGATATAAGTATAATTGTATTACATTAAGGAATGGCATTACTGGCATGACTCAGAAATATTAAGAAAGAACTTTATTTACTCCCATAACCCATGAAAGAATATTCTCTGCTGCCTCTTCCCCTTTTTAAAACGTTATATCTAAGGGATATTTCACATGAAGCTTTGGTGGTTATAATTATGTGTAGAATCCTCTACTTAAGGAGAGGAAAAATTGCTGGTCATCATGAACAATTGAATAGCTTTTTAAAATAGTATTCAAGAAAATACCTTAAAGGGAATAATCTTTAAGGCCACCAAAAGTGTCCCTTAAGTATTGTAGCCACACTTCACAGGACAGATGGGTTTATAAGAATTTCAGGACATACTGGTGTGTTAATGATACTTACAAATGAGAGGAAGAAAATATATATGAAAGTAAAGAATTATTAAGGCAATTTTAGTCTTATACTTAGGCAGGTTTTACATTTTCTGGAGTATTAAATGATTTTATCATAGACTTGGTCCATTTCCTCTACCTCATAAGTGAATACAACTTTGTTAGACTGGAGTAAGTTATAGTTGATGGAATTCTTGTCCAAAAGTCTAAGAGTTTTGTGACATTGTGTTGTTTTGTTTTCTAAGCCAGGACATTATGTGATGTATTATTTTTGCAAACCCTGAAAGCCAGGGAAGTGTTCTACCCAGCAGCATATATTCTTTTACATGTTTGTGTGAATTGTCCTTATTGGAGAAAGCTTTGATGTTAGATTAAGAGAAGGAGCTTCTGGGGAGAGAGTGTGCATTTTGTGCAATCCTCAAATTAAGGGAGAAGAAAATATCATAGCACAGAGGATAGTCACTTAATGAGTTTTACGGGAAATAACATCCAGTGTCACAGGCAGCTGAATAAGAATGGGCTGGGTTTTAGCACCATCCAGTGAATTAGAGTACAAAATAAATGTTTATAGCCTCATAGTTAGGCAATTGCCTAGGAGAAGGATGCTGAACTGGATCACTTTAATTTGTTTGAATTAATGTTTAAATTACCTAGTATATCACATTTCTGTAAAACATTCCTTAGAGCTTTGCTTATCTGTCCATGTTTAGGATCCTTAAATCTTGATTAGACCAAAATGCTTGGGTCAGAATTTCCTGTTTGAGATTTAAAAATCTTGATCCTTTCAAAACAAATCCCAAATGATCTTCCTATATTTTTTAATATAGATTTTCTATATAAACTTGTTTCTCAACCTTTCAGCTTCTCCCCCACCTCCAAAAAAAAAAAAAACAACAATGAAGCAAACCTTCATTTTGAACTTAAGTGTGAAAGATTCGAAAGCTGAGAAGAATAGAAGAGTATTTTTGAAGAGTCTTAATGTTATCCATCTCTCAAATTCATCTTGATTTTCATTCCGAAATCCATGGTCTTCATATTTTTGGATCAGAAATCACAGTGGCACCTGGAAAGGGTCTTTTGAAGTTAACAGGCTACTTAGTTTTTTAAGAGTAGGAAGTAACCAATGTAATTCAGGTACTTAAAAGGTCAATCAGAGCAGCTGGTGTTGGGGCACGTGACTTTTAGTCTGAAACACTACTGTGCTGATCAAATTAATAAGTTGTCTTGGAAAGCTCTCTTGAATATTTTTGAGAATTGTTACATACTCAAAGTCTTTGTCAAATGTTTGACACCAAGTTTTGTTTCTAGAATTTAGTTCTTGAACATCTCCCATTTTCCAATTTTTCTTACTCAGATCTTATTGAACTTTGGAACTATCATGAACTATCAAGGTAATGATAGTCTCTAACAGGTCTAGGAAATTACATTGCTCTGATTGGGTACCTGTGAGATACAGTCTACTACTTGAAATATACTGAAAAGAACTCTTTCTTTTTTTTTTTAATCCTAATTTATTTATTTATTTTTAAAGATTTTATTTATTTATTTGACAGAGAGAGATTACAAGTAGGCATAGAGGCAGGCAGAGAGAGAGGAGGAAGCAGGCTCCCTGCCAAGCAGGCAGCCTGATGCGGGACTCGATCCCAGGAGCCTGCGATCATGACCTGAGCAGAAGGCAGAGGCTTTAACCCACTGAGCCACCCAGGCACCCTGAAAAGAACTCTTTCTTAAATAATTTAGTTTGTAACAGGAAGTAACAATGTTATGATTAAAATTAATAGAGTATATGTGGGACGCCTGGGTGGCTCAGTTGGTTGAGCAGCTTCCTTCGGCTTAGGTCATGATCCCAGGGTCCTTGCTGGGCAGGGGGCCTGCTTCTCCCTCTGCCTATGCCTGCCACTCTGCCACTCTGCCTCTTTGTGTGCTCCCTCTCTCTCTCTAACAAAAAAATAAATAAAATCTTAAAAAAAAATAGAGTATACGTAAGCTTAAAACACTCACATGTGTGAAAAATTGAAATAACTGGAAGAACAGAGATATTCAGCCACTTGGTGCTGAGTAACTTAAGTGAAGCAAGTAAACTCCATAATCTTCAAAGAGTGAACCCTAATACCTGGTTGTGTGATTGGGAGAGTTGGGTACATTCTCATGTCTATCTCCCTGTCTTTCTTTTTTAGTAATTTTACAGATTCCTTCCTCAGGAAAGCTTTTTACCCATAGTTAAGTTAATTGGTCCAGGTTCTCTTTTAATTTCATTCTTCCAGAAGTACTGCAAGTAATAGGGAGTTTATTTTTTTTTATTTTTTTTTATTTTTAAGATTTTATTTATTTATTTGACACACAGAGAGAGATCACAAGTAGGCAGAGAGGCAGGCAGAGATACAGGGAGAGGAGGAAGCAGGCTCCCTGCCGAGCAGAGAGCCCCATGCGGGCCTCGATCCCAGGACCCTGGGATCATGACCTGAGCCGAAGGCAGAGGCTTTAACCCACTGAGCCACCCAGGCGCCCAGTAATAGGGAGTTTAAAGAGTAGAAAAATAGGATCCATTCATCCTCCTTCTTTTGTTCTCAGTGACATCACTGTTCTTCCAGTTGGCTTAAGCCAGGAACCCAGTTTTTTATGACTGCTCTTTTTCCTTCATCTCCCCCCACCCCCCATTAAATCCATAGACAGCCTTATCACTTCTACTTCAAAACATTCTGATTCTCTCCCTTTCTTCATCTGTCACATCCCAGCACAGATCATCATTTCTTACTGGGACTTTGCAGTGGCCTCCTTATTGGTCATATTCTTTCTACTCTTGTTCCTCCATGGGTTCGTTGTCCACATAGATACCAGAGTTATCTTGTTTGTTCGTTATTAATGTAAGTAAATAAAATTGACATCATTTTTGTTGAAAATCCTTCAGTGACTTCTTGTACGTAGAAACAAAATACAAATCTGTTTGTGATCTGTACCTTCTATCTGTCATTCTTCCCTTTCATTATCTTCCAGCTATTTGGGACTTTATTTTTTTAACATGCTTTTTTTTCTATCTGAAACACTCTTTGTCCAGCTTTTTTGCATATCTGTCTAGTTTCTCATTCTTTAAGTCTCAGGTGTTCCTTAGAAGGGCCTTAAATCAACATTCTCTCCAGAGTTGCATCCCACTACTAATTCTTTTTACAGAACTCTTCCTCCATTCAGAACACGTTGTAATTTCTTTAGTCTGTCATTTTTAGTAATACTCAGGTTGAGGGGCTAGGAGGGACATTTTAAATAACAATTTAATAATTGTTAAATAATTTAAAAACAGCTTTTTCTCATAGTTTAGATGACTAGCATTACTAGCTAAGTAAACTAAAGAATGACTTAGTCTTACTGAGATTTGGGGTTCCACAAAAGTAGGAGCGCTAGAGCAGAGAACCTACGACAGTATTTGGTGTCCTTTGAAGAGAACCTCCTTATGGCTTTGGATATTTGTTCTGACAGTATCAGTAATCCAGTTGCAAGGAACATGTAGTGATTAATGCTCTTTTAAATTTAAGTTCATTTTCCATGAAATTTTTGTTTGATTGAAGTTTTCTAATTCTTGAGGATTGACTTCTCTAAATCGCCAAATAGAAATTCAACTCTTATCTTTTTTTACAGAATATACTGATGATAATGCTCTAATTCCTAAGAATTCATCTGTAATTGTTAGAAGAATTCCTATTGGAGGTGTTAAATCTACAAGCAAGACGTATGTTATGTAAGTATTTATCAAATCTCATATATTTAAGTCCTCAAAATAGACTTTTATCTTATGAGAAAGAACAAGTATTTTAGAACGGAAGTCATTATCTTAATAAGTATATCTTCTTAATCCTTAAAACTGTGGGCATGGGTTTGTTTTTTCCTGGTTTCTTCCCCTAGTTAACTTAATCTGTAGTTAGTAGTATGAGCTGTCAGGAGAATTTTTGCTATGTAAGTGTGTTAAAAGATTTGTCCTAAATATTTTGACGGCATCGAGTGTTTAGTAATGCTACCATTTGCTTCTCAGTAAGGGGCTTTTGTTGGGAGGCTATAGAGTTTATAGGATTTATGGAATCAGGCTTAGGTTTGACTCCAGTAGCTGCTTCACACCAGTTGTGTGACTTTGGGTAAGTTATCTAAAGCCTCAAAATAGATTTCTCAAAATAATATAGGGATATGAGTATTTAACTCAAGAAGAGAGCTGGAAGAATTAAACAGTGCCTGGCCCATGGTAGACTCCATTATTGGAGTAAGAACACAGCAGTATTTTAGCACCAGCCTAGAGCTTAAGGAATTCATGAAAGACACAGGATTAAAACATATCTTTTTTTCTTTTTTTTTTTTTTTTATTCATTTGACACAGAGAGATTACAAGTAGGCAGAGAGGCAGGCAGAGAGAGAGGAGAGGAGGAAGCAGGCTCCCTGCTGAGCAGAGAGCCCGATGTGGGCCTCGATCCCAGGACCCTGGGATCATGACCTGAGCCGAAAGCAGCGGCTTTAACCCACTGAGCCACCCAGGCGCCCGTTAAAACATATCTTTTAACTTTCCCTGCCTCCTTTCAGTTTTAACGGCGTTAGAATTATACTAATGTGAAAAGGGTAGTGATTTCCACTGAGAAGTTTAGTAGCCTTAATTGAAATTTTGGAAAATTCTGCTTTTGGCCAATGAAAAATTCTGGAATTTGCCAGTCCTAGGAAATGGAATGTGTTCTTGGAATTGAGGTAAAATAGTCATTTCTTGGAGCTTTACCTCATATGAGCAAGTGTTCATTCTAAAATTATTGTCATTAGTTTGCTATAAAGTTATATTCCATGTCCTAGCATTTGGAGATGGTTTTGTGTAATATCTTCTGTATAGCAACAACTTAAAAACCTGCATACTTTCTTTTTCTTACAAAAACCAAGTGAATTATGTGCTTTTAACTTTGTATAATTGTAAGGAGGGAATAATTCCTAGAATTTAGTGTGAAATTACACTTTAATTTACCAATGCTTTTTAAAAACAGTAAACATTTGGGTTTTGGTTTGATTTTTTTTTTTTTTTTCGATACTAAGAAACTCTTATGGAGAGAATTATTTGAAGTACATGAGAAAATTGCCTCTTAATTTAAGTTGCCTCTTAAAATTGTGTGTTAATTGACTATATGTGAGATTTCCTTTGTAATCTGTTTGCTTCAAAAAATGCCTCTGAGTTTATTGAGCAAATACTAGAAAATGAATGGTTCATTTTTATCCCAGGGCTTGCAAATCACATGTAAACTTAGAAACTCCTTTCAGATGCACAGTAAGATTTCTCTGTAGTCAGGATAGCATAAACTTCAATTAAGCATTTAAGCGTTGTATTTAACAACTCAACCCCTGTCCCCTTTCCTGTGAGGACTTTTAAAAGAATTTCTTCTCGAACTTTATTTGTATGTACTTTAAAAAATCCATTTGTTCAATTCTTCATAACCATTAAGCTTGTTCTTTGAACTAATACACTGTCATACTGTATTGTGTTTTTCTGGAAGTTAGAATTCTCGTTTAATGTTTAGCCATTGTTTGAGACTTATAAGAAGTTAAAATTACTATCAACCTGTCTTTCTGGATTTGAAATTTAGGTTTTGGAGCACAGCAATTTCTCAGGGATCCCAATTATAAATGTTAACAGTGAGTGGTCTTCATTAAGAAGATCTGATATATGAAAATTTACATTTGTTACCTATTAAAAAACGAGGGAATAATGTAATTTGGTTGTTCAGTCTATTAAGATATAGTTACAGTGTTTCTTAACAAAAGATCTTCATACTACCTGTGAGAAACATCTGCTGTAAATGGCAGGTTACACCTACTCTAGAATTCCTCAGTATGGAATTTTATTTTAGTTTTATTTGCCACAAATAGGTCTTAAACTGTGTAAAGATGGTAAAGATTAATCAAAGTAGTGTACTTACTAGGAAATTGGTTGTTTTATATCTTTGTACCAAAGGAATTTTGTGTTCAAAAAGATAATGTGATGAGAGATATGTATTAAGATGTTTTAGCACAAAAATCCATAAATAGCTGCTCATAATTAATGTTATTTTCATTTTTCTTTATTTTTTAGAAGTCGAACTGAACCAGTGATGGGAACTTCAAAAGCAGTATGTAAAAACACAATCTCACACTTTTTCTACACATTGCTTTTACCTTTATAATGTAGCAGTGAAGTAAATCATTTAGAACTTAATATCCAACTGATCATAGAACATATTGTAAATAAAATGTATTTCGATGACAGCTCAGTTCAATATGGATATATGTGGCATAATTTGCACACTTACTTTGTAGAAATGGGTAATTTGTGCCCCCCAAAAACACTGTTTCATATTAAATATGATAGCATCTTCCCTGTATGACACTGTGTTGTACAGTTAATGTATGATTCTTTTTAGCTCGTGTAGGTTTTACACTAATGAACATGATAACATGTTCTACATCTGTCTGTCTATAGTTAGTATTTTGTATGTATGTACAGGCTGTTGTGTGCTTTTTGTTTCTTGCAATAAAAAAAATGTTTGGAGTGTATATTTTGCCATTTTCACGTTGTATCACTTAGTTTTTGTTAGTTTTTTTTTTTCTGCCTGATCGATGGCTTTTAAAAAATGCATTAGCAATATGCAAAGCTAATGTTAAAGTTTGATGCTTTCTCCAAGGTCAGACACATATAGAAAAGAGCTTCCCAAAGTTGATGCAGCTTTATTACTTAGTTTTGTCTTATTTGGCAAATTTCAAGTTTTTATTCTTTGTTTATATCTTTACTATAACATAAGACCTGAAATTGGGCCCCCATGAATATATAGATGTCTCGATGATGATTTATACAATTGAGTACATTGCTTTTTAAATTTTACTACAAGGTCTTCCACTTCCAGCCTGCTTAGTTCTCTAAATTCAAATATTTCCCTCTTTCTCATAAAGATACTAAAATGCTGCATTAATGGTAAGCTAATTGAAAGCTGTGGCTCATCGAAGGTAACTCCCCTTAACCAGGATAACATCTTCATTTTTATGATAGTAGCTTAAGTGTGACACCCTGTTGACTTGGAGGTCTTAGGTAAAAGGCAGCAGTGTTCCTAAGTTGTGGGGGTGACACATTTGTTTTAGAGCGTAGGGTTGTAGTAATTGGGTTCTGTAAACTTGATGGTTCTCGAAACATTTTACTGCTCAGGCTTGATCTGTACACAATACAAGATGTCTGAAATCTTGATTTAGAATTCAAGGGTATTACTTGCTGTTTCACTTGATCCTTTTTAAATAGTACTGATCTTTAATTGTGTATCAGGCATTTCACTAACCTTGGATCATTGCATCTTAAACATGATAATATAGAATATATGAACTTTGGACTTGTTCTATAAAGTATATGGCCTTTAGTTCTCATGGAACTAAATACGATGATTCGAAGATCAAAACTTAGTGTTTTGGGGTCCCCCCTGCCCCCAGGGTATATGGGGTTTTTTGTTTTTTGTTGTTTTTGTTTTTTGTTTTTTTGGGTTTTTTGTTTTTTTTGGTTTTTTTTTTGGTTTGGTTTTTTTGGTTTTTAAAGCATAATGCTGTAAAAAACTGTCCAAGTTTCTGTTTTGCTGGTGATTGGTTTAAAACTGATTTTATGTATCCAAATGCTAGCACAAATTAGAGTGACTATCCTGGTGACTGTAGTAGTTAATGTAACACATTTTGTATAAAGTACTTTTATATAGTATTTAACCTAATTCAGACGAAGTTTTATTCCTTGAAAACAATTATTTCCTTTTTGTTTATTAGCATGTGTATAAACACAAATCACATGTTCATAAATAAAGTTAACATTCTTTTAGCCTTGTGTGTTCCCTGGCATGTCTGTATTACACTTACAAGAAGCAGTTTATTTTATGCTTATTTAGGTTTCTCTTTTTTTTTCTTTTTTTTTCTTTTTTCTTTTTTTTTTTGGATACTTTAAAAGTGGCTTTAATTTTTAGGTAGAATGTTTGAAATGGAGACACTAGATGATTTAATATCCCCATCATTTATTTGCTTGGGGTACATTTGCTGGCGTTTAGGATGAGAATATATTCATCACGCATAATTAATGCCCATTTTACAAATCACCTGTTACTGTGCACATTCACAAAAGCCAAGATAGAGCCACCAAACCAGGTTTCTAAAGTCTAATTAATAAAAGTAAATGTGTGTACATTTTTGGTAACTTAAGCCAATTGTGATCAAGGATGGCTGTTTCTATTGATATTCCTTAGCTTTGTTTTATTTAGTCATCCTTTCACGTTGGTACTGCAAAGCTGGATGTTCTTCCTGCTTATTAAATATCAGAATTGCATTTTGTAGGATCCTTTAATTTCAAGCAAGTATGGGTGACATTAAAAAAAAATTCAGATTCTTTCTCCCAGAAGCAAGACCACAAATTAGATGTGGGGAGTGGGTTAATTTTAATGACGTCCATAGTATGCACTGACCAGTTTTTTTTTAAGACTACTTTTTTTTAATGTGCATTTTTTTAATCATTAGTATCTGAGAGTTAATACATTTATTGATGCTTAGGACATGTAAATTTCTGGTCATTTTAAAATCATTTCTTGTCAGCAGTTTTCACTTAATTTCTAGTACCTTGCTGTATGCAGAAAACAATTGGATGCCTTTCTCAATTTGTGGTAAATTTTACTTCCTTGTGGATTTTAAGGTATTTAAGGTGCTAGAGTGATTGGTGGGGGAAAAAAAGTGGTGTAGATGTTGTTGAGTATCTGAAACCACTTGATAGGATACTAAAACAAGTTGGTGGAAAACTAAAATGGCAAGAAAGCCCGGCATAAGAACCAAAAGATAGCTATATTTTAGGAATGGAAAGAACAAAAAATGTTAGTATTTTATTTCCAGCTGTAAGAAAGTTAATATAGCTGCTTTTTTTTAAAGAAATTACCAGTATTAATATTCTAGATAGTAATGGATTTATTTTGAAAGGCTGTTCATTTGTTTCTTTGGTTAGAAACATAGATGATGCTTGACAGTAATTTGTTCAGTTCTTGTTACTTAGATTCAGATAATTCCTACCTGATGTAAAATGTAACCCTCTTCAAAATAGATGATCAGACTTTATTCTGGATAAAAATAGGATATTTGTGTATTCTTTTTTTTTTTTTCTTTAAGCTTCCCTTTGAGATTAGTTCTGTAATGAAAGAGCGCTTAAAAGCTAGATGAGTAAGATCACGTTGGTGGATTATATGGTTTTGTATTAGGAATGTGGAGTTTGTGCATTATGAACTCTGCCACTCCTCAGTGGGGAGCTAAGAACCTTTTGTTTAAATAAGCATCCCAGTAGTAATATCCATTAAACTAACTTTTAAACCCTAAGATATTTGTAAGATGTATTTTAAATTTAGCCAACATTATTTTTATTTATTGAACTCCTACTGCGGTAGGCATTGTGCTAATAAGAACTTCATTGAAACTTGTAACATTTCTATTCTGGGCTCTCAGTCATGCTGCTTTTACTTTAATACTGTTAGCTCTCTGGAATATTTGAAAAATACCTGATGGAGACTTACTTTGTTGTTGTTGTTGTTGTTCTTTGATCCAGACATCTCGTTACATCCTCTCCATTTTAAACAAGAGTTCTAACCAATAATGGATGAGAAATTTATAACCTGTTGAATAAGCAACCCAATTCCTACATAGGAAGCTAAAAATGTTTTCATTTTGGCACACTTACAGGGAAATAGTATCTTTAGAGTTATATGCTAAATGGATGTGTGTGTGTATGTACGTGTGTATACATATACACACATAAACACTTCAAAAAACTGATATTAAAATCATTACAGGGATCAAATAATGAAAAATATTTTAATATCACATTTGAAAATACATTTTTAAAATCCTTATATCCTTCAATATATAATACTTGCTTGCTCCATTTGATTAACTTTCTTCACACATTAAATTCCATCTTCTTATAATAGCCTTGTTTGCCTTTGCCCCAGGCTCTTCGGTTTCCCTTTTTTTTGGCTTAACATCTTTGCCCTGATAAAGCTGTGGTTTTTTTGGCAAGAAGCCATTCTTACTCTTTGTATGGGAGAATAAACAAACTTATCAGAATGAACAGTACATGCTCAAAAATAGAGAAAAAAGTAGCAATTATGTGGGAGCTGTTTTATTAAACAATTATCTGAGCCTTTAAAGAGCTGCTTGTTTTTACAGTGTTATATAATGGCATTCCAGAAAAGTTAGATTTCTTATTCTCTCATCTAGTGTACATTGTCTTGAACATTATCTGATTTAGAGACCATTGATAGACACGGGACTCTTCTTTAATATTTAGTCACTGCTCTGAACACATTTTCTGTGATATATTTTTCTTTACCCTGTTGTTGTTCTTTTCTTTGTAATTGAGTCCCCCTCAACTTGCCTTTTACTGTGTGTGAAATATGTAGAGAAAGAAGGGTAAAGCGGGGTGAGCTACAATTTCAGGTTTAAAACTGGAAATAACATTCTTTAGAAAACGTCTAAGAAAATGCCCAATATTTGAACATTAAGTGGCAGTAGGGACTAAATGATCACTTTCAGATGTTTTCAGTGTGGAACTTGAATGTGTGTTTAATTTTTTGTGAACAGATTGATGACTCTTCTGCGTCTATTTCTCTGGCCCAGCTTACAAAGGTATATATATATATTCTTGAAAATATAAATGTTTTTCTAACATCGTATTTTTTTTAATGTGGAACAATCATTTGAAGAGGGGTTGGGGGAGGATGTATTTTGCGAAAACATTGTACACAGTATTACTATCCTGTAAAGAGTAGTTGCCGTTTTGAGAAGATAGGGGGAGTATTTTGGCAGCCTCACCATAATGTTGGAGTGTTGTTCATCTTCAAGACCGAAGAAACACATGAAGCTACACTTACTTGGTTTTTTTTTTTCCCTCATACATTTCGTTTAATTATACATTGGAAACTAACAAAAGTTCTGGAGGAATTTCCTGGTTTTGGCTGTAAATTATGTGGACTTTCTTTAAGCAGCCAAAATAGAAGCTTTCCTTTACATGGACGATTGCAGTTATTTCTTGAATATTTGAATTGATCCCATGAAGGTCAACAATTTAAATGTGTTACAATTGTTTCTTTATGCTATAGACTTGTAGTCTGTCTGCATTAGAGAAAATTTTAAACAACCTAATTTGTTTGAACACAGACTACATGAATTGTGTAAATGTATAAAGCTGTTTGCAGGAATATACCAATGTGTATGTTTGGCAGAGGGGCAATTTGTTACCTCCTGAAATAATTGTATATGCCGTGTTTTGCGATAAAATTGCTTGCATTTTCTGCTCAAAAATGTGTACTTTTGTTTGGGAAAGCACTAGTGATGCATTACTTTTTAAAACAATAGATATAGCTTGCAAATCATGCCTTAAAAAAAAAAAAAGAAGAAGACATATATTACAGAATAGACAGATTTTTTAGGACCAAGAAGGAAGTCTTCCAGTTTTCCAAAAATCCTTTTTTCCCTACTATCAGAAATGTAAAACCAAACTTAAGTAACCAAGATTTACCTAATGAGTTGGATGGATTTTCCATTAGTGCTGTCCCTATTTTATCTTTGACTTTGTTAGAAGTTGTGTCCTTTTCCCCTAGTATGTATCCCCAAAAAATGTCCTAGTAACAAATAAGCTTTTAAGCTCTTGTTCCGGGAAAACTAAACATTAAAATTGATGATTCTGAGACACAAAGTGGGTCGAAACCCATCCTCTCTTACAATTTTCTAATGCAAAGTGGTCTAGCATAGAGTTAACCTCTTAAGCAGTTTATAGTTCACGGTTTTAATTATGTGCTGTAAGGACCATATTTGAGTTTTGGTCTGTTCCTACCGTTGTTTCTTTGTGGGAAGCAGTTGGGGAATTTTGAAGGTTTGGGGGATTTTTTTTTTTTTTTCACTATTTGTAAAATAATGTTTGGGTTCAAACAAATTAGTTGTTCAATATCTGTAATCCAGTTTTCTGTAAATGTTGCTGTTGTTCTAAGCTCTGTTAATGTTAAGCATTCTTTGTATATAAAATTACAATAAAATGTTAAAACTGGTTGCTTGTTTTGTGGATGAATGTAAAGATAAAACCCAATGAATGGCTGATGTGAGTGCTAGATGCTTGAAGATTAAAGTTACTAGAACTCACTCCCTTAGACCCTGCTTATATCTAGACTCTTCTGTATACAATACCTTAAAGGTGAATGAAGTTCATAAAACTTTGGAGAGTTGGATTTAAAATTATGAGTGCTCAGTTGCATGTGCATTGCACCTAATTTGAAACTGCTGCTACTACTTAAAGAGCCTTCTGGCTCTATATCAGCTTCATAATATGTTCAGTTGTTCTACCCACAACCCTGCCTCCAAGTTGTAAGTATTAAGTCTTTGTGTTGTGACACTTGAGTTATTTTTAAGATTTAAAATATCAAGTGTTTCCATAATCTGTTTTTAACTCTTAGAGGAGTCCTTAATGTAAGGTACAAACAGGGTCTAAGGTTTGAGTGCCCCCAGAACGACCTTCCTCAGCCCTGCAGACACCCAAACATCATGTAATGGCCTAAGGAACTCCCGTACCTCTTCTAGGAGGTTATACATGTAAATAGTTTTCAGTTTTAGGTTTTATGCAAGATTAGATACTGCTCTTTACAGGATGAGTGGTGTTGTCTTTGGCTGTGTGGTCTTAAATGTGTTTCTAATGTGTGTGTCAAATAATTACCTGTTAAACAGACTGCCAATCTGGCTGAAGCCAATGCTTCTGAAGAAGATAAAATTAAAGCAATGATGTCGCAATCTGGCCATGAATACGACCCAATCAAGTAAGTCCATAAATGCTTTATACTAATAGGTACTTTGGGGTGGGTTTCCCCCCCAATCAAAAGCATTATTTTTTCGAGTTTTTGTGTACATGTAATTTTTTTTCCCTTTCAGTTACATGAAGAAACCTCTAGGTCCACCACCTCCATCTTATACCTGTTTTCGTTGTGGTAAACCTGGCCATTATATTAAGAATTGTCCAACAAATGGGGTAAGTCCAAAGTAGAAATCCTGGTACACCTTATTTTTCTTAATTATTTCTTAGCCATTGTATTTTTCTTGGTGAATACTGCCTTCTCTATTACAGTGGCAAATGAGCACAGGCTCTGGAGCCAAATTGCCAGGCTTCAGACCCTGGTTCTGTCACTTAATAGCTGCGTGAGCTTGGGCATACTATTTGTTGCATTAGGCCTGTCATTTCTGCTCTGGTGACTGAGATCCTCATAGCAGTATTTTCCCTCACGTGGCTATTCTGAAGATTAAATGAGGTCATGTGTAAAGCACTACAAGTAACAGAAGCAGTTAATGAGCTCTGCATGTTAGTTAATATTAAAAAATATAACTGCTTTCCTCCTTCTTCCTTTCTCCTTTCCCCTCCGAATAGGATAAAAACTTTGAATCTGGTCCTAGGATTAAAAAGAGCACTGGTATTCCCAGAAGTTTTATGATGGAGGTGAAAGATCCTAACATGAAAGGTGCAATGCTTACCAACACTGGAAAATACGCAATACCAACTATAGATGCGTAAGTATGCGAGTTAGGTGTGATCTGTGAGGCCGCCGTCCGGCCAGGCGCCAGTACTCTGTAGTCTCGGGCTCGTAACGTGGCCATTTGGATTTCTTGTGAGCATTGTATAGCAAGACTGTTAGTCTCCATGTGTTGCATTTCTATGTGAAGAATGAAAGGCTGCAGTCTGCTCCATTAAATGCAAATTTAAAATGGATTTGGGGTTTTTTGTTATCACTGAGTGCCACTTCCCTTGTAGTCTTCTGATTTTTTTCTTTTTCTGTCATACCCTGCTTTCTTCCTCATTCACATACATACTCCCACATAATCTTACATGCTACCTACATTTTTTAAATGAAGACGACAAATATCTTAATCCTTTTGAGAAACAAAAGGCTTAAGCATAAACGTTCTACAAGATGTCAAGGCAAATAAAGTGCCAAGAATAAATGAAAAACTGAGTCCTCTTGAACAAGTTTGGATATACCATGTGAGTGTTAAGATTTAAAATACGATTTATCTTATAAGCCATTAGCTTAGAAGAGCTATAGCGCTGTATGCTACAGCTTCATGCTTATTTTGAATGGGTTTTCAGATTTTACTTAATGAGTCAATTTTAATGAAATGAATAGATGTGAAAACCTAGTGGTATAGTTCAACTAGATAACTTCTCAATTTACCTGCTCTTATTGATACATCTAATTACATTTTCGGTTTCCCTGGGCAGCTATGAACTCAGGTAATGTAGAGCACAGTATTAATTGTCCCTTTGGACTTCATTCTCTAACCACTCCTTCAGTGGATTATGAAGTGAGCATGTCCTCAGGACATACCTTGAGAAACATCAGTTTAGAGAATATCTGCCAACGTTCATAGTGACATAGGGAAAATGTGCAGAACAGTTTTCCTCAGCTTCATGCTGTAATATTGAAATGCAGCGTAGTGAGCAGGTGAGGGTGATGGAGAAAGATGGCTACGCTACGGAAATGATATGGAACAGATGGAGTGGTTTCAAGTATGTGCTTTGGTAATAAGTACCTTGTTTTAGTTCATGGATAGGAATGAATGTTCTCCCAAACTCCCAACCCTGTTCACTTTCTCAGTTTCACTCCCATCTATTTTTTCTCTGTCACCATCCTGTGTTTTGTGGTTCATCTTAGAGCAGTCTGTTGTTATTCTGTTTCTAATTCAGACATTTCATACATGCTTCCAAACAACTTAGGTTGAAATGGATGATTTTTACAGACACAATTTAAGAGCAGACCGCTTCATCTTAATATAATATATACCAGTAAAAGTATTTAAATAGAAATTTGTGTTAAAATAACACCACCCTTGTGAACCCTAACTAATAATTATCTTCATTGCTTTTGAATGCTGGAATACAAAAGCCCATTTGTGCCAGACACACAGCAAATACTGGGGAAAATGGGAGCCCAAATATTTTAAATGAAACTTTCACCCTCTCCACTAACACCACTGATAAGCAACTCAGACTCTTCTTCTGTTTCTTTTTCTATCCTCTGTTCTCCTCTTTTTTTTTTTTTCTTTTCTTTTCTCTCTTTTGGGCAGTGGGAGACTCCTCTTTCACAAATTGGGAACAATGGGGCATAAGCAAATTGATACTTATTTCTGGAATCGTGGTGATGTCTATGGAGCAACTGCAACACAAATAACACACCTAAGGTACCCTACTCCGTACAGCTGAGATTCTTTCATTTCCAGCGTTGAGACTGACACACTCTGTTCCTAAATGAGGTAGAAAGAATTTATGTAGGCATTCCTGTGTTTTATAAATCTGCCTGATTTCAGAGAATATGGGGGTGTTCAAAATAGTGGTGACAAATCTGAGAACAGTGTATTGTGTTTTTTCTTTTTATTATATTAAATATACAACATTTCTGCAAAATGCACTTCTACCAAAAAATGGACCCCGAATGATGGAAGTGTTACTTTATATTTTTTTAACACATACTCTGATCACTTAAGTCATTAATATTTCTTCGTTGGCTATAAATAGATTAGTTTCTTTTAAAATGCTGATGATAAGTAAACAACTGGTTTTGCAGTCTACTTCTAGCTGCTGGTGTGGTTGGTAGCATCCTGTTTCCCTTGAGGTATCCCCCTTGATTGTGTAATGTCAGCACCAATTTCTATTTCCTGTGGTATGGCATTCCCTCTAATACCTTCACACGTCCTGGGGACTGTTGGACTGTGGAAGGGAAATTTCGTTTGTTTGTTTTTCAGGTAATGTGGTAGGATAGAGAAAATTGTGGTTAGGGTGTTGTCATGTCTAAGTTCAAATCCTGTCTCTGCCACTTAAGCATAATTTTGTGGCACTGAATATGTCCTTTTATTCTATAGTCCGCAATTCTAGAGTTGTGGATTCTTAAGATTCTGTTAGCCAGTTTTATAGTGTTTGTTTCTTTTTGTTACACTTGTTTAGGATTTTGTTTTGTCTTTTCGTTGTATAGGGGGAGGATGTTCATAATTACTCCCTTATTTTGGAAGGTATTATACTTGTGTAAACAAATTTAGCATCGAACTGAATTATAGGTTCCCATTATGGTATAGTAGAACATGTACATATCTTGGAAGTACTTTGCCTTCCAAACAGTGTTAAAACAGTAAAACCTTCTTTTACAGAGAAGCGTATGCAATTGGCAAGAAAGAAAAACCACCTTTCTTACCAGAGGAGCCATCTTCTTCTTCAGAAGAAGATGATCCTATCCCAGATGAATTGTTGTGTCTCATCTGCAAAGATATTATGACTGATGCCGTTGTCATTCCCTGCTGTGGAAACAGTTATTGCGATGAATGTAAGAAACGTTGAACTTTTAAAGATGTAGATCTTAGAATATATGTATTTACCTGGAAAGGCTCTAAGCAACGTTATAGATTTCAGTAATGAAGTATGAAATGTTAATAATTGGTTAGTTCATAAGTGAGCATTTAATTTCAAGAACTGTTTGTTGGCTGTATTTTTTTTTTTTTAACAACAACAACTTTGTCCTGTTAATTATTAGAATGGACCACCTCTTGCACCTTCATCAGGGAGGGTAGCTGTACTGAGGTTTTATGAAATGTAGACTTTTTGTTGCCTGTACATTTTAAGTGGTATATAAAATTTTGAAAGCTTTTTGGGCCTTAGATATTCTGAAAATACTTTTAAATGGTACTTAAATCCCTTTCCTGGATTGTGAAAATTAGCTTATTCTTAAATTCCTAAGTGTGATTGGGAACTGCTTTCTGTAAACATACCGCCCAGCATTTGCCATGTGGTGACTTGTGACTTTTTTCCCTGATCATTTATATTAGCATTTGGTTTTTTCTGCCACTTACTCTAAATTTGCCCCTTCTTAAACCAGATGAAAATGGCATCCTCTGAAAATTTCGCTGCTTCTCAGTCCTGCTCTGGCCTTTCTCATTTCTATACATAGCTTTGGAATATAAATCTTTGTTTTGGGGCCTCTTTAGTGAAGACCAAAGTAAAGAAGAGGTCACTTACGGTTTGTTTCAGAGTGTGTCTTAGATTTAACAAACCACTTATTACTGGATTTTTTACTACACTAAAACAATCAGTGAATCTCTAATTTAGTGTTATTTCTGTGCACTATGCTGAAGGTATCACTGACCTCCTTGCCTAAATAATGCTTCTGGTTTTTATCCTGTACTTTTCTCGTGAGGCTTTTTTTTTTTTTTTTTAAGATTTATTTATTTATTTATTTCACAGAGGGAGAGAGATCACAAGGAGGCAGAGAGGCAGGCAGAGAGAGAGAGGGGGAAGCAGGCTCCCCGCTGAGCAGGGAGCCCGATGCGGGCCTCGATCCCAGGACCCTGAGATCATGACCTGAGCCGAAAGCAGAGGCATTAACCCACTGAGCCACCCAGGCGCCCTCGTGAGCCTTTTTTAAAAAGCCTGTTAGCCATGTAAAGTTTTTATCATTCTAGATTATATCTTATTTCTGTTGTTTTCCCCTCTAATATTTAAACTATTAGCTATAACAAACTATAATATATATAGTACATAGTATATATATAAACAATTAAATATATAGTATATATACAAACAAACTATAGTTATAACTATAGTATACTATAGCTAAACAAAGAGAATAGTATTAAGGGAAGTGCTTTTTCTTTCATTTTAACTGTTGAAACTATATTCATGACCAGTTTTTAAGGTAGAGAGAAGTTAGAGCAGAGGCGTGCTATCAGGCGAGAGATTTTACTTCTAAGTTTCTTAATCACAGAAATGATTATTGATGTGTACTTGGAAACAGTAATACAACCGATTAGGTATAAGTGGTCTTTGTTATTCATTCTCTAAACACTGAGTTTGTACTCTGCTTTTATTAATACTTAAAATATTTGATATAGGTATAAGAACAGCACTCTTGGAATCAGATGATCATACATGTCCAACCTGCCATCAAAACGATGTCTCTCCTGATGCTTTAATTGCCAATAAATTCTTAAGACAGGTAACTACCTTTGTATCCCTTTTCTGAAAAATTTTTAAGAATTTTTGATTGTTTAAACTGTACTTGAGTAAATACAGCCTTACATTTTCCTACATTTTTCTGTTTGGTATCTATAGGCTGTTAATAACTTCAAAAATGAAACTGGTTATACAAAAAGACTACGAAAACAGTTACCCCCACCACCACCCCCAGTACCACCTCCGAGACCACTCATCCAGCGGAACCTACAACCTCTGATGAGATCTCCAATATCAAGACAACAGGATCCTCTGATGATTCCAGTGACATCTTCATCAACTCACCCAGCTCCTTCTATGTCTTCATTAACTTCTAACCCATCTTCCTTGGCCCCTCCTGTGCCTGGAAATTCATCTTCTACCCCAGCTCCTGTACCTGATATAACTGCGACAGTCTCCATATCAGTACACTCAGAAAAATCAGATGGACCTTTCCGGTAAGTCTGTGTGCAGTTCTCACTATTCAGAAACAAGTGAGATCAGTAGTACAGTTTTTTTTTATTGCATGTTGCTCTAGCAGTTGTAGTGGCCTGCAATATGTACCGTGCTTGTGAATCACTGTGCTCAGTAATGTGGGGGACTCAATAATGTTCTTCTAAAGGTTTCCTTTTAAGAGATGACTTACTCTTATTGGAGGAACAGGCAAATGAAGGAGATTCACTCAGCAAATGATTAAGCATCCCAAGGTCAAGGACTATTACAAGTTGCCAACAACCCTTGTTAAATGTTGAATTATGGGCGCCTGGGTGGCTCAGTGGGTTAAAGCCTCTGCTTTCGGCTCAGGTCATGATCTCAGTGTCCTGGGATCGAGGCCGCATCGGGCTCTCTGCTCAGCAGGGAGCCTGCTTCCTCCTCTCCCTGTCTCTCTGCCTGCCTCTCTGCCTACTAGTAATCTCTCTCTGTGTCAAATAAATAAATAAAATCTTAAAAAAAAATGGTGAATTATAAAGAGACTTCACTTGTAGTCATAATGGTGGTATTAGAAAGAGTCTATTTGAGCAGAACTAAGCACAGTTTGCATCGGTGGAGTAGAGAGGATAAAACATTGGTGGCAGTAGAGTAGTCAGAAACAAGAATTGTTTTGGAGCAAAACTAGGTAGAAGACCAATGAAAGCTCACTTAAATACTACCACTTCAGACACAGAAAGGATCTTTGACCATGTAGTCCAGTGACTGATAGATTCTTGAAGAAGCAACCACCTTTAAAAAAAAAAAAATAGGGCGCCTGGGTGGCTCAGTGGGTTAAAGCCTCTGCTTTCGGCTCAGGTCATGATCTCAGCATCCTGGGATCGAGGCCCGGGTCTTGGGCTCTCTGCTCAGCAGGGAGCCTGCTTCCTCCTCTCCCTGTCTCTCTGCCTGTCTCTCTGCCTACTTGTCATCTCTCTCTCTGTGTCAAATAAATAAATAAAATCTTTAAAAAATAAAAATAAAAATAAATAGATGCCAAGTGTCTATACAGACCTACTGAAGCAAAAATTTTGAGGACTGGGTCCTTTACATGTACATGGAAGACTTCTCACTGATTTTCTGTGATTAACAGTGGCAGTGAGTCTCAGGGTTCATTGGCTTTTCTAAGATCACCCCTTTGATTCACTAGTGGAGCTGGAAGTAGAATTTACTCTTAGTCCTGTCTTCTTAGGTCCCACACTTTGACTTTCTTTTTTTTTAAAGCTTTTATTATTATTACAACTATACTGGTTTCTATCATAGCTCTCATAGATGGGACTGCTTATGGAGATTTCCATTTTTTACTTACCACTGGGTGTTTGAGGAACTCTGAAGGTCCAGTCCTTTCACTTTCCTGAAAAGTTTTCATCAATTTTGACTTAACTCACCTTAATGCAGGTGGTGGGTGAACAGACTTAGTAATAATATGTAATTTTTTACTCTTAAGCCTCCATTTCTGAGGACTTCTTAATGTATTGCAAACTACATTGTTTTGTAGGGACTCTGATAGTAAAATACTACCAGCTGCAGCCCTTGCGCCCGAGCACTCCAAGGGGGCCTCTTCAATTGCAATCACTGCCCTTATGGAGGAAAAGGTAAGTTTGATTGGCTTTTAAATTTGGAGATTTGTCTTAGAGTTGTTCTTCTGGGTTTTGTTTGTTGTTGCTTTTTTAACTCTTTTTATTCATGTTTTTTTCCCCACAGGGTTACCAGGTACCTGTACTTGGAACCCCATCTTTGCTTGGACAGTCACTATTGCATGGACAGTTGATCCCCACAACTGGTGAGTAAAATCATTTTGGTTTGAACATTTCTCCTTTCAAAAATAGTTGTAACTTAACATGTGGTTTCATATTTACCTATTGTTTTTATTTCCAAGGTCCAGTAAGAATAAATACTGCTCGTCCGGGTGGTGGTCGACCAGGTTGGGAACAGTAAGTATATGTTTAAAAATCTCCAGATGAGGGGCACCTGGGTGGCTCAGTCATCAACTGTCTGCCTTCAGCTCAGGGATCGAGCCCCAAATCAGGCTCCCTGCTCGGCAGGGAGTCTGCTGCTCCCTCTCCCACTCCCCCTGCTAGTGTTCCATCTCTTGCTGTGTCTCTCTGTTAAATAAAAAAATAAAATCTTAAAAAAAAAAAACAAAAAAAACTCCGGATGATTGCTTTTGAATTAGATAATGGGAATTAGAATCTAGTGTGTTGCTGAATATTTTTTATTGTAAACTCTGCTTTTGTATGCCATATTAACATAGTTTTTTTATGTAAAGTGTCATAAATTCAAGATTATGTAAAGAACTATTTTCTAGGGGCACCTGGGTGGCTCAGTTGGTTAAGCAGCTGCTTTCAGCTCAGGTCATGATTCCAGCGTCCTGGGATCAGGCTCCCTGCTCAGCGGGGAGCCTGCTTCTCTCTCTCCCTCTGCCTGCCACTCTGCTTACTTGTGCTCTCTCCCTATCTCTCTGTTAAATAAATAAATAAAATCTTTTAGAAAATAGTTCTTTTTGTTTTTTTAAAGAATGAGTAATTCTTTTCTTAAAATGGTAAAATGTAAATTCTTATCAATTCTTGTTACTTTCATCATGTCTTACCAAACGGTGATCTTGACAGAAGCTCAGTTAATGAATAGATAAGAAGTAATTGAAAGTTTTTTTTTTGAAAGAGTATTTTAAATACTGAATCACTTGTTGTGCTAGTAGATTAAACTATATTCTAGCCTTGATATGGATTTTCAAAATTTGATTTGAGTAAACACATATTAAGGCTGCCAAACACAGAATTTCTCATTTTGAATAGTCTGTGTTAGTGAAATTTTATTGCATATTAAAATCTCTGGAGTTTTGATCTTTGTATTTGATGATGGTCTGTGGCATTAAAAATTAGTATATTTATGAATGGTCTTTATATAATCATTTCTATTTCTATAATCTATATAAACAGGTTTATATATTTATATAAACTGGCTTATATTCTAAAACTTTGATCTATTTGTTTGAAAGATAAGTCAGATTTTTTATTTTCAAAAGTATGCTAAGTGAGAGATTTAGCAGATTGTGTTGGTAGAAGGAATACAGGATTTGGAGACCCGTAGGCTTAGGTTGGAATCTCAGCCCCTGCACTTAACAGCTTCATGACCTTGGGCCATGCAGTTTTACTCCTCAGTGCAGTGCCCAGCAGATAAAAGGGCTCTATTTCTCTTCTGTAACAAGTTCACAGTCACTTGGAGAATGCTAAATGGAATACCATATTGTGAAAAATATTGTATGTTGAGGTTTAATTATTGTCCCAATAGTTAATTGAAAAAAATAGTTTAAGTAAATGTAATACTTGCCCATATCTCCTCTATCTGGAACAAATTTCAGAATGAGGATCAGGGAGAGGAAGAATTTCCTAGAATAGTTAAAATATGTGTCTTTAAGTCTATAAACTAAGAGATCGTGTGTTATACTGAAGCCCATTTTATCTTTCCACACAGTTCCAATAAGCTTGGATACCTGGTTTCTCCACCACAGCAAATTAGAAGGGGGGAGAGGAGCTGCTACAGGTAGGCTTGTTAAACATCTTGAAAAACTGTATTCTGATGACAGGCTGAAAAATATAACAAAGAAATTAAAGCACAGGAGTGGGGGGCGGTCATTTGGTTTATGCTTATCTCACTTAAGTCCTCAGGAGTTGCACTTGAGGCCTAGAAAAGAATAGATAACATTTAGTCTTTTAAATGATGGTTTTAGGCTACATCTTTGATACTCCTTCCCAATGACTACTTTCTCCCAGTACACGGCAGAATATTAGCTTACATTTACTCTTTTGAGGGTAGAAGGAAGTCATTAAGGCCCAGACAATATTTAAGGTGCCAGTTTAAGATGAAAGTTAACTAGTTCAGGGCGCCTGGGTGGCTCAGTGGGTTAAAGCCTCTGCTTTCGGCTCAGGTCATGATCTCAGGGTCCTGGGATTGAGGCCCGCATTGGGCTCCCTGCTCAGCGGGGGGCCTGCCCCCCCCCCCCCGCCGCCTGCCTCTCTGCCTCCTTGTNCCTCCTTGTGATCTCTCTCCCTCTGTGAAATAAATAAAATCTTTAAAAAAAAAAAAAAAAAAGAAAGTTAACTAGTTCACCTCTCAAGTGTGAAGAAGGCTTGCATTTATTTCTCTTCTAGACTCCATTGCTGAATCTTCTCCCACTTTCTCTTTTCTAAAAGAAGAGACAAAGAGATTGTTCAGGGCTCTTTCCCGGGACAGGCAAAAGCAATGTTATTCTGCAAAGTAAGCCCTAGGTCTTATTATCTAGGTCACACTCGCCACCAGGGTAAAGGGCCTCTAAATTAACTCTATAACAAGAATATTAAGGGTATCTTCTAGTGCTCCATTGAGAATTGCTAAGTAATAACTTTGTTACTAGAGCAGATGTTAATAGAAGATAATATTTACTAATTCAGACTCTGGAAAGAGGCTTAAAATCTAAACCCCTGCTGCTGTTCTGTACCAGTTATTTGTAATTTTAAAAACCTTTAACTTAACAGGAATAAGCCCACCTTTTAAAGAAGCCACTATTTCCTTGATGAGGGATAATTCAGAAACTTTGGCCAGCACTGTTATTTTCACCCAACCCTTAGAAATAAAACATTGAGGGCGCCTGGGTGGCTCAGTGGGTTAAAGCCTCTGCCTTCGGCTCAGGTCATGATCCCAGGGTCCTGGGATCGAGGCCCGCATCGGGCT
>LNAC01001169.1:198916-249725 GCA_002007465.1 Ailurus styani | reverse complement strand
CCTCTCTGCCTACTTGTAATCTCTGTCAAATAAATAAATAAAATCTTTAAAAAAAAAAAAAAGAAAAAGAAAACATTGAGATTTCTAGTTGTTAATTACAAACGCTAAGAGTAATACTTATTTTCTTGAGGATGAAAGGTAGAGCATAGGGAATATAACAGTGATATTGTGATTCCATGTTATGGTGACAGATCGTAGTTACACTGTGAGTCATATAAGGTGTAGACTTACTGAATCGCTGTGTTGCACACCTGAAACTAATGTAGCCTTGTATGTCAACTATACTTCCAGTTTTTAAAAAATGTAACCAATTAATAAAAAGTACTTTAAACCCAAAAACAAAACAACAAAAAACCATGAAACCATTTAAAACTGGTTTAAATTAAAACCATTTAAAAAATTCTAAAGACATTTTAATGTTATCGAGAAATGTTCATGATATATATAATGTCAGGTGAAATATAAAATTATAAATATCAAAAATACCTAGTAGTTAGGTATTTTTGAAGTACTACTTAGAAGGATCCTTTCCACACTTCTGCCTCAAAGGATTACAGGAAGTGGTTTTTCTTCATCGAAAGTTTTGGTCTGAAAGGCATTTTGGGATGGCCTAGGTCAGAGAGGCATTAACTCTGTCAGTTCCTTTAAGTGACAGATTAGGAAGTCACAAAAGAGCATTGTGGATTGATAACGAATCTGAACTTCACAAAAGAGAACTTCTAAATATAGTGTCTTCATAGGGAGAAGGCCCTGTAAACTTGTATTATCTTGGTCCCCAAGTGGCCTTAAAAATTATATTTTCATATAAATAAGATCCTTTGCTTATTTGAATAGTTGATTCTATTCCATCATTTGTAAGCTTGAAGATAATTATGGACAGAAAAGACAGGCTTACTTGTCTCAGGTGATTTTAGTTTGAAGGAATAATATCTTGGAATTTGTTTCTCCAGAAGTATAAACCGCGGACGACACCACAGCGAGAGATCACAGAGAACTCAAGGCCCGTCACTACCAGCAACTCCAGTTTTTGTGCCTGTGCCACCCCCTCCTTTGTATCCGCCCCCACCCCATACACTTCCTCTCCCTCCAGGTGTGCCTCCTCCACAGTTCTCTCCTCAGTTTCCTCCTGGTCAGCCACCACCTGCTGGCTATAGTGTCCCTCCTCCAGGCTTTCCTCCAGCTCCGGCCAATTTATCGACAACTTGGGTATCATCAGGCGTGCAGACAGCTCACTCAAATACCATCCCAACAACACAAGCACCCCCGTTGTCCCGGGAAGAATTCTATAGAGAGCAGCGACGGCTAAAAGAAGAGTGAGTGTTTTAATTTGAAATTCTCATACACTTTCATTTTCTGATGTAACATTAAACCAGGTATCTTTGGAAACATTTTCTAGTGTTTCCAGTTAGTACAAGAAAAATCACCTAAAAATGAAAACCAAAGCCATACAAGCAACTTCCTCAGGGATTCTTAGTTATTTATAGTTTTAAAGTGGAAAACTAATGGCAATTTCATTCATTTCATTCATGATCTAATTACATTTGTCTTGTTAGTTTTCTTAAATGGTTTTTGTTAACTTTCACTCTTTAACTTTATTTTACTAGGGAAAAGAAAAAGTCCAAGCTAGATGAGTTTACAAATGATTTTGCTAAGGAATTGATGGAATACAAAAAGATTCAAAAGGAGCGTAGGCGCTCATTTTCCAGGTTAGTGTTTTGCAAGCCTTCACAACAGAATTACAAATGGGACTTTGAATATCCAGGGATTAGCTATGGATATAAATAACATTGCACTTATGGAATTTTTCTGATTCGGTCTAGGTTTACAGAAATGGACATGTAGCTTATTTCCCAATATCTGTTTATTGAAATAATGTCTCAATGTAAATTCTATTGTGTAGAACTAGCAGTTATGGGGATTAAATTGCCCTTGTCCCTCGAAGTTATTTGTAGCGTGAAATAATTGGGAAATGTTTGTGGAAGGAAAGAAATAGAGAAATAGCTGAAGAATATTTCTGAGGACCCTTTTACCTGAGGCTACAGCTTCTTGCTGGAACATTAACCTGTGTAATTAATGAAGTAGTGGTAGACTACAAATTGATTTACCAATAGAAAACTGATTTGTAAAAATTCCCTGGAAGTTTGTTTAAAAGACTTATTTTTTAAGCTTACGTTTGAAATGTGGTTCCTTTCAAAAGCTAGACTATTGGCCAACACAGGACAAAGAAAGTACTCCTACTTAAATAACCAGATAGGAAGTAAAATTTAAACTTAATTGGCATTTTGTTTAATGTTAAGTTAATTAGCTCATATAACTCACGGTACATTAATGCGCTTCACTCTAATTGTCAAGATTTCACTTTTGTTTTGTAACAAGTGATTGCTCTGATCTTTGTGTACTTTATTCCATTCCAGTAGAGGTCACTGTGCCTCTTTAATCATCTAAGATGAAATTTGATATAAAGAATGATGGAACCGTGAGGATAGCATGCTAGAATCTGAGTCTGTATTTTATTTTGTATATATTTCTCAACTATCAACTATTGTTTTGTTTTTGTTTTTAGGTCTAAATCTCCCTATAGTGGTTCATCATATTCAAGAAGTTCGTATACTTATTCTAAGTCAAGATCTGGTTCAACACGTTCACGTTCTTACTCTCGGTCATTTAGCCGCTCACACTCTCGTTCCTATTCACGATCACCTCCATACCCCAGAAGAGGCAGAGGCAAGAGCCGAAATTACCGTTCACGGTCTAGATCTCATGGATATCATCGATCTAGGTCAAGGTCACCCCCATATAGACGATATCATTCACGGTCAAGATCTCCTCAAGCATTTAGGGGACAGTCTCCCAATAAACGTAATGTGCCTCAAGGAGAAACAGAACGTGAATATTTTAATAGATACAGAGAAGTTCCGCCACCTTATGACATGAAAGCTTATTACGGGAGGAGTGTTGACTTTAGAGACCCATTTGAAAAAGAACGTTACCGAGAATGGGAGAGAAAATACAGAGAGTGGTATGAAAAGTATTACAAAATAGGTTATGCTACTGGAGCACAGCCTCGACCATCAGCAAATAGAGAGAACTTTTCTCCAGAGAGGTTTTTGCCTCTTAATATCAGGAATTCTCCCTTCACAAGAGGCCGCAGAGAAGATTATGCTGGTGGACAAAGTCATAGAAGTCGAAATTTAGGTGGCAATTATCCAGAAAAGCTTTCAACAAGAGACAGTCACAATCAGAAGGACAACACAAAGTCAAAAGAGAAGGAAAGTGAAAATGCTCCGGGAGATGGTAAAGGAAACAAACATAAGAAACATAGGAAAAGAAGAAAGGGGGAGGAAAGTGAAGGCTTTCTAAACCCCGAGTTATTAGAAACTTCTAGGAAATCGAGAGAACCTACAAGTGGTGAAGAAAATAAAACAGACTCATTGTTTGTTCTCCCAAGTCGAGATGATGCTACACCTGTTAGAGATGAACCAATGGATGCAGAATCTATCACTTTTAAATCAGTGTCTGAAAAAGACAAGAGGGAGAAAGACAAACCAAAAGCAAAAGGTGATAAGACCAAACGGAAAAATGATGGTTCTACTGTGTCAAAAAAAGAAAACGTTGCAAAACCTGCTAAGGGACCTCAAGAAAAACTAGACGGAGAGCGTGAAAAATCTCCTCGATCTGAACCTCCACTTAAAAAAGCCAAAGAGGAGACTCCAAAGACTGACAATGCTAAATCATCATCTTCCTCCCAAAAAGATGAAAAGATCACTGGTACCCCCAGGAAAGCTCACTCTAAGTCAACAAAAGAACACCAAGAGTCAAAACCAGTCAAAGAGGAAAAAGTAAAGAAGGATTACTCCAAAGATATCAAATCAGAAAAGCTAACTAATAAGGAAGAAAAAGCCAAGAAGCCTAGTGAGAAAAGTAAGCCACCTGACAGCAAGGGAGAAAAAAGAAAAAGAAAAACTGAAGAAAAGGGTATAGATAAAGATTTTGAATCCTCTTCAACGAAAATCTCTAAACTAGAAGTAACTGAAATAGTGAAACCATCACCAAAGCGAAAAATGGAACCTGATATTGAAAAGATGGATAGGACCCCTGAGAAAGACAAAATTTCATCATCAACTGCCCCAGCCAAAAAAATCAAGCTCAATAGAGAAACTGGTAAAAAAATTGGAAGTACAGAAAATGTATCTAATACAAAAGAACCCTCTGAAAAATTGGAGTCAACATCTAGCAAAGTTAAACAAGAAAAAGTCAAAGGAAAGGTCAGACGAAAAGTAGCTGGAGCTGAGGGATCCAGCTCAACCCTTGTGGATTATACTAGGTAACTGATTATGGGTGGTTGGGTGTGGATGCTTGTTTTGGGAAAGAATTTAATTTTATCAATGCTTGTCCTTCTGAAGTGTAGTATGTTAATTAAGAAGGGATCAGGCTGGTTTATTCTTGTCTTTAAAGAAAGGAGTTGAAGCTTGTTAAGTAGATTTTGTGGGCGAGCCAGTTTTTTTTTTTTTTACACAATCCTTACATGTAAATCATTTAATCTATCAGAATAAGGGCATTGACTTTTGAGAGTTAAAAGGACATAGATGGTTAAGTTAGCCTTTTTATATTTATCAATGTTCAGTAGTAGTAAATTCTTCATTAAATTCATCACAGATTAACAGTATTTTAATTTTTTTTAGTACGAGCTCAACTGGAGGCAGCCCTGTGCGCAAATCTGAAGAAAAAACAGATACAAAACGAACTGTCATTAAAACTATGGAAGAATATAATAATGACAATACAGCTCCTGCTGAAGATGTTATTATTATGATTCAGGTTCCTCAGTCCAAATGGGATAAAGATGACTTTGAATCTGAAGAAGAAGATGTTAAGACCACACAGCCTATATCAAGTGTAGGAAAACCCGCCAGTGTTATTAAAAATGTCAGCACTAAACCATTAAATACAGTCAAGTATCCTGAAAAAGAAAGCGAGTCATCAGAGAAAATTCAGAAACTCACCAAGGAAGTGAGCCATGAACTTATACAGCATGAGATCAAAAGTTCAAAAAACTCTGCATCCAGTGAAAAGGGGAAGACCAAAGATCGAGATCATTCGGTGTTGGAGAAGGAAAACCCTGAGAAGAGGAAGAACAGCACTCAGCCAGAGAAAGATAATAACGTGGACCGTCTGAATGAACAAGGAAATTTTAAAAGTCTGTCTCAATCTTCCAAAGAGACAAGAACTTCAGATAAGCACGATTCTGTTCGAGGTTCTTCAACTAAAGACTTTACCCCCAACAGAGACAAAAAAAGTGACTATGACAACAGAGAATACTCAAGTTCCAAACGTAGAGAGGAAAGGAATGAATTAACAAGAAGGAAAGACTCTCCTTCTCGAAGTAAAGATTCTGCATCTGGACAGAAGACTAAGCCAAGGGAAGAGAGAGATTTGCCCAAAAAAGGAACAGGAGATTCCAAAAAGAGCAGTTCCAGTCCCTCAAGAGACAAAAAACCTCATGATCACAAAGCCACTTATGATACAAAACGCCCAAGTGAAGAGACTAAACCTGTAGATAAAAATCCTTGTAAAGATCGTGAGAAGCACATGTTAGAAGCAAGGAACAATAAAGAGTCAAGTGGCAATAAATTACCATATGTGCTTAACCCACCAGACCCACAGACTGAAAAAGAGCAAGTTCCTGGGCAGACTGACAAGAATGCGGTGAAGCCAAAACCGCAGTTAAGTCACTCCTCCCGACTTTCCTCCGACTTAACTAGAGAAACTGATGAAGCTGCTTTTGAACCAGACTATAATGAAAGTGACAGTGAAAGCAATGTATCTGTGAAAGACGAGGAAACTTCAGGAAAGGTTTCTAAGGAACTGAAAGAGAAAGTCGTGGAGAAAGCAAAAGACAGCCTGGACCCAGCGGCAGGCGGCCAGATAGGCACAGCCAGGAGCCAGAGCCAAAGCAGCCCTAGTGTTAGTCCAAGTCGAAGTCATAGTCCTTCTGGAAGCCAGACCCGAAGCCACAGCAGTAGTGCCAGCTCTGCAGAGAGTCAGGACAGCAAGAAGAAGAAGAAGAAGAAGGAAAAGAAAAAGCACAAGAAGCATAAAAAGCATAAGAAGCATAAGAAGCATGCAGGCACTGAAGTAGAATTGGAAAAAAGCCAAAAACACAAACACAAGAAAAAGAAGTCAAAGAAGAGCAAAGATAAAGAAAAGGAGAAGGAGAAAGATGACCAAAAAGTGAAATCTGTCCCTGTATAAAAGGACAGATTTTAAAAATTGACTTATTTACTAAGTCATCTGTATTAAATTTTGTTATAATGTAAAGAGATTCAAGCCTTGTAAATAATGATATGGAAGACCCTGTGCTGCACTTAAAATATTGCTGCTTGATTATTTGATTTTTACATCAGAGCTTTATAACACGAACTTTTGTACAGAATTGTGAGTTGTGACCATGTAACATGAGAGGTTTTGCTAGGGCCTATTATTTTTAACCACCATTAATTAGTTGGGGTGGAGTTTACTGTGAAATTTTCACATTTGAATTTTTTTAATTGCCTGGCAAAAGCTGGTATCAGTTCTAAAATATCAGCAGAATGATTTGCTGAATTCATTACAACCCCGTTATGTCACTTTTTGATTACAATAAAAGTTTTCAGTAAACTTTTCAAATGTCGAATATTTGTGGTTTTTGAAGGAAGTGTGTCATGTGTCTTCCCCCTTCCATTTCCTCATTTAAAATAGCCTTTGAGCCTGTAGTATACACTGCACCAAATAAAGTTAGGAAATAAACATGGTAGATAAACTTCAGTGGGCTGGTGGTAGGTGACCAGAAATAAGTCAGGATTGGAGAACTGGTTGGAAAAAATCAAAAAGGGTCGTAAATATATATATAGTAATTCAAAGTTTGCACTTGAATTTTAGCAATGAGGAATTGTGATTTATGGTTCTGTCTTCTTGAAACCCTGATAAACCCTTGATAAAGTACTAGTTAAAGCAAAGAGCCTTGAGCATCTGTCCTCCTTGGTCTGCTTCATTGACAAGAGGAAGCAGCAGCAGGTCCAGGAGCACTAGGTTCGACTGTGATGGGCTCTTCCTTTGTGGCTGTGCTTCAGAAGTTATCGTAAGCATTGAAAAGCTATTGGAAGGGTCTGGGAAGTTAGGGTAAGAATGATACCTCAGGGGCGCCTGGGTGGCTCAGTGGGTTAAAGTCTCTGCCTTCGGCTCAGGTCATGATCCCAGGGTCCTGGGATCGAGGCCCGCATCGGGCTCTCTGCTCCGCGGGGAGCCTGCTTCCTCCTCTCTCCTCTCTGCCTGCCTCTCTGCCTACTTGTAATCTCTCTTTCTGTGTCAAATAAATAAAATCTTTAAAAAAAAAAAAAAGAATGATACCTCAGAAACACGGCAGTATAAACAGGGATCAAGATGACAGTGGCTAGAAGGAAGAAAAGAGGCCAGGTCCAGTTTGAGGGTGGTCCTAGGTATCCCTGGACTGTTAATAGTGGGAGAGGAAAGGGTCTATGTTAGCAGCTTGCCTCTGTGAACCTCCTGTGTCCATGCCTTTTCAGGATTTCCAGACTGGGCCTTGTGGACAGTATGCAGAAATACTTTACTGAGTGTGTTTTTAATGCAACTTTTAATATTTAAAGAAACACGATTTAAAGAGATTAATGTGGGTGTCACAAATGCTGTTGACCTCATGAAAGCCATTCAGGACTGAGTTAAGTTTGTTACGTGTTTGTCAAAAGTAAGTGTGTTAAGTGAAACCAACTTTCCTTTAGAGGGCTCTGTCACAGGGTGAAGGCGTCTGTCATGCCCCCTCGCAGCCCCAACACCCCCCACACACACACAACACATGTGACCAGTTCTACTCTGAGGTACTTCAGCTAGGCTACCCTCTTCATTTGTACTAGTCAGGACCCCAGATCGAGATTGTACCTCCCACATTCACTGAGGATTTTAGCATCCAGGACTCTCTATCATAAACTTCACCAGGTGAGATCAGTTTCCTTTTACCTAGGTAGGCTCCTGGCCTCTAATTTTAATCTCAACTGACCTTCCCTTTAACAATAGTCCACTCCTATGACAGTTTTCCAGAGCTCATTGGCCGTTCGACTCAAGTTTAAAATCAATCTTTTATCTACAAGCTGGTCTTCCAGCTTCATCCTCTACTGGCCTTACTTAGGCCTGAGGTTTTAACTCCCCTTACTCTTCCTACTGCCTTTTCCTTTCTATGATTGCCTGAACCCTGTCATTTCCACCAGACAACACTCCTCAAACCTGCTCCCCCTTCTCCATCTTCCTGAAGCTTAACTCCCAAGCCTCAATAAGGGGGCTGAATGGACTGCTTAATGAAATTAAAGGCTTGAAAGAAACTAAGAAGTAACTGCCAGACATTGTGCTAGGTGCTTGTATTTATTTGATCCTCAAAAATTCTAGCTTTTGATGTCTGATACTACTTTGAGCAGGAAATTCCACTGCCTATAAAGGTTCAGTCCAGTCTTGGGTATTCAAGCCTAGGTGCCTAACTAGTCCAACTCACCCCTGCCATGTAGAGAGGAGTGGGACATAACATGTTAAGACTCAGCTATTTTTGCTGGACCCCAGAAAGGCCGCGTTCTATCTTCATGACTTCTACACTTGGCTGTTTTTTGTCTGGCTGGAGTTTTCTTCCCTCTCTGCCTGTCTCAGTTTCCTACCCACTGTTCAAGAATTAGCTTGCTTTTTTTTTTTTTATGTATAACTATTCCCTCACAGTGCCTGCCTGCCCACCCCCATACACACCCAAGATGGATAGCATCACTGAATGTGCTGTGAGCACACTCCAGTTGTTTTCTGTGGGCTCTGGTTGTTTTTCTCAATGAACTGAGAGCCTCAAAAGGAATGTGGGGTTTATATTCCAGAAGCCAAACCACGCCTTGCCTATAATGTTTGGACTGATAAGATGAAATAACTTTTTTTAGCTTGAAGTTAAATTTTGCAAACTTCCTGGAAACCAGCAGTATGTCAACATTTTTAAGCGAGGAAAATAGTTTTTGAGCTACTATAGACTTGAAAGATAGTATCCTTCCAATAACCAGATGCTTCAGTGTGCCAAGGATATTGCAAAATCTTACAATCAGGGGCCTAAGAATAACTCCTTTGCTAGTCTCAGCATGCCAATTGAAGAGAGCTAAATCCCCTCCAAAATTTGTAAGCCTGGGATTTCAGAGTTAGAAAGCTAGTTAATGGTTTATTCATCCCTATTTGTGCGAGTGTCCCCATCTGTTTTGTCCACTTTTTCCTGTCTTTAACTCCTTTAATGAATGCTGTTCCTATTATACAAAACTACACGGAACAAAACCTCTGGTTTGGAGCAAGCTCTTTCTTCTCTGAGCCCTTTTATACTACTGCTTTTTATGTAAGCCAATTTCAGCTGGTCTCTTGTTTTAACAAAATCTTGCTAATAACGTAGGTACATGTATATACAGTGCGCTCTGCTTTCTCTTTTTATATATCACAAACAGGTCCTTTTGGCATTAACATTTTTCATTAATTTTAAGAATTGCAAATGATCATGAAAGAGTTGAATAAAGTAAGCCACTTAAATCCTTAAAGGGTAATGTGGCTTTGCTGTGTGTGAATAATGGTTCAGCACACTAATATGAAAAATGGGGTTAACAGGAATGTTCAGAGATTTCATGAGACTTCTTTTCAGTAATGTAGTCTAAACACTCCATCAAGGCTTCTCTTTGTTACAGGCTTCTAAGATTATTTTTCAGATCGCGTTAAAAGGATTTTTAAAGAATAGCTATTGCTAATTTATACAGTTCAAAAAAATAATAATAATGGCGGGTGATCAGTGATCCCATTTTAGAACCCACACCGGAATCAATCTTGCTTTTCCACCCAGAAATCTGGCTACTTAGTAATTTGCTATGAAGCTGGCTTGGCCAGTGTGGATCTTTTTCTTTTTCTTTTTTTAAAAAGATTTTATTTATTTATTTGACAGAAGAGAGCAAGAGAGAACAAGCAGGAGGAGCAGCAGAGGGAGAGGGCGAAGCAGGCTCTGCTGAGCAGGGAGCCCTACGCGGGGCTCAATCCCCGGACTCTGGGATCATGACCTGAGCTGAAGGCAGACTCTTAACCATCTGAGCCACCCAGGCACCCCAGCATGGATCTTTTTCAATTTAGTTCTTCATTTTTAAAGTCTAGGGCAGTAAAAGACACTAGTAAAAGAATGGACATACCTTTAGAATTCAAAATAGTTTTTGTAGAAACACACCTTAAAATTTTAGTAAATATTTATGAATATGTTTTAACCTTGGCTTAATGAGCTGTAAGTAGACCTGGTAGACCGATTCCTTTTCATGTCCTAAAACTTAAAACTAATAAGAACAAGTTGGTTGAAAAGTGAACATGGGAGGGAACTGTATCAGTGCTAGAGTCCAGGGAAAGGATGGGAGGGGGAGACAGCCAGAAATGTAGAATTTTGCCACAATGCCGTATTTTAAAAGTTGTGGTTTTTTTTTGTTTTGTTTTGTTTTTAAGAACTAAAGACAGATGCCCAGAATTCTCTTCCTTGAGAAAGGAGATGGCCTCCTGGGAAGTGCAAATAGAAGACCTTGGGCAATATGAACACCTCATAATCTGGAGGGACAATGGTAGGTTATGAAGCATATGAGGAGTACTCCCTTTGTGGTCATTTTAATATGATGGAAATTGCACAAAGGAAACCTGAAGCATAAGCTACAACATTGATGGGGATAGAGAAAGGTTCCATCCAAAAACAGATTTGCTGTATGTGGTCTTATTGCCAGGAAGGAGGTCAAACCACAGAGGCCTCATTCCCCTTGCTATTACAGTTGGGGGGGGGGGCGGAATACTCAATTTTCAAATCATGATGTCTCTACTAGAACAGGTAGACAAATTGTGGAATTGAATAAAACTCCAGAAATTGGCCCAAATAAAAGTATTTGATGACAGTTTCAGCATAAATAAATGTGAAAAAGGTCCACTTTTCAGTAAGTAGCTTTGAGAAAACTGGATTACCATTTAGATAAAAAAAATTTTTCACACCTGAAAATTCTAGATGGAGTAAATCTTTTTATCCACAGTTTTATTTTACATAACCCAAGTGTTGGTCAGTTTTCCTTTTTCTAGAATCAACTCCTCTTTAATAGCTTAGGTCTTTATTTTTTCAAACTGGCCAGTAAACTGGAAACCCAAGATCTTTCCCAATATTTCTGATAATACTTGTGAGATGTGGTTTATCTTGGTCTGCCCCTTTCCGATTCCCTGACGTTTATTCCTGGTGCTGATTGTTCTCTTCAGATCTCACTGTGGTAGAGTCTCAGTCTTCATTAAGTTTTATGACATTTCCCTCAGAATACATCACATCCCCTCACTTACCTTTGTTCACTGTCTTTACTTCTTTTCTGTCCTACACCGTAGGCTCTCCATCTTTTAAGGTATTTTTCTGAGCCAAGAAGCAATCCCCCTGTGATGAATTATACCATTAGAAAGCAGAAGAAGCTGCAGGCAGCTCTTTAAAATAGCAACTCTTTTCTTCCCTCTACAATTTTTAAAAATTACAAACTCAACTATTACACAGAATACAAATGGCCAATTGACATTTGAAAAGGTTAAATGTCACTGGCAATAAAAATGCCAGTAAAACAAAATTCCATTGCCTTCAGGCATTTAGAGTTACCTGCAAGTCCAAAACCAACCTTATTCTCCCTCCTCCCACCATCTTGGCATTTCCATTAGCATTTGTGAGGGTTAGCTTTTCACTACGTTTGCTCAGATCACAATATACATCCTCAACTTGCAGGCTTTTAAAATGTTTTGCTTTTATTTCTAACAAAGCCCTACATCACTTAAAAAGTCATAAAGTTCTTCTAGACATAAAACGCTTGAGCCTCCTGCCCCAACCCCACTGCACCCTGACTCCAGTTCTTCAGATGCAATCAATTCCAGCTCTTCTAGTTCTTTCTTTAAAAACAAAACAAAGACACTTACTGAATATAAAAAGTGAAGTCTTACCTTGATGTTTCAGTTTCGAGTATTAGCTACTACTGACTTTAGCTCCTCATCTCCCTCCCTCCTCCCTCCCCCACACATGTATCACTTCCCATCCTCCAAATAGAAGTTCCCCTTTAGGCTACACTGGAAATGGTGTGGACATAATTATGTCTTGGGGCTTTTGGCTGGCTCAGTAGGTAGGGCATGCAACTCTTGGTCTCAGGGTCTCAGGGTCATAAGTTCAAGTCCCATGTTGGATGTAAAGCTTACTTTAAAAAATAAGAGGATGTTGGGAGACATTATTATATCTTTACATCTGTGTTAAAAATCAAGTCATTTGGTGTATTAGGATTCTTTTTCTTGTAAAATTTTGGTTTCCCTGGAATTAATAACTGACTTATTTGTAAAAGTGTTTCATGTCCTCTAGATTACCAAAAAATGGAAATCTCTCAGTATATTCAAATGAATCAAGTGGTCTTTCAGTTCTATCTTTTTTTTCTTGTGATATCTCTCCTATAAAAATTGGTTGTCTGGGGGTCCCTGGGTGGTTCAGTTGTTAGGTGGCTGCCTTTGGCTCAGGTCATGATCCCAGGGTCCTGGGATTGAGCCCCACGTCAGGCTCCCTGCTAAGTGGGAAGCCTGCTTCTCCCTCTCCCACTCCCCCTGCTTGTGTTCCCTCTCTCGCTGTGTCCCTCTCTGTCAAATAAATTAAAAAAAAAAAATTGGTTGTTTGCTAGGCCAGCCACACAGCTCTGACCCTGCATGCTTCTTCACTACCATTGTGGATATTTTCCTCACCCTCTCCCTGCACTGGGTCTTTCCATCTTCCATCCTGTATCTTTTTCTTTCCAGGTTGGCTGCCTCACTTGGGGTGAAGGGCACATGGTTTAGTAGATTCTTGAGAAGGGCTGTGTGAAAAGGTACATTTTTTTGAGAGCCCACAATATCAAGAATGTTCTTACTCCACCCCCCCCCCACACACACTTGATTTATGTTTTGGGTACAGAATCATAGGTTGGAAATTATTTTCACTCACACTTGGAGACATTGCTCATAATACAGCTTCCAGCGTTGCTGATAAGTACTTCAAAGGCATTGTGACTCCTAATCCATTTTTGTGACTTTTTTTCTCTCCCAGGATACTTTCTGGAACTTCCTTTGATCCTGAGTACGTTAAAAATCTGATGATGTGTGTCGTTGTGACCCTTTTAAATTTTATCTTGCTGAGTGTTTTATGAGCCCTTTCAAACTGGAGACTCAGGTCTTTCAGTTGTAGAAACCATCTTTTATTACTTGTGGGGTAATATTCTCCATATTTTTCTGGGATATTATATATATACATATATATATATACATATATACATATATATTGTTGTTTGTTCGTTTGTTTGTGAGAGAGAGTGCATGAGCCCCAGGATGAGGGGTTCAGAGTGCAAGGTAGAGGCAGGCTTCACGCCAAGTAGGGAGCCTGATCAGTACTTGATCCCAGGACCCTGGGATCATGACCTGAGCTGAAGGCAGATGCTTAACTGACTGAGCCACCTAGGTGCGCCTGGGACATATTATTTAGATGTTAGTTTTCCTGAACTGATTCTCTGATTTTCTTACCTCTTTTCTCCTATTTTCCATACTGTTTTTGTGACGTTTCCTCAATGTATTCCAATTTTGGGCATCTGAGTGGCTTAGTTAATCATCTGCCTTCAGCTCAGGTCATGATCTCAGGGTCCTGGGATTGAGCCCCACATTGGGTTCCCTGCTCAGCAGGGAGGGAGGCTGCTTCTCCCTCTCCCTCTGCCCCTCCCCACTGTTTGTGCTCTTTCTCACCCTCTCTCTCTCAAATAAATAAATAAAATCTTTAAAACAAAAAGAAACATATTCCAATTTTTATTTCTGTTAGCATATTTATAATCTCGCAGAATTCTTTTTTGTTTTCTTGTTCCCTTTTTATAACCTCCTGTTCTTTTTTCACGGGTATAATAGGGTTGGTGAAGATGTGATAGCATTTTCCTTTTATGAAAAATTATTTTAAAAATTTAATTCCAGTACAGTTAACATATAGCATTCTCTTGGTTTCAGGTCTACAACATAGTGATTCCTCAGGTCCATGTATTACTCAGTGCCCATCATGATAGGTGTATTCTCAAGCATTTTTCTTCGGCTAGTTTCCTCAGGAAGGAATTCTCCACTCTTCAGAGTGGGCCAGAGGGGGAGCAGTGTAATTACCAACCTGACTACCGGGAACTGTTTTGGAGATAACTAGGCTCTGTTAAGTATAAAGGCTTACATTTGATCTTCCTATTTTGATTACAGCGCCCCTGCTTAGAGCTATGCCTGATGTCCTCGAATGCAGAGGCTCACCCTTTCAACCGTTCTCCTAATGGCTGCGTATTGAAATTACCTGGGGAGCTTTAGCAAATACTGAAGACTGGATGGATGCCACCCCCAGAATTTCTGATTTAATATGTCAGGGTATGACCTGAACATCAGGCTTCTTAAAATCTCCCAGGCGATTCCAACATACAACCAAAGTTGGGAACCGCTGCTCGAATTGCAACCCTCCAGAGAATTAGCCTCCACCCTTCTGCTAGAGTGAGTGGCTTCCCGTTCTCCCTTTTGGCCCTCCCTTCATTGCTGCTTTCATTAGTACTGGCTATCGATGTATTCTGCTGGTGTTTCTAAGAAATCTTTGCCTAACCCAGATTCAAAATGCTTACTCCCATGTTTTGTTCTAAAAACTTTATAACTTTGGTTCTACACTTAGATTGATGATCCAGTTTTTAATGCCAGCTTTACTAAGATATATTTCGCATACCATAAAGTTCACGCCTTTCATGTATATGATTCAGTGGTTTTGGGTTTGTGTTTCTCTAATGACTAATGATGTTAAACATCTTTTCATGAGCTTAATGGTCATTTGCATATCTTTTTATTTTTCCAGAAACGTCAGTTCAAATCCTCTGCTCATTTTTCCCTTGGGCTGTTTGTCTTTTTATTGTTGAGTTCCAAGAGTTCTTATATGGTCCAGATATAAGTCCCTTATCAGATACACAATTTGCAAATATCTTCTCCCATTCTGTGGATTGTCTTTTCACTTCCTTTGTGGTTGTCCTTTGAAGCACAAGTTTTTAATTTTGTTTATGTCGGGTTTAACTTTATTTTTTTTCTTTCGTCACTTTTTCTTTGGTGTCACATCTAAGAAAACATTGCCTAGTCTAAGTTCATGAAGATCTACTTCTACATTTCAAGAATTTTATTATTTTAGCTCTTACATTTAGGTCTTTAATACATTTTTTGAAGATTTTATTTATTTATTTGTCAGAAAGACCACAAGCAGGCAGAGTGGCAGGCAGAGGCAGAGAGACAAGCAGGCGCCCCACCAAGCAAGAAGCCTGATGCGGGACTCGATCCCAGGACCCTGGGATCATGACCGGAGCCGAAGGCAGCCGCTTAACCAACTGAGCCACCCAGGTGTCCCTCTTTAAAACATTTGAGTACATTTTTGCATATGGGGAGAGAGTGGTCCACCTTTATTCTTTTGCATATGGATATTCACTTGTCCTTGCATCATTCATCAGAAGACTGCTGTCTCCCCACCGAATCTTGGCATGTTCTCCAAAATCAGTTGATGGTAAGGGTTTGTATCTGGATTCTTAATTCTGTTCCATTGATACATATGCCCATCCTAAGCCAGTACCACACTGCATCTTTATATAAGTTTTGAAATTGGGAAGTATGAGTCTTCCAACATTGCTTCTTTTTAAAAAAAAATTTTTTTTTTTTGGCTCTTCAGTGTCCTTTGCATTTCCATATAAATTTTAGGGTTAGATTGTCCATTTCTGGAAAAAAAAAGGCATCTGGGATTTTTTTTTTTTTTTTGACAGAGAGAGATTACAAATTGGCAGAGAGGCANCAGTGTCCTTTGCATTTCCATATAAATTTTAGGGTTAGATTGTCCATTTCTGGAAAAAAAAAAGGCATCTGGGATTTTTTTTTTTTTTTTGACAGAGATTACAAATTGGCAGAGAGGCAGCAGAGAGAGAGAGGAAGAAGCAGGCTCCCTGCTGAGCAGAGAGCCTGATGCGGGGCTCGATCCCAGGACCCTGAGATCATGACCCCAGGACCCTGAGATCATGACCCGAGCCGAAGGCAGAGGCTTTAACCCACTGAGCCACCCGGGCCCCCGGCATCTGGGATTTTGATAGGGATTACAATGATCTCTTTTGGTAGTATTGCCATGTTAATAATATTAAGTCTTCTAGTCCATAAATACAAGAAATCTTTTCCCTTATTTATATCTTCCTAATTTCTTTCAGCAATGTTTGTAGTTTTCACTGCATAAGTTTTTTACATTCTTGGACAAACTTATATTCCTAGGTGCTTTATTCTTAGTAATGTTATTATACATTGAATTTCTTTCTTATTTCATTTCTTGTTGTTCATTAGTAGTGTATAAAACTCCAGTAGATTTTTTAGGGGCACCTGGGTGGCTCTGCTGGTTAAGTGTCTGCCTTTGGCCCAGGTTATGATCCCAGGGGTCTGGGATCAAGCCCTGTGTCAGGCCTCCCTGCCCCCTGCGGCCCCTGCTTCTCCCTCTCCCTCTGCCTGCTGCTCCCCCTGATTGTGCTCTCTCTCTCTCTGTCAAATAAATAAATAAAAATCTTAAAAAAAAACAATAGATTTTTATATATCTCATATTCTGCGACCTTGCTGAACTTGTCAACAGCTTTTTGTGAAATTCTTTGGGATTTTCTGTATATAAGTTTGCGTCCTCTGGAAAGAGTGGTTCTTCCTTTCCAATATGGACCCCTTTTTCTTTTTTCTATGCCTAATTTTTCTGGTGATGCTAAATAGAAGTGGCAAGAGGAAACGTTCTTGTCAAGTTCTACTCTTAGGGGAAAAACATTCAGGCTTTCCTGATTAAGTAGCACCAAGTTTTTCATAATAACTTTTACCAGACTGAGGGAGTTTCCTTCTATTGCTAGTTTACTGAGTGTCCCTAGTTCACTGAGTCCGAAGGTGTTAGACTTGGTCAAATCCTTTTTCTGTGTCTATTGAGATGATCCTGTGGTTTTTGTTTTTTATTTAATATGGTGTATTATATTGATTTATTTTCATAGGTTAAACCAACTTTGCATTCCTGAGATCCAACTTGGTCCTGGTATATAATTACTTTTATATGATACTGAATTCTGTTTGCTACTATTTTATTTAGGAATTTTTCATCTATAAGGGATATTGGGTGTAATGTTTTTTTCTTGTGATCTCTGTTTGGTTTTAGGATCAGGGTAACGCTGGTCTCATAAAATGAATTGGGAGGTGTCCCTGTGATCCATTTTGAGTTAATTTTTGTATAGTACAAGGTAGGGATTGAAGTATTTGTTTTTTGTTACCAATATATAAACTTTGTTAGTACCATTTACTGTAAAGACTAACTTTCTCAACCCAGTTGCTTTTGGAAGTTTGTTAAAAATTAATTGGCCATATTTGTGTGGGTCTACTTCTCTAATTCCTGTTCTGTCCCACCGTTTTTTTGCAGCTATCTTTACGCTAATACTCCATTGTCTTGATTACTATAACTCTATACTACTGTGTTGGTCTGATTCAAAGTTTTCCCCCCACTGTTCTACACCTTCCATATTACCATGAGTTTTGGAAACAACAGCATTTTTGTTGTGGTAAAATATACATAACACCACTTAGCATTTTAGCCATGTTTGGATGTACTGTTCAGTGGTGGTAAGGACCTTCATACTGTTGTACAGTCATCCCCACCATCCTTCTTTTTCGTCATCCCAAAGTGAAAGTCTGTATCCATTAAACAATAACACCCCATCTCTCCCCGCCCCAACCTCTGGCAACAACCATTTTATTTTGTCTTTATAAATTTATTTTAATTTTTAAAGATTTTATTTACTCCTTTGAGAGGGAGAGAGACAGACAAAGCACAAGCAGTGGGAGAGGCAGAGAGAGAGGGAGAAGCAGACTCCCCGCTGAGCTGGGAGCCTGACATGGGGCTGGATCCCAGGACCCTGAGATCATGAACTGAGCTGAAGGCAGATGCTTAACCATCTGAACCACCCAGGCATCCCTTGTCTTTATGAATTTAACATCATGTAAGTGGGATTATATTATATTTGTCCTTTTGTATCTGATTTCTTTTTTTTTAAGATTTTATTTATTTATTTGACGAATAAATAGAGAGAGACACAGCAAGAGGGGGAACACAGGCAGGAGGAGTGAGAGAGGGAGAAGCAGGCTTCCTGCCGAGCAGGGAGATGGATGTGGGACTCGGTCCCAGGACCCTGGGATCATGACCTGAGCCAAAGGCAGATGCTTAACAACTGAGCCACCCAGGCGCCCCTGATTTATTTCACCTGTAATTCCTTCAGCTTTCATCCATGTTATAGCACCTGTCAGATTTTCTTTTTTTTTTTAAGGCTGAATAATTGTATGTATATGCCACATTTTTGTTTATCTATTCCTCTGTCTGGAAATTTGGAGTAGTTTCACCTTTTGGCCTTTGTGAATAGTGCTACTATGAACACTAATAGTATGTACTCAACTTACCAATTTTTATTTTTAAAAAGCCTTCTGGGATTTTTTCTTAAGATTTTATTTTTAAGTAATCTCTACACCCAACAAGGGCCTTGAACTCACAACCCCAAGATCAAGGGTGGCACACTCCACCAGTTGAACCAGCCAGGTGCCCCTCCTTCTGGAATTTTGATTAAGATTGCATTGAGTCAATAGATCAATTTGGGGAGAATTGACATTTTAACAATACTGAGTCTTCCAGTCCATAAACCCATGTACCTTTACATTTATTTAGATATCCCTTCATTTCTCTCGGGGTTTTGTAATTTTCTGTGTATAAGACTTATACATTTTTGGTCATATTTGTCCCCACACTTTTCATATTTTCATGGTATTTCTTAAAATTTCCATTCTGATACTTGCTAGTGTCTAGCAAACAATTTTGGTACTTGGTCTTATATCCTGAAATCTCACTAAACTTACATGATAATTCTAGTTTTTCATACTATTTTCTATATAAATTATCCTATTGCCTACAAATATAGTTTTCCTTCTTTTTTCCTACCTAGGCACCTTTGATTTATTTGTTTATTTTCTTGCCTAAGTGCCCTAGCCAAGACCTGTAATACAGTGGTTTTTTTTGTTTTTTGTTTTAAAGATTTTATTTATTTATTTGACAGAGAGAGAAATTACAAGTAGGTGGAGAGGCAGACAGAGAGAGGAGAAAACAGGCTCCCCTCTGAGCAGGCAGCTGGATGTGGGGCTCGATCCCAGGACCCTGAGATCATGACCAGAGCTGAAGGCAGAGGCTTTAACCCACTGAGCCACCCAGGCACCCCTGTAATACAGTGTTGAATAGTGGTAGTGAGAGCAGACATCCTTGTCTTGTTCCTGATCTTGGGGAGTAAAGCTTTTGGTCTTACGCTACTATGTGTGATGTTAGCTGTAGATTGTTTTCACAGATGCTTTTTATCAGGTTGGGGGAGTTCCCTTTTCTTCCTAGTTTGCTGAGAGTTATTAGAAATGAGTGTTGTGTTTTGTCAAATATTTTGGGGGGCATATATTGAAATAATTATGTGGATTTTCTTTTCTAGTTACTATGTGAATTACATTGATTAAATGTTAAATTAACCTTATATTGTTGGAATAGACCCCACTGGATCATTATGTACTAGCCTTTTTCATGTGATATTAAATTCAGTTTAATAGAATTTTATTAAGACTTTTTTTCATCTGTGTTCAAGAGAGATATTAGTTTTTAGTTACATTCCTTGTACTGTGTCTGAATTTTCTGAGTACTGCTGGCTTTGCAGAATTCATTGAGAAATACTCCTCCTCCTTCAGTTTTCTGGAAGAGCTGGTGTAGAATTGGAATTTTTTCTTCCTTTTTTTTTTTTTAAAGATTTTATTTATTTGACAGAGAGGGAATACAAGCAGAGGGAGTGAGAGAGGGAGAAGCAGGCTTCCTGCTAAGCAGGGAGCCCAATGAGGGGTTTGATCCCAGGGCCTCAGGATCATGACCTGAGCCAAAGGCAGATGCTTTAATGACTGAGCCACTGGTGCCCTGGAATTTTTTCGTCCTTAAGAATTTGGTAGAATTTGGGCGCCTGGGTGGCTCAGTGGGTTAAAGCCTCTGCCTTTGGCTCAGGTCATGATCTCAGGGTCCTGGGATCAAGGCCCGCATCGGGCTCCCTGCTCAGCGGGGAGCCTGCTTCCTCCTCTCTCTCTGCCTGCCTCTCTGCCTACTTGTGATCTCGCTCTCTGTCAAGTAAATAACTAAATAAATAAATAAGAATTTGGTAGAATTACTCAATGAAGTCATTTGGCTCTGGAGTTTTCCTTGTCAAAAAGACTTTAGTTACAATTTCAATTTCTTTAATAGATATAACACATATCCAAGTTATCTATCTATTCTTGAGTGAGCTTTGACAGTTTGTGTCTTTCCAGGCATTTGCCTAATTCATCACAATTGTCAAATTCATCGACATACAGTTTCTCATAGTATCTTCTTGTTATCCTTTTTAATATTCATAGAATCTGGAACAATGCCTTTTTTCTCATTCCTGATATTGGTAATTCGTGTCTTCTCTTCTTTTCTCCTTTAGCAGCGTAGTTGGAAGTTTATAATTTCACTGATCTGAAAACATCAGCTTTTGGTTTCATAGATTTTTCTGTATTATCTTTTAGTCTTCTGTTTTGTTAATATCAATTCTAATTTTTTATTTCCTTTCTTCTGCTTACTGTGTTTTACTTCTTTTTTCTCTCCTAATTTCTTAAGGCAGTAGCTGAAGTTACTCAGTTGAGGTCTTTCTTTTCTAGTATAGGCATTTTAGTGTCACAGATTTCCATTTATATACTATGTTAGGTGCATCCAACACATTTTTGTGTGTTCCATTTTTACTTTTATTCAGTTCAACATTCTAGTTTCCTTTTTGATTTCTCCTTTCACCCATGGGTTATTTAGAAGTATGTTATTTAGTTTCCAAATATTTAGAGATTTTTCATATATATTTATGTTACTGATTTCTAATTCCATTTTGGTAGAAGATACTTTGTATGTTTTTTATCTATTTGAATTTATTGAAATTTGTCTTATGACTGAGACTGTGGTTTAACCTGGTAAACATTCTACGTACACTTGAAAGGAATGTGTATTTTGCTGTTGTTTGCTTGGAGTATATCCTATGAATGTCAGTTAGAGCAAGTTTGTCAAAATGTTCAAGTCTTCTATGCTTGTTTTTTGCTCTAGTTCTATTAATTATTGAAAGACAATTATTGAAATATCTGCCTATAATTATGGATTTGCCTGTTTTTCCTGACTATTCTGTTGTGCTTTATTTATTATGAAGCTCTCTTACTTGGTGAATAAAGGTTAAGTTTGTTATATCCTCTTGATGAATTAACCCTAATGTCATTATGAAATTACCCTCTTTACCTCTTGTAGTAGACATCCCTCGATGTTTTTTTTAAATTTTTTTTATTTAGTTATTTCACAGAGGGAGAGAGATCACAAGGAGGCAGAGAGGCAGGCAGAGAGAGAGAGGGGGGGGGAAGCAGGCTCCCCGCTGAGCAGGGAGCCTGATGCGGGCCTCGATCCCAGGACCCTGAGATCATGACCTGAGCCGAAAGCAGAGGCTTTAACCCACTGAGCCACCCAGGCGCCCTCCCTCTACGTTTGACATTGATAGAACCATTCCAACTTTTTTTTGGTTAAAGTTAGCATGGTGTATAATCTTTTACCGTCCATGTATTTTTTTAAAGATTTTATTTATTTATTTGACAGAGAGAGAGAGATCACAAGTAGGCAGAGAGGCAGGCAGAGAGAGGAGGAAGCAGGCTCCCTGCTGAGCAGAGAGCCCGATCCGGGTCTCAATCCCAGGACCCTGAGGTCATGACCTGAGCCGAAGAGAGAGGCTTTAACCCATTGAGCCACCCAGGTGCCCCTGTCCATGTATTTTTAACCCAATTTGTATTTTATATTTAAAATGGGTTTCTTTTAGCATATAGTTGGTTCTTGCTTTTTTTTTTTTAAGTTTTGTGGTTGTTGTTGTTGTCGTTGTTTTTTGACGGAGAGATAGAGAGTACAAGTAGGCAGAGCGGCAGGCAGAGGGAGAGGGAGAAGCAGGCTCTCCACCGAGCAGGGAGCCCAATGTGGGACTCGATCCCAGGATGCTGGGATCATGAACTGAGCCAAAGGCAGCCACTTAACTGACTGAGCCACCCAGGTGCCTGGTTCTTGCTTTTTTATTCAATCTGACCATCTCTGCTTTTGAGTGGGTGTTTAGATCATTTACATTTAATGTGATTGTTGATATGATTGAGTTGAGATCATCTGTTCTTTGTTTCCCTTTTCCTTTTTTTCTGCTTTCAGATGAAATGAATATTTTTGTTATTCCATTTCATCTCCTCTGTTGGCTTATTAGCTGTGACTTTTAATTGTGTTATTTTAGTGCTTGATCTAGGGTTTATAGCAGACATCTTAAACTTATCACAGCCCACTTTCAAGTGATATTCCACTTCACGTGTAGTTGGTATAAGAATCTTAGGACATTATTTCTGCCCTTGGTTTTCATGCTATTTTTGTCATATACTTTACTTTACTTCTACTTATGTTGTATACTTATAATACATTGTTATTATTTTTGTAGGAATTTAAATAATAAGAAATAAAGTATGTCTATTTACTCACATAGTTTCAGCTTTTATATGACTGAGAGTATATTTTTTTTTTAAGATTTCATTTATTTGACAGAGAGAGACACAGTGAGAGAGGGAACACCAGCAGGGGGAGTGGGAGAGGGAGAAGCCGACTTTGGGCTGAATGGGGAGCCTGATATGGGACTCGATCCCAGGACCCTGGATCATGACCTGAGCCAAAGGCAGATGCTTAATGACTGAGCCACCCAGGTGCCCTGAGTTTTTATTTTGTTTTCATTTTTGAAAGATTTATTGCTAGGTATAGAATTCTAGTTCACTTTCCCCCCCTCTTTTAGTACTCTAAAAATGTTATACTCTCTTTTCATATGCATTTTTTCCAACAAAAATGTCATCCTTACCTTTGTTTCTCTATAAAATACCTTTCCCCCTCTCTCATTGCTCTTTTATTTTTTATAACCACTTTATTGAAATGTAATTCACATACCGTGCATTTAAAGTGTATAATTCACTGGTTTTTAGTATATTCACAGAGTTGTGAAGTGATACCACAATTAACTTTAGGAAGTTTTATTACCCCAAAAGGAAACCCATACCCTTTAGCTATTACCACATCCCCCAAATCCTTATCTCCCCAGCCCTGATCTACTTTTCTTTACAGATGTGCCTATACTGGATATTCGATATGAAAGGAATCATAATATGTGGGTTTTTTTGATGACTGCCTTCTTTCTCTTAACATCATGTTTTTAAGGTTCATTCATGTTGCACCTTGTATCAGTATTTAATTTCTTTTTATGACCAAGTAATATTACATTGTAAGTACCTACCACATTTTGCATCTCTTTCATCAGTTGACAGACATTTGGGTTTCCATATTTTGGCTAGTTTGGTTAATGTTGCTATGAATACTCATGTATTAGTTTTTATGAAAACAAGTTTTAATTTTTCTTAGGTATATATCTAGGATCAGAACTGTTGGATCAAATAGTAATTGAATATTCAACTTTTTGAGGAGCTGCCAAACTGTTTTCCAAAGTGGATATGCCATTTTACATTCTCACCAGCAATGCATGAGGATTCCAATTGCTACACAACTTTGCCAACACAAAAGCATATTTTTTTAAAATTATAGCAATTCCTGCAAATGATTCCTGACCACTTTTAATATTTTCCCTTTATAATTGGTTTTAAGCAGTTTGATTATGACATTTTTTGGTGTAGTTTTCCTTATGTTTTTGTGCTTGGTGTTGGTTTAACTTTTTGGATCTTCCTGTTTATAGATGTTTGGAAAAATTTCAATCACGATTTCTTAAAATATTTTTTCTATCCCCCTCCTTTCAGGGTCTCCAATTATGTGTATATTAGGCTACTTGAAGTTGTGCCCTAGCTCACTAATGCTCTGTTCATTTCTTTCTATCTTTTCTTCTCTGTGTGTTTCATTTTGGATTATTTCTATTACTAGGTCTTCAGATTCACTAATATTTCATCTTACAAGTATAATATGCTTTTAATTTTATGCAGTGTCATTTTCTTCTCAGTCATTATAGTTTTCATGTCTAGAAGATTGATTTTGTTCTTTGTTATGTCATCCATGTTTCTACTTAATATATACCATCTTTCCTCTAGCCTCTTGTATGGAGCAATTATGGAACATAATAATCATAATTGCTTGAATTTCCTTGTATAATAATTCTATTTTTGTGCTATTTCTAGGTTAGTTTTGATTGATTATTTCTCCTCTCTATGAGTTATGTTTTTGTGTTTTCTTGCACATCTAATAATATTTGCAATTGGATGGGAGACAGTGAGTTTTACTTCGACATGTGCTTGCTACTTTTGTATTTCTTTAAATATTGTTGAACTTTGATATGGGATACATCGAAGTTACTTGTTGTCCTTTCAAGGCCTGCTTTTAAAGTTTGTCTAAACCAGAGTTGTGTTTAGTCTAGGGATAATTCAGTCCCACCACTGAGACAGATCATTTCTGACAATTGTACCTGATACCCTGTGAATTAGGAAGTTTTCCATCCTAGGGTAGTAAGCAAGAGTGATTCCTGGCCCTATGTGTGGTCCAAAACTGGGTCTCTCAAATCCCTTTGTGTAGCTTCTTCCATTGTTCTAGGTAGTTTTCTCACAGGCATCTGATGATGTGCACTCAGCTGAAGACTTGGGAGACACCCTTGCTGGTCTCTGGAGCTCATTTTCTGTGCAGCTCTGTCCAGTACCCTGCCCTGCAAACTCCATCTGCTTGGCCTCCCTGGACTCCCAGCTCTCTCTCTTTGATTTGGGAAGATCACCAGCCTCAATCTGAGTTCACCTCCACACTAGACCCTCTCTCTAGGCAGTAATATGGGGCAATAATAAGGCTGATTTCATTTGTTTTCTTTGTCCCTCAGATCACTGTCCTTTTTTATTTGATGTTCAATGTCTTCAAAACTGTTGTCTTATATTTGTCTCTTTTTTTTCAATTTCAGGTAGATAGATACCTCTAATTTCTGTTCTTCCATCTTATTTGGAATCAAAAGGCACTCCCTCTTTTTTAAAAGTTAAGTATAAAGTTTTTTTAATAGACTTAATTCAGTTGTTTAAGGAATTATTTAAGAGAGAGTGTGTGTGAGCAGGGGGAGGGGCAAAGGGAGAGAGAGACAGGCAGACTCTCCACTGAGCAAGGAACCTGTGCAGGGTTAAGGAGCTCGATCCCAGGATCCTGAGATCATAACCTGAGCTGAAATCAAGAGTTAGACACTTAACCAACTGAGCCAGCCAGACACCCCTCAACTGTTTTATTATATGAAATTTACAGGGTTTGTCCTGCTCTTTGTTCTGTCTACTAGTGCTTTCTGTGTTAAAAGAACTGGTGTTTTATAATTTTGAATTATGAACTCATGTGCAATGAGAATTTAATCTGTGGGAATCCCATGAGGCTGGGGTTTAAGAAATCTGCCTCTAGGTCAGTTTTATGTTTGCCTGTCCAAGACTCCCCTCTTTGTGTGTACTTTTTATTCTGATATTCCTGGGTCATAAAAGTAGTTTACAGTTGACCTTTGAACTGTGTGGGTCCTCTTATGCATGAGCTTTTCTTTTTTTACATTACTGTAAATATATTTTCTCTTTCTTACAGTTTTCTTAATAACATTTTTATTTCTTCAGCTTACTTTATATTATAGGAATACAGTATATATTATAGATACAAAATATGTATTACTCGACTATATTATCAGTAAGGCTTCTGTCAACAGTAAGGTATTAGTAGTTAAGGTTTTTTTTTACGATTTTATTTATTTATTATTTATTTATTTATTTATTTATTTATTTATTTATTTATTTGACAGAGAGAGAGAGATTACAAGTAGGCAGAGGGGCAGGCAGAGAGACAGGGAGAGGAGGAAGCAGGCTCCCTGCTGAGCAGAGAGCCCGATGCGGGCCTCGATCCCAGGACGCTGAGATCATGACCTGNGAGAGATTACAAGTAGGCAGAGAGGCAGGCAGAGAGACAGGGAGAGGAGGAAGCAGGCTCCCTGCTGAGCAGAGAGCCCGATGCGGGCCTCGATCCCAGGACGCTGAGATCATGACCTGAGCCGAAAGCAGAGGCTTTAACCCACTGAGCCACCCAGGCGCCCTATTTATTTATTTGACACAGAGAGAGAGAGACAGCCAGAGAAGGAACACAAGCAGGGGGAGTGGGAGACGGAGAAGCAGGCTTCCCGCTGAGCAGGATACTGATGCAGGGCTGGATCCCAGGACCACGACCTGAGCCAAAGTCAGACACTTAATGACTGAGCCACCCAGGCACCCCTGTAGTTAAGTTTCTGAAGAGTCGAAGGTTGTGTGTGGATTTTTGACTGCATCAGGGATCAGTGCCACTCACTCCTGTGTTGTTCAAGAGTCAACTGTATATTCAAAGTGTAGCAAGCAAGAAAACAACTTTTTTTTCCTCATGAGCTTCTCTCTTATCAAGTAGGAAAAATCTTTCCAGAAGGTCCAGGCAGCTGACCCTTTCACCCCTCTGGCAAGAACTATCACATACCCACCCCGGAGCAATCACTCAAGTCATCCCTGGGCTTGGCAACATTGCTGTTGGAACAATAAAGGGATTTTGTTGACAAGGAATATGAGTTGTAGAAATGCGCAAGACAAGATCTCTGCCCTTGAGATCCATGTTGTCTGGGGGAGACAAGAGAAATACCGATAGCAAATGCAAAATTCATGGTCACACAAACTTGTGTGTACAGAAATGTAAATTCTCTATTAGTCTACCCCCAAATCTAATTTCCACCCTAAACCCCTATTCTTCCATATGCAGGAAACAAAGTATCACATGGTGTCAACTCCATCAGGGGTAAGCAGTCATCCGTGTGTGCCACAGGCACCTTCTCTGCTTTCCTGTATATGACAGTATAGAAGTTTTATTATTTGGAGCAGGCTCTTACCTCTCAGTGGTATTTTACAATGCTGCCCATCTGGCTTTAAAACATAATCCTCCTTTCCTGGACCTTGCCCCCAAATTGCAAAGTGATAGGGAAGCACTCTCCATCTTCTACAGAAAGTGGTCCACACAGTTTACTAGTTCATTGGAGTGAGGATCAGAGCTTAGGACCAACCCCAGGGTGGAGAGCAACAAGAGAAAAGTCTTTAATTTCATGTGCTTTAAATCAGAAGCAGAGAAAAATGGCCCAGAGGTGTTTCCTTGGAAGCAACTAGAGGGCATTGCCTCTATTGGGCAGGATGGCGGGCAGGGATCCTGGAGGTAGAGGTGAGGTTCAGGTGTAAACAGACCGGTGCCTGAGTTTCGGTGACTCTGAAATGTGCATCTGCTACCTCCCTGTGTGTTTCTGCTGCCTCTCATAGACAGCATCACCTTGAGAACAGAGACCCCTCACTTTAGGCATCTCCTCAACCTCTCTTCCCTCCCCTTCTCCTCCTCACCGCCCAGCACAAGACCTGCAATGTATAGGTGCTCTAAAAAAATGCTTGTTTAATAAAAGGTTGTTAGAGTGAATGGATCAATGAGAAAAGGAGGTTACTGCAATGGGAGGAAACAAGCCCAATAGATCTTGAAGCCAAAAGTGTTCAACTGTATCCTGATTAAGGAGAGAAACAGAAATACATGCACACAGGCAGATTGAGAGAGAGAGCTCCTGCAGACAGAGCTGAGCTACGATCACCAAGAGGAGACAGCCTAATCAGAGAGCCAGACGGGCCCCACCTGACTCTTACTGCAGCTGGGAAAGGAAAAAAAAAAAAGAAAGAAAGAAAGAAAAAAAAAAAGCCTAGAAGGTTCAGCGGGCGCAGTCTCCCCACCTCCGCCCCACTCCCGCTGCTCGGTGAGGCGGCATGGAAGCTGCGGGGCGGGGAGGCAGCCGAGCTGGGCTTTCCAGAACGAGGCAGGATGGTGTGAGCTCAAACGCCCTGCAATTGCTGGAACAACGGTGGCGACACTTGAGTTATTCACAAAGGCTGGAATTCAAATGAGCCTGGCACGGCTCCAAGTCGCAGTAGCTTAGGAGGAGCGAGAAAGGCGTATTAAGTATTCATCAAGATCTTAGCGTTGCGTGGGCTCTGAGCGTTTTCCATCTGCATCCCTCCCTCAACCACGGATTTTTGCGTTGAGGGGGGCTCCTCCAGAAGCACTTTATCTGTCAGTCTGTGAGGTGGGGGCGGGGGCGGGGGGCCGAAGTTAGGCAGAATTGTCTTATCACATGATGGGGGACCTGTATCATGTGATGACTCCGGTGATGTTGGAGGCAGCATGTGACTCCCAGGGCTACGTGGGCTCAAAAACAATTTAAATACAAAAACACAAGCAGGTTCCCCTCCTCTCTTTTGCCTTTTGGTCTGGCTCTCCCTACCTTTGGGTTGGTGCCCGACTGAATGGAAAATCCGTCATCTTGCAGGCACTAACCTGTGAGCACCGGGTACCTGGAGACCAGGCCCCCTCTGCTGGGGGTGCCTCAGGAGCTGTGCCCCTCATTCTGCAGCCCACTGACTCCCAGCCTGGTAAGTTACTGAACACTTGAGCAATTATTTGTGAAGCTGTCCTAGACTGCCTCATTAGCATGCACAGGGCACCCTCATTGGGCACTGGGCACATTGGGAGGGAAGTGCCTGCCTGCTCTGGGGAGCTGGAGCTCTCCGTCTGTGGGCCAGACCTCCGCAGCCTTCCTGGGAAGCAGAGCTGCGCTGGTTCCGTGGCGCTAGGGTGGAAGGAGCGCCTCCATCCCTTTCCCTGTTTGCCCCCCGCCAGCCTGCCTCTTTCCCATCTCTCTCCTCCCTCAATCTTGCTCCTCTCTCAGCTGCCCTCTCCCTCTCCACCTCCTATTTTCCCCTCTTATTTGCCCCCACTTTCTTTCTCCTGCTGCTTTTCTTAGAGGGTCTGCTCCCCTCGCCTTAAAAAAAAATTTTTTTTTGGACACCTAGATTTTATATTCTTTCTGTACAGAACCTGAAAGACAAGCTTCTGAGGACTTGGTGATTGGAAATGTACTAACTATCCCTTCTAAAACATTTTTCTCACTAATACAATGTAGATGGCCTGGTTCCTGTCACATACGTGTATGTGCGTGTCTGTGTTAAAGGGTGACCGATCTGTTTTTTGGGGGCCATCAGAAATGTTTCTTGGGTGGACATTTGTTGGCTCCAGATCCCCACTTGGCTAGGGGATCATCAAGTGATAGGAGGGGCACTTACAGCAGTCAGGAGACATTGCTTTCTGACCCCAAATGTCTGTCTCTATGGGAAAAATCAAGTCTTAAAGCAGGAGCCAAGATCCAGTCAGTGCTCAAGGATTAGGGGCTCTACATATCTCGGAAAGCTGGCTCAGAGTTTGAGGTCGCATCTTTGCAGAATGAGGCAGATTGCTCCCTGAGAAACTAGCCATGGAGAAGACACATGTAAATTTAATCATGGCAGTGTTCATACTTACTACATAGGAAGGAGATGTTGGCTATGTCAGAAGCTTCTGGTTCACTGTTATCCAGGTGTGCTGATACATGTTCAGCAAGAAATAATAATTATTGTGCACATTCCACCCAACAATTCAATAGGCAGGTGCTATTTTTACCCCCAATTTAGAGATGGGCAAACTGAGGCACAAAGCAGTTAGTTAGGCATTTAACCAGTAAGTGATAGAGCTAGAATTTGAGCCCAGGTAGCTTTTCTCCAGAGCCTGCATAGTTAACTACTATGATAAACTGCCTCAAAAAAAAAAAATCCAGGGGTATCTGGGTGGTTCAGTTGGTTGGGCATGTACCCTCAGCTCAGGTCATGATCTCCACGTCCTGGGATTGAACCCCACATTGGGCTCCCAGCTCAGCAGGGTGTTTGCTTCTCCCTCTCCCTCTGCCTCTCCCTTTGCTTATGCTCTCTCTGTCTCTCTCTCAATCAAATAAGTAGAATCTTAAAAAAAAAAATCCATCCACATTGGCACGTAGTATGCACAGTTCAGGGTTATATTTGTGAACAAAATAGAGACATCCTATTCTCATAGAGTTGACAGTTCTTTGGAGAAGGCAGCTATTAAGCATCATCACATAAGACAATATATTATTTCAAATCAGGGCATTTGGTAAAAAGAATAGTAGGATGACATGAGAAGGTGTAACTGGAGACATACTCCAGTTGGGGACAAAGAAGAACAGTTCATCAGAGGAGTCCCCTTTGCCCATGTAATACTTAAAATATAACCTGAGCGAGGAGCAGGAAGTCAAGCATGTGAAGAGCCAGGAAGAACATTCCAGACAGAGGGAATAGTATGTATGAGGGCCTTGAGGTGGGAAAGAGCTGGGACTTCTAGAGGAGCAGCAGGAGGCCAATAGGCTGAGCCCATTGTGAGTTGGACCGTAACAGGAGATGGGGCCCTCCAGACTATGCGGATCTCTTGTAGGCCTTGCTAAAGTGACTTGGACTGTATTCCAGGATCAATGAAAAACTATTAAAGCATTTTAAGTAGGGAAGTAGCATAATTGGGTCTGTAGTACAGAAAGACTTCTTCAAGAGGTGTATCAGTTTTTGCTGCATTACAGACCACACTGAAACATAGTGGCTTAAAACAACACTCGTTTATAGCTCCTTATGCCATGAGTTGGCAGTTGCAGGTGGGATCATCTGGATTGTACTTCTTGCCTGGGTTCACTCATGTAGCTGGGCAGCTGGCACACTGGCTGCCGGTGGCTGATCCTAGATGATCTCATGCACGTGTCTGCTGATTGGCAGAGGCAACTGCAATTGACTGGGCCATGTGTCTCCATATCTAGTGATCTAGCCCAGTCTTCTTCACATGACGGCTGGATTCCAAAAGCAACAAGAGAAGGGATGCTGCAGTGCACAAGCAGTTTACAAACACCCACTTGTTTCACGTTTGCTAATCTTCCATTAGCCTAGACAAATTACATGGTCAAGACCAGATTCAGGGGATGGAGAAATAGATCTCTGAACTAGAGGAGCTACAAAATATTGGGTTCTGTTTGTTTCCAGTGTATAGCCTGAATTCAAAATAATAAGCTGGATACTGTCTTCCTCTACTATGGGAGGAACTGAAAGCCAGGAGGAAATTTGGAGCCAATTTTGCTATGGTTGGAAATGAGCTTAAACTTGGTCGTATATCAAATTTTGTGTTCTGATTAGAACAAGTAGGAGTCTGAGCATCTGTTTTGGCCACGGATCAGGAGTGTATCTAGAATGTGGTATAGAAATGTCTCCTCCTTTTCTCACAGGATTATCTGGGAATAGCTTGGAGTCTAGGAAGACTTTTAAGATTGTTACCCTAGAATGAAATTTGGCCATATGGAACTCAGAATGTGTTTAAGTGTTCCATGCAAGGCAACAGCATGTACAAAGGCCCTGAGGCAAGGAAGTAGGTGGCTTGTTTGGGAAATAGGAGACAATTTAGTTTAACGTAATTGCAGGGGAAATGGAACAGGAGTGGACAGATTAGAAAGAGCTTAAGAGGTAGGGGAAAAAAAGGTCTTGCTGATAGATCTGACAGAGGTTGAAGAAAAAGTACATATTAAAGAGGCTTCCCAGATTGGTGATACTACTTCCTCAAGTGGGAAGACTAGGTTTGGATCAGGATGTTTGCAGGGGGAACAGGAGTAGGAAGGACAGAAAAAAAGTCAAACATGCTATCAGCTGGTTGCTGAGACACTGAGTAAATTAAGGGGCAGAAAAGTGTCTGTTTGACTTAGAAACATGGAGGTAGCTGAAGACAAGAGCAGTTTTGGTGGAGTGGTGAGGATGGAGACAAAATTGGAGTGGGTTAAGGAGTGAATTAAGGTAAATAAACTGTGAAAGGGATAATAGAAATCAGGCAGTATTTAGATATGGATCAGGGTCAGGGGAATTGTCTTGATTTTATATTTGCTTTTTAAAAAAAAAAAAGTAGAAGCCTCTAGATTATGTAAACTGTCAGAGTACTCCAGCTGGAAGAAAGAGAAGAAATAGGATCCAAAGTGTGTATGAATGAATAGGTGATGACAGATTTTTATTTTTTATAGGAAGGGATAATGAGAAAAGATGGAGCAGATACAGGGAAGCTTGTAGATGTGGTGTTGGGAAGATGAAGCACTTGCTATCTGTCAGCTTTTATTTTCACAGTGAAGTATAAGGCAAGGTCACTAGCAGAGAGAAAACGAGATGGGAAGAGGAAACAGGAGGACATAGTCCTCTTGGAGAGGGAGAAATAAGCATTGTAAAGAAAGGAGAAAGCAGGGTTGCTCGATAAAGCGGAGTGCCTATTAAGAGCTTGTATTGGGTGTTTTCTCCAGGGTCATTTAAGTGCTTGGGTTCAAGCACTTGGAGGTGGTGGAGCACCATCACACTAAAGTTTTGCTGGGCAAATTCCACAGAAGAGAAAAGTGTAAGGATGTTGAAGCGGGTTACAAGGGGGTGATTGTCAAGGTAAACCGCAGAATCTAAGCTGGGCCAGAAAGGGAGTGGGACGAGGAAGGAATGATGAAGAATGAGTCAGTTGTAGAAGGCCAGTGGAACAGAGGTTATGAAGAGGTGAAAGACTGTGTTCTTTAAGGGAGTCCTGCATTGGCATCACCAGCGAGCTTGTTAGAAATGCAGAATATCAGGCCCCACTTCAGGTCTTCTGAATCCAAATATGCATTTTAATAAGATCTTTCTGATTTGTATGCACATTAAAGATTGAGAAGCACAGGGATGCTTGGGTGGCTCAGTTGGTTAAGGATCTGACTTTTGATTTCAGCTCAGGTCTTGATGTCAGGGTTGTGAGTTCAAGCCCCGTGTTGGGCTCCATGCTGGGTGTGGAGCCTACTTAAAAAAAAAAAAAGAAAAAAAAAAAAGATTGAGAAGCCCAGATCTAGATTGCCCTGTGGAAGAAAAATGGTGCTATTCTGGGCAAGGTGAGAAGGTAATGAACCTCAAAATATCCCTTTGAAAATAGATCTTCATTGAGCAAATTTCTTTCTTCTCTTCTTCTTCTTCTTCTTCTTCTCCTTCTTCTTCTTTTGCTCAGGTTCTTATCCTATTTTACTTTAGTATACAGAATTTGAAACATGTTAAAATTTAGTGAAACCCCATATACCATCATAAACTTCAATAATTTTCAACTCATGGCCAATCTTGTTTTCTTTGTAACACCCCTCCCACACAGGATTGTTTTGAGTCAAATCTTAGGCTAATGTAATTTCATCTGTAAATATTTCATTATCGACCCCTAAAAGACAAGGACTTCCTTTTTTAACCACAACTGCTGTACCATCACCACATCCCAATAAAATCAAGAATAAATCCTTATCATCAGATAACCAGTTAATGCTCATATTATCTGCAATTGCCATATTATTTAATTTGTAATTTTTTGTTCAATGAGTATCCAAATAAGGTCCACACATGGCAGTTGGTGACTATGTCTCCTAAGTCTTATGTAAGTTATAGGTTCCTTCTTCATCTCTTTCTTTTCCCTTGACACTTTGAAGGTTTATTTATTTATTTGAGAGAGAGAGAGAGAGAAAACAAGATGTGTTGTTTTGAAGAAACAAGATGATTTGTCCTCTAGATTTTCCCAAAGTCTAGACTTTGCTGATTGTTTACTCACAGTATCATTTAATATGTTCCGCTATCCTTTTATATTCTCTATAAACTGGTAATTAGACCTAAAGGGAATTGCTTTGGAAAAAAATCTTTATAGTGAAACATATCCCACATAAATCATGTATTGAATATATATGTACAGCTTAAAGGATAAAAATACCCTCATAAAAACCACCTTCTGCCTTAGAAACTTTCCAAAAATATTCCTCTTCATCTTCCCTAGAGGTAACTTTTATAACTTTTCTGCTGTTTTTTTCCCACATATGTGTGTATCCCTAAGCAATATATTACTTAGTTTTTCCAACTTTGTGAGTTGTATGTAAATGTAATCACACCACAGACATTCATTCTTCTGTGACATGTATTTTGCTTGGTATTTTTATTGTTGAGATTCATTCATGTCTATATTTGTAACTGTGGTTCATTCATGTTCATTGGCATATAGTAATCAACCATGGGAATGTTTTACAATTTATCTGTTCTGCTCTTGGTGGGCATTTTATTCCGCCCCAACCCCAGTTTTGGGGGTATGATGAATAATGCTGCTATGAATATTCTTGTACGTGTCTTGCATCCTTGTGCAAGAATTCCCCTAGGTATATATCTAGAAGTGAAAATGCTGGATCATAGGGGCACCTGGGTGGCTCAGTTGGTTAAGTATCTGCCTTCAGCTTAGGTGATGATCCTCAGATCCTGAGATGGCGCCATGCATTGCATCAGGCTCCCTGCTCAGCGGGGAGCCTGCTTCTCCCTCTCCTTTTCCCTCTGCTGCTCCCCCTGCTTGTGCTCTCTTGCTCACTCTTTCTCTCTCAAATAAATACATAAAATATTAAAAAAGAAAAAAAGAAAAGAAAATGCTGGATCATAGAGTATGCCTCAGTTCAACTTTACAAGAAACTGCTAAACCATTTTCTGCAAGCTGATTTTGTTCGTTTCCAATCCTTACACCTTCTAATTTCTTTTTGTTGCCTCATTGTACCAGCTAAATCCTCTAATACAATATAATAGAAATAGTGAAAGCAATTTTTGTCTCATTTTGATCTCAAAGGGAAAGCATTCAACATTACACAGTTAGGTAACATGTTTGCTGAAGGGGTTTTTTAGAGTTTTGTGTGTGGTGGTTTTTTTAATCAGATTAGGAGAATTCCTATTTCTCCTTTGCTCAGTTTTATTTAACCATTAATGGTTTTTTAACTTTATCAAACACATTTTCTGTGTCTTTTGAGATAATAAAATGATTTCCCTATTTTTATTCTTTTAGTGTAGTGAATTATATTGATTTTCTTTTTTCCCGGCTTTATTGACATATTATTAACATAAGCAATATAGGTGTAAGATGTACAGTGTAATGATTTGATGTACACATATATTGTGAAATGGTTGCCACAATAAGGTTAGTAAACACCTCCATTCTCTCTCATAATTTTGTTCTTTTATTTGTGGTGATAACATTTAATATCTACTCTCTTAACAACTTACAGTCATATAATATAGTATTGTTAATTATAGTCATCAGGCTGTACATTAGATTCCCAGAACTTGTAGCTGGAAGTGTAGACTCTTTGACCCATATCTCCCTCATTTCCCCTGCCCACCCCTCAGCTCTTGGCAACAACTTTACTGTTATTGTGAGTCCAAATTTTTTAGATCCCACATGTAAGTAAGAATACACAAAATTTGTGTTTCTCTGTCTGAATTATTTCCTTTGGCCCTCAGGGCCCATCCATATTGTCACAAAATGCAGGATTTCCTTCTTTTTTTTATAGCTGAATAATAACCCAGTGTATGTGTGTGTCTGTGTGTGTCTATGTATGTGTGTACATATCTTAGTTGACTTACCCATTCATCCATCAGTGGACACTTTCGTTGTTTCCATGTCTTGGCTATTGTGGATAATGCTGTAATGAACATGAGGGTGCAAATATCTCTTCAATACTGATTACATTTCCATCAAATATATACTCAGAAGCAGGATTACTGGATCATATGGTAGTTCTATTTTTTTGAGGAACCTCCATAGCATTTTCCATACTGGCTGCACCAATTTACTTTCCCACCGACAGTACACCAGGGCTCCCTTTTCTCCACACCCTCCCCAACATTTGTTGTCTCCTGCCTTTTTGGAAATAGGCATTCTAACAGGTATAAGGTGATATTTTTTGTGGTTTTGATTTACATTCCCTTGATGATTAGTGATGTTGAGCATTTTGTCATGTACCTGTTGGCCATCTGTATGTCTTCTTTGGGAAAAATGTCTACTCAAATCCTTTAATCAGATTTTTTTCTGTTGAGTTGTGGGAGGTCCTCATGTATTTGGGGGTATTAACCCCTAACAGATAAATGATCTACAAATATTTTCTCTCATGCTATAGGTTGCCTTTTCATTTTGCTGATTGTTGCTTTTGCTGTGCAGAGGCTTTTTAGTTTGATGTAGTCCCACTTGTTGATTTTTGCTTTTGTTACCTAAGCTTCGTTGTCATATCCTAAAAATTGTTGCTAAGACTGATGTCAAGGAGGATTTCCCTTATGTTTTCTTCTGGTACATTTTATAATTTGGGGCCTTCCATTTAAGTCTTTAATCCATTTCTGGGGATGCTTGGGTGGCTCAGTCAGTTAAGCGTCTGCCTTCGGCTCAGGTCATGATCCCAGGGTCCTGGGATCGAGTCCCACTTTGGGCTTCTTGTTCAGCGGGGAGCCTGCTTCTCTCTCTGCCTGCCTCTCCCCTTGCTTGTGCACGTGCTCTCTCTCTCTTCTCTGACAAATAAATAAAATCTTTAAAAAAAGTCTTTAATCCATTTCCAGAAAACTTTGGTGAGTGATATAAGACTGGGGTCCAGTTTCATTCTTTTGCATATAAATACCAGTTTTCCCAGTACCATTTATTGAAGAGGCTATCCTTTCCCCATTAAGTATTCTTGGCTCCCTTCTCATGTATTTGTTGCCTATATATGTGTAGGTTTATTCCTGGGCTCTCAATGCTATTCTACTGGTTTATGTGTGCTTCTATGCCAGTACCATACTGTTTTGATTACTATAGCTTTGTAACAAATCTTTACATCAAGAAGTATGTTTTGTTCTTCCGGCTTTGTTCTTCTTCCCCAGGATTTCTTTGGCTATTCAGGCCCTTTTGTGGTTCTATATACGTTTTAGGATTGTTTTTTTCTATTTCCGTTAAAAATGCTCACTGAGATTTTGATAGGGATTGCACTGAATCTACAGATGGATAGTATGGACATTTTAATGACAATAATTCTTCCAATCCATGTACATGGGATGTATTTCATTTGTGTCCTCTTTAATTTTTTTTAATCAGTGTTTTATAATTTGCAGCATATGGATGTTTCATCTCCTCGCTTAAAATTTATTCCTAAGTACTTTATTATTTTTGATGCAATTTTATTATTATTATTTTTTTACTTTTTAAGGATTTTATTTATTTATTTGTCAGAGGGAGATAGAGAGCACAAGCAGGGGGAGAGGCAGGTAGAGGGAGAAGCAGGCTCCCCGCTGAGCAGGGAGCCCAATGAAGACCTCAATCCCAGGACCCTGGGATCATGACCTGAGCCAAAGGCCGATGCTTAATGAACTGAGCCACCCAGGCATTCCTTTTGATGCCATTTTCAATGGGATTTTTTTTTTCCCAAATAGTTTGCTGCTACTTTTTGAAATGCAACTGATTTTTTAAGAATTTATTTGACAGAAAGAGAAAGATCACAAGTAGGCAGAGGGGCAGGCAGAGAGACAGGGGGAAGCAGGCTCCCTGCTCAACAGGGAGCCCGATGCGGGACTCGATCCCAGGACCCTGAGATCATGACCTGAGCTGAAGGCAGAGGCTTAACCCACTGAGCCACTCAGGCGCCCCAAATGCAACAGATTTTTATAAGTTGGTTTTCTATCCTGCAACCTTACAAAATTCATTTATTAGTTCTAATGGGGTTTTTTTTGGTAAAGTCTTTAGGATTTTCTATATATAAGATCATAACATCTGCAAAGATGATTTTACTTCTTTCTGTCTGAAATGGATGTATTTTTTTTCTTTTTCTTGCCTAATTGCTCTGGCTAGGACTTCCCGTACTAGTTTGAACAGGATATTGAGAGTAGGCAGCTTTCTTCTGTTCCTGAGCTTAGTGAGAAATCAATCTTTCATTGTTGACTATGGTGTGAGTTTGTCATATAGGACCTTTATTATGTTGACGTATGTTCCTTCTATACCTAATTTGTTAAGGGTTTTTATCATGAAAGGATGTTGAGTTTTGTCAAGTACTATTCTTCCTCTATTGAGATAATCATATGATTTTTACCTTTCATTCTATTAATGTGGTATATCACATTTATTGATTTGCAACCCAGGAATGAACCTCACTTGATCATGTTGTACAACTTTTTTTAATATGCTGTTGAATTCATTTTACTAATATTTTGATGAGGATATCTATACCTATATTCATTAGGAATACTGGCCTATAGTTTACTTTCCTTGTGTTGTCCTTATCTGGCTTTGGTATCAGAGTAATGCTGGACTCATAAAATGAGTTTGGGAATGTCCCCTCCTCTTCAATTTTTGGGAAGAGTTTGAAAAGGATTGGTGTTAATTCCTCTTTAAATATTGGTTAGCATTCACCAGTGAAGCCCTCCGGTGCTGAGCTTTTCTCTCTTGGGAAGTTTTAAATTATCGATTCAATCTCCTTACTTGTTTTTGGTCTGTTCTGATTTTCTTTTTCTTCATGATTCAGTCTTGATGGGTTGTATGTTTCTAGGAACTCATCCATTTTTTTTCTAGACTATCCAATTTGTTGGTGTATAATTATTCACAGTAGTCTCTTATGATCATTTGTATTACTGTGGTGTCAGTTGTGATGTCTCCTCTTTCATTTCTGATTTCAGTTATTTGGGTCCTTCCTTTTTTTCTTTGTTCAGATAAAGGTTTTTCAACTTATCTTTTTTAAAAAAACTAACTGTTAATTTGATTGGTCTTTTCTATTGTTTTTCCTCTATTTCATTTATTTCTGCTCTGATCTTTGTTATTTCCTTCTTTCTGTTAACCTTGGGCTTACTTTTTCTAGTTTCTTCAGGGGTAAATTTAGGTTTTTTTATTTGTGATTTTCTTTGTTGTTGTTGTTGTTTGAGGTTCCTGTCGTTTTAATCAGGACTGCCATGAAAGCAATAACCTCAGCCTAGCTACTTTACCTTCCCTCTCCACCTAACCCCCATTCCCTTTCATATGGATACAGCACAGGAACCCAAAGACCTCTCCCCTCTATCCTCCCCATACCTATTAGGGGAAGAAATGTCACTAAATGGGTCCACCTTCTTCCATACAGCATGAGACAGGATGAATAAAAATATCTTTATGAAGAGCTTTGTTGTGCTGTTATCTTAGAATGGAGTCCGAGGCAGAGTTAAGAGCTGGGTGAAGTTTGGGAATCTCTAAGAGACCAGAATTTTTTTCAGGGGCACAGAATCCATAGTTTGCTCCAAAAAGGGACTGTGTTGAGAGGACAGGGACTAGGCTGGGCTAGGCTGAAACGTTTTCTCAAGAGTATTGTGAGGATAAGGGCACCTTAAAATCCATCCTCCTTCCTCTTCCCATACCTTCCCCAGCTTCCAGGTAGAAGAGTAGGGGTCTCCTGAGCAGGGGATAGTCACAGTTCTCTCAAGATTTCATCTGTGGAGCACCTGGGTGGCTGATGGTTAAGCATCTGCCTTCAGCTCAGGTCATGATCCCAGGGTCCTGGGATCAAGCTCCGCATTGGGCTCCCTGCTCGGCAGGGAGCCTACTTCTCCCTCCCCCTCTACTGTTTCCCCTGTTTGTGCTCTCTCGCTCTCTCTGTCCAATAAATAAATAAAATCTTTAAAAAAATTCATCTGTGATTCTCAGGGCAGGCAGTGAGTAGGGCTTATCCCCTGGTGCTGCCTGACCTGTTTCCCCAGGTCAAGATTTTTTGTCTTTGCCTGTGAGCACCAAGTCCTGAAGGAGGTCAGATGGTGATACAATTTTCTTGACTGCATCATTCTTATCCACCACTACAGATAGGCAAATCTCTGGTTCCACCAGCCTGTTAAGGATGGTCTCCAGAGTCTCCTGAAAATAGCACTTGAGGACATATTTAAAGATTTTATTTATCTATTTATTTGAGTGAGGGAGAGAGAGAGAGAGAGAGAGAGAGAGAGAGAATGCATGTGAGTGGCAGGAGGAGCAGAGGGGAAGGGAGAGGAAAAGGGAAAAGAATCTCCAACAGACTCCATGCTCAGCATGAAGCCTGTTGCAGGGCTCAGTCTCACGACCCCGAAATCATGACCTGAGCTGAAACCAAGAGTCAGAAACTTAACTGACAGAACTACCCAGGCACCCCAAGGAAACATTTAAAGTGATGTGATCAACATTGTAGAGCTTTGGTCACTGACACATCTAGGTTATTGTAGGTCTTTTCTGCTGCCAAATTGATAACATAAAACTTGGAGTAGATGTCCACCACACACTCTTTCTTATCCACCACTGGCAGGGCTGAGAATCAGTGCTATACAAAATGCCTAGAGCCATGTAGACAGGGTGTGGTAATGTGGCCCATAACAGTGTTGGCCTACATGCCAATCTACAGCTCTTCCAGAGACTTAGACATGAACTCTGGCTTGGGAAACACAGTGACAAACAGTTTGAAGAACTTGAGAATGTGCTTATAGGTGGGGATGTACAAGGTGTTGCCTTATTCTGGGTCAGTAACTGGCAGCCTGTGGGTCTTATTTTGAATCAATGAGGAGATAGCATCAAACAAGCTGGCCTTAGAAGCAACACAGACAAGGGATTAAAGAAGTCCTGTGGGTACACTTCCCTCCAGGTTTCTGTCTTGCATTCTTCCAGCTCTATAGATCTATACCAAGACTGATTTATTAGTAGCAGTGCAGGATATTGATGAAATCCTTGATGGCCAGCATGCCCACAAAACTTTGTTTCTTACTTTCCCACAAAGCGGCAGCTTATAGACCATTGGTTGTCAAAGGGGCTAGGAAAAAAAAGCTTTCTTCATCTACAGGGAAATATTAAATATGAACAAATTGGAACTTGTGGGAATCAGGTCATAGCTGGGATGAGACCTCATAAAAGAAGTGTACATGCTGTGGTTGGTTCCTGGGGTCCCTTGAGGATGCTCGTTTTCCAGGGCTGGAAGCTATCCCAAGAAGTAACCATCTCCTTTGCAAGAGACACTGGCTGGGCTCTTTTGCTTTAGGAAGCATGCTCTCTTTTTTTACCTCAAAGAAGGCATTTATTGCTTTAAACTTCCCTCTCAGAACTACTTTTGCTGCATCCCATAAGTTTGTATCAAGATATTTTCTGGGGCACCTGGGTGGCTCAGTCGGTTAAGTGTCTGCCTTAGGCTCAGGTCATGATCCTAGGGTCCTGGGATCGAGCCCCACATCTGGCCTCCTCCTCATCAGGGAGCCTGCTTCTCCGGATCCTTCTGCCACTCCTCCTGCTTCTGCTTTCTTGCTCTCTCCGTCAAATAAATAAATAAAATCTTTTTTTTAAGATATTTTTTAATTTCCCTTTTGATTTCTTCTTTGACCCAGTGGTTGTTCAAGAGTATGTTTCCACAGATTTGTGAATTTTCCACTTTTCCTCTTGTAATTGACTTCTAGTTTCACAGCATTGTGGTCAGCAAAGATATTTGGTATGATTCCAGTCATCTTACACTTGCTAAGAATTGTTCTGTGACCTAACTTATCTATCCTAGAGAGTGTTCCATGTGCACTTCAGATGAATGTGTATTCTACAGCCATTGGGTGGAACGTTCTGCATAAATTGGGCTAAGGTATAGCTCAAGTCCAATGTTTCTTTATGGATTTTCTGTATGAATAAACAAGTCCATTGTTGTAAGTGAGCTCCTGAAGTCCCCTGCTGTTTTTGTAGTATTGTTTATTTCTCTCATCAGATCTGTTAGTATTTGCTTAATATATTTAGTTGCTCTGATATTGAGTGCATATATATTTGCAATTGTTATATTCTTTTGATGAATTAACCCCTTTATCGTTATATAATGACCTTTGTTGTCTCTTGCTACAACTTTTGACTTAAATTCTATTTTGCTGATATAAGGATAGCTACTCCTCCTCACTTTTGGTTTCCATTTGCATGAAATATATTTTTCTAACCCTTCACTTTGAGACTATGTATGCCCTTACAGCTGAAGTAAGTGTCTTGTAGGCAACATATAGTCAAGTTGTGTTTTTTAATCTATTCAGCCACTCTATGCTTTTTGTTTTTTTTTTGNTAGGCAGAGAGGCAGGCAGAGAGACAGGGAGAGGAGGAAGCAGGCTCCCCGCTGAGCAGAGAGCCCGATGTGGGCCTCGATCCCAGGACCCTGGGATCATGACCTGAGCCGAAGGCAGTGGCCTTAACCCACTGAGCCACCCAGGCGCCCCAAGTTGTGTTTTTTAATCTATTCAGCCACTCTATGCTTTTTGGTTTTTTTTTGTTTTTTTTTTTGTTTTTAATTTTTTTTTAAAGATTTTATTTATTCATTTGACACAGAGAGAGAGAGATCAGATTACAGCTAGGCAGAGAGGCAGGCAGAGAGAGAGGAGGAAGCAGGCTCCCTGCCGAGCAGAGAGCCCGATGCGGGCCTCGATCCCAGGACCCTGGGAACATGACCTGAGCCGAAGGCAGCGGCTTTAACCCACTGAGCCACCCAGGCGCCCCACTCTATGCTTTTTGATTGGAGAATTTAATCTCTTTACATTAGCAGTAATTATTAATAGGTATGTACTTATTAATGCCATCTTGTTGTTTTCTGGTTGCTTTGTATTTCCCTTCTTTCTTTCTTCATCTTTGGTTATCTTTCATTATGAGTTGATGATTTTCCATAGTAGTAAGCTTTGATCGTCTTTATCTTTTGTGTGTCTACCATAGGACTTTGTTTTTTGGTTATCCTGAAAATTGCATAAAATGTCATATAGACTTAAAGTCTATTTTAAGATGATAATTTAACTTCAATCATATACAAAAATTCAACCCTCTTACTGCCCTCCCATATTTTATGTTTTTGATGTCACAATTCATCTCATTTATATTGTAGATCCACTAACATATTATTATAGCAATATTTTAATACTTTTGTCCTTTAAACCTTTCTATTATAATTAAGTGATTAACACACAACCATATTATAGTATTAGTATTCTGAATTTGACTATATACTTACCTTTACCAGTATGTTTTATATTTGTATATATTTTCATGTTGTTAATTAGTGTCCTTTCATTTCTGCTTTAAGAATTCCTTTCAGCATGTCTTGTAAGGCAGTTCTAGTGATGACGAACTCCCTCAGCTTCTGTTTGGAAAAATCTTTATCTCTCCTTCATTTCTCAAAACAACTTTGCCAGGTAAATCATTCTTGGTTGATAGTTTTTTTCTTTCATCAATTTGAATATATCATTCCACTGTCTCCTGTCTTGCAAGCTCTCTGCTAAAAAAAGTCTTCTATAGCCTTATGGGGGTTCCCATATATATGAGAATTTTTTTAATCTTGCTGCTTTAAAAATTCTCTTTTTCTTTGATTTTAGACAATTTTATTATAAAGTGTCTTAGAGAAGATCATTTTGGGCTGAAATTTTAGGATGACTTATTAACTTTATGAGTTTGGGCATCTAAATCTCTCTTCAGATTTGGGAAGTTCTCAGCCTTTATTTCTTTAAATAAGCTTTCTTCCTCTTTTTCCCACTCTTCTCCTTCTGGTAATCTAGTAATGCATGGTTTCTTTGAATGGCATCACATAATTCATATAGGCTTTCTTTATTCTTTTTCATTCTTTTTCTTTTTGCTCCTCTGACTGGATGATTTCAAATGATCTGCATCGAGCTCACAAATTCTTTCTTCTTCTTGGTCAAGTGGGCTGTTGAGCTTTCTGTTGATCTCATCATTTTAGTTATTGTATCTGTCAATTCCGGGATTTCTGTGTGTGTTTTTTTTTTTAATGGTTTCTGTTTCTTACTGAACTTCTCATTTTGTTCATGCATTATTTTCCTAATTTCATTTAGTTGTTTACCTGTGTTTTCTTGGAGTTCACAGAATTTCTTTAAGAGGATTATTCTGAATTTTTTGTCAGATAGTTCATAGACCTCCATTTCTTTAGGGTCAGTTGTTGGAGTTTTATTAGTTTCTCTTGGTGATGTCATGTTTCCTTGATTATTCATGATCCTTGTGGTCTTGCTTTGGTGTCTGCACAATTAAGGAAGTAGGCACCTCTTCCAGTCTTTACATGCTGGTTTCAACAGCAAAACTTTTCACCAGTTGGCCTCTCCAGAAATTCTGGGTGGGCCATCTGGTGGTAACCATATGTGGGCTTATTATTGGAGTCCTTTGGTGGGCAGGCCATGCTTGGATACGTGGTGGTGGACCTAGATCCTGAGTCCACAGGGGCCATCCAGGTGCTGGAGATCATTAGGGTGAGCCCAGCATCTGGATCCAGGTAGACTAGTAGTACTTGTCCAGAGAATGATTTGCAGACTTTTGATCTTCAGTAGTGTAGTGCAAATATATCCCAGCAGGAACAGCAGATGATCCATTGGGTAAGGAATGAAAATAGTGGAACTTCTAATTATATTTATTCCTTAACTCTTTTCTTTTAGTTTCCTTTTCATGAATTTTTAAAAAGATTTTATTTATTTATTTGATAGAGATTACAAGTAGGCAGAGAGGCAGGCAGAGAGAGAGGAGGAAGCAGGCTCCCCGCTGAGCAGGGAGCCCGATGCGGGGCTCGATCCCAGGATCCTGAGATCATGACCTGAGCTGAAGGCAGAGGCTTTAACCCACTGAGCCACTCAGGTGCCCCATGAATTTTTTTTAATATACTGAGTGTTCCATACAATAATATGTATAAATAAACTATAAATAAATACACACAATTGTGGGGGTACAGACCCAGAATGTATACTGTCGAACTGAGTGTTCAGACGAGTTTAGGGACCGTTACTCCAAGCCACTACCTTCTATTTTCTCTTCTTACTAATTAACTTACAGCTTTCTTAATTACTAGAAGACCTGAAGATATATTCTTGCCACCTTTATAGAACTGTATTTTCTGAATATCTATAAAGCAATATTCTCTACAAGAGATAGTGATTTTAGAAACTTTACGTATTATCATGGGTCTCACTCTCAGTAAATTGGAGAGGGTAAAACAGAATGTATTTTCTGTGGCTCATGAAGTTAACTAGTTGCTGTTATAGACACAGTGCAAATTAATTCTGTTCTCTGACCACCTGAGAATAACATTTTTAAGGTAAGGAATTGCCTATTCACTGAGACATAAGTCAATAAGTGGAATCGACTAATGATAGACCAAGGAACAATCAGTTACACTGTAGTAAATTATGTTCTGTCACATTGTAATTCTTAATAACTCAGCTGTCACTCTAGACATTTTTGCGTCTTTATCTGGAGAATGGAAAGAAATAAAATGTAGGCTATTACAGAAAAGGTAAAAATCCTGGGATGTGGGTGGAAGGAAAGACTTTACGTAGAAGGCTCTTCAGTGGGCAGCTGATGGGTGAGTGAGAGTTCACCAAGGTGACAAGGCAAGAAATGGAAGAGAACATCGCAGAGAGAGGGAGCAAAGTGTGCACAGGCACAGATGGAAGCTCACTGAGGAAGAGAAGGGAGTGCAGTGTGGCTGGAGCATACGGTGGCTGTGTGTGTGTGTGAGAGAGTGCGGGAAGGGGAGTTCAAAAAGGGGATGCCCAGCAGCGTGGTCATTGAGAGTTAGACAAGTGCGGGATCAGATTCCTGCTCAGCCTCCTACTAGCTCTGTGATCGTGAGCAAGTACCTTTGCAATATACACAAATCCCTCTCTGTACATGTATAATAACAGTAGCACCTCCCTTCTAGGGTTATTGTGAGTCTGAAATAAGAGAATCCATTCGAAATGCTTATATTGGCACTGATCACATGGTATCATTTAAGGCCTTAGTAAAGAGAAAATGGTATTGTTATTGTCATTGTTATACTCCACACACACACACACACACCTGTGCTAATAACTGTTAGATGGTTTATATATCACGTCACAGTGTTCCGGCTTTATCTTTTGGGTCAGTTTTTCTTTTTTTTGTTTTTAAAGATTTTATTATTTGACAGAGAGAGTGAGATTACAAGTAGGCAGAGAGGCAGGCAGAGAGAGAGGAGGAAGCAGGCTCCTTGCTGAGCAGAGAGCCCGATGAGAGGCTCAATCCCAGGACCCTGAGATCATGACCTGAGCCGAAGGCCGAGGTTTAACCCACTGAGCCACCCAGGTGCCCCTGGGTCATATTTCTAAAACATAATCAATTTGTCTGTAAAACAAATGGTCTCCAAGTTGTTTGGCCGTTTCTGTGACATAAGCGATGGGAAAATAGATGCTTCAGAATGTTATAAATTTGAAAAGGAAGAAGAATGATCAAGGACCATTATGTTCCTAATAATGGTACAAGGGTGCCAATGGCTCAAAATGGTCAGACTCTTAGCAAGGGGTAGTTAAAATTCAGTTACTAGGATATAGTTTATTTTAGCTATATCATTTGCATATTATTGTTTATGTGTGTAAAATTTGCATTTCTTGTTTTACTATTATGTTTTGTTACGGTTCTGATGAACAAAAATAGATTAATGACTAAAGAGTGGTTCATTGAAGTGTAAAAGCAAAGATAAAAATAGTAGTACAAACACCGCAACTCAGAAGCGTAATTAGCAAACAGGACTCCAGGATCTGTTGGGACAAGAGCATCTGTGAATGTGAATGTGATGATTTCACCCAAGCAGCTGAAAGGCAAAGTGTGAATGGAAAGTGTGGCTATGAATATCTAAAAACTGGATTTTTTTTTTTTTGGAGCAAGGGATTTATCCCCCCTCTTGTCTCCAATGTATGCTCTATTAGAACTTCATGATGCTTTCAGAGATGTCACGTCATTTCCAAAATTGAATAACCTCCCTGGTTAACCAGTAGATTTTCCTGGACTACTATGTACAAAATATTTTGTGGTATGAAATTGATTAATTTTATTCTAAATGCAAAAAAGCCAAATGTTGTTTGGCAACCACAGAGGAAAGTCATGCTGTAGTCAACATGCTTATAAAGCCAGCCTCAAATTCAGGACAAATAAAAGGCTGGGAGAGAAAGAAAAATTAACCATAAGCAAACCTAATGACACAAGGCACATAACAGATATGGTAGAACTATTATTGTAATGATGACAGCCAATATTCTGTTTTACAGCTGAGTGAAAGTACTAGTGGGGAAGGTATGAACCAGCTCTTTGCACCCTTGTGGTAATGAATGACAAAGGCATACTTGGTAATTTTGAGTTCTGTTTATCAGTTAATCTAGTATTATTTTTGTGAGACAGGATACAGATTAGAAGCATATTTGAGATAATGCTGATGGAGGGCCAGACATGTGTCCCGCAAAGAAAGGTTTGGTGTATCAGAATCTGTTGCTACAATGATGCAAAAAAACCTCAAAATCCAGTCACTTAAATACTAAAAATGTGGGTGCCTGGGTGGCTCAGTGGGTTAAAGCCTCTGCCTTCAGCTCATGTCATGATCTCAGGGTCCTGGGATCGAGCCTCACATGGGGCTCCATGCTCAGGAGGGAGCCTGTCTCCTCCTCTCTCTCTGCCTCTCTGCCTACTTGTGATCTCTCTCTCTCTCTCTCTCTCTGTCAAATAAATAAATAAAATCTTTTAAAAAAATACTAAGAATGTATTTATCTTGCGAGTCTGTACGTCCGCAGGGTGGTTCTTCCCATCTCAGCCAGGCTTACCCTACTGTCAGTGATAAGGTATAGGCAGGGTCAGCTACATAATTTGTGGAGCTCAGTGCAAAATAAAAATGCAGGGCCTCTTGCTGAAAAAAATGATTAATAATTTAAAGAAAATGACAGCAGAACATTAAACCAGGTACGGAGTCTTCTTAACACAGAGCTCCTTTGTGACTACAAAGGTCACATGACCATGAAGGCAGCCCGGGCTGTGGATCATGTGGGCAGCTGTGCTGCTTTTGGCTGGCTTCTTTCATACGTTCCGGTATCAGCTTGGCTAGTCTGGGATAGACTTTTCTGGGACAACTGGGGTAACTCTACACCATGTATCACATCCTTCAGCAGGCTAGCCCAAGCGTGTTCACACAACAAAGGCCCAGGAGCAAGAGCAAGCCAGCCCAAATATGCAAGCACTCCTTAATGTCTCCGCCTTGTCACATTCACTGACATCCCACTGGGTCACAGCACAGTCACATGGCGAGCTCACAGATAGGAAGTATGCTACAACATGATAGGACGAGATCTGGTTGGGGGAAGGGGTGGGAATTGTGCCATTTGTACCATCAACCTCCCTTGACCACTCACCCATAGTTATATCTGAGTACTAAATTGCTCACCACTTTACTTCCTAAGAACAGTTACATATCCTGATCTTAACTAAGGGTCAAAGAAATAATAGAAGTTGTTAGCACAATCACATCTTAGTCACTGAGCATATGTCTTTCCTGTGTGTTTTGTGAAGAAATGGGTGACGGATTCTGCTTCTGCACGCTAAAGCAGGCTGGCCATCCAAGGGGAAGCTTCTCGTGTGAATAATTGAAATGAGGGAGGAGATAAAATTTCTTATAACCCTAATGGTTCTGTGAAAGACCAGAAATCATAAATCTGGTCCTTGTTGTCATTATCAGCCTTGTGAGGAAATGTTATCTCTGATTTCAAGTGATATGTCAACACACTGTGGTCAGGAGTTTGAAAAGCTTGAACTTCTCCTTTTAGGCGTAACATAAGAGGATATTATGTGCTGAGGATATGCAGTACTGAGGATAAGATATGAGGAAATTGAACTTTGATGCAGGAGGCTTCATCGGCAGGCATTGACTCTTTGCTAACACTTGATTTTCTTCATTCTCTGAAAGAAATCAATGATATATTACTATTTAATAACCATGTCCAATGCCAGTAAGCATGGAGAAATTCTGTCTAGAGCTGAAGCCAAACAAAAAACATTAGAAGTTCATTTGCAGGGACTCCTGGGTGGCTCAGTCGGTTAAACGTCTGCCTTCGGCTCAGGTCATGATCCCAGGGCCCTGGGTTTGAGTCCTGAGTCAAGCTTCCTGCTCCACCAGGAGCCTGCTTCTTCCTCTGCCTCTCTCTCTCTCTCTCTCTCTCTCTCTCTCTCTCTCTCTCTCTTTCATAAATAGATAAAGTCTTTAAAAAAATTCATTTGCAACTAGCACCTTAGTGAAAACCATCCAACCTTTGAATAAGATCTGTCCTTTGAGTTAGTTGTTCATAAAAGTGGTCTTTGATGGGGCATGTGGGTGGCTCAGGGTTGAGCATCTGCCTTCAACTCTGGTCATGATCCTGAGGTCCTGGGATCGAGCCCCCTATCCGGCTCCCTGCTCAGTGGGGATCCTGCTTCTCCCTCTCCCTCTGCCTGCTGCTCTTCCTGCTTGTGCTCTCTCTCTCTTTCTCTGTCAAGTAAATAAATAAAATCTTAAAAAAAAAAAGAAGAAGGAGAAGGTAGTCTTTGATGAGAAACCTCACCACTGTTTCTAGGTATATGTCCCATCCACTTATACAAAACCATTGTCAGGACCACTAAACATTAGCTGCTTTACCTAATAGCCCCTAATTCTTAGTGCTTTGTAATTTAGTAGAACAGAAATAAGTTGAATCTGTCCTTAATCCAGATAATATATATTTATTTATCTGAATATATTATATATTTCAACAATTGACTACAAACAAGAGTATCCCTTTTACTAACCTGATATTTCTCACCATCCTCCTTTTGCAATTTCAACTCTTTCTTCCCAAATTCAGGATCTGAGTATATTCAAATATTTCTTGTTAGCAGGGCTTGCAGACTGCTCTGTCCAAACTCTTGCTACTTGTTATTCAAAATTCAGATGCCAAGTGTGTGCAAATCATACTGCATCCCTTGCTGTGTGAACTTGATTTTCAAACTGAAATTCTCCCTCACACTCTCAACCCACTGATTTGGGTGGTATTGACTCCAACCCATGCCTATGCAGTAGGTCTAACCAATCAAAGTCTCCTGGTCATAGTGATTGGCTCAAGGATAAGTGATTGGCACATGGTCACAACAGAAAAAAAAGAGATGCTGAGACACCTGGGTGGTTCAGCCAGTTAAGCATCGGACTCTTGGTTTAGGCTCAGGTCATGGTCTCACGGTCCTCGGATGAAGCCACACATTGGGCTCCATATTCAGTGCTGAGTCTGCTTGAGATCCTTTCTCTCTCCCTCTGCCCCTCCCCCTGCTTGTACTCTCTCTCTCTCTCTCTCTCTCTCAAATAAATAAATCTTAGAGAGAGAGATATCATGACACTTTTGCTAAGAATTCTGGCACAAGCTCAAGAGTTTTCCCTCTTAGTGCAAACGTAAAAGAATATAGGGACAGTATTTCTACAGCAATCTTATAACCACAAGGATTTTGAGAACAGAGCCAATACTGATAGGAAACCTGAGAAATGGGGAAAACGTGGATCTTGGTGATCTTGTTTGTGTTCTGCCTTTCAATTATGGAATTTAACACATTAATAATGACTGTGATTAATGTTTCCTCCTACTGAATTTGTTTATTTTTATTTTTATTCCTCTAATACAGCGGTTCTCAGATATATCTGTCTGAGTCCATCCCAGAAATTCTAATTTATTTGGTCTGGAGTGTGTTCTGTACATCAGTATTTTTTAAAACCCTCCCTAGGTTCTTTTAAAGTCAGCCAGGTTTGAGAACCCAAAATCTAATTGTTGTTCTTGATTTTTGTTTGTTTTTTAAATGTTTTATTATAAAATGCCACAAGTACAGAAATATAACACACACTAGAAAAAAGGACATAAAGGGCGCCTGGGTGGCTCAGTGGGTTAAAGCCTCTGCTTTCGGCTCAGGTCATGATCTCAGCGTCCTGGGATCGAGGCCCGCATCGGGCTCCCTGCTCAGCGGGGAGCCTGCTTCCCCCTCTCTCTCTCTGCCTGCCTCTCTGCCTCCTTGTGATCTCTCTCCCTCTGTGAAATAAATAAATAAAATCTT
>LNAC01001169.1:129600-198905 GCA_002007465.1 Ailurus styani | reverse complement strand
AAATCAAAAAAAAAAAAAAAAAAAAAAGGACATAAAGCAAGCTTAAATTTTTTACATTGAGAAATGAAATGTTACCAATACCCCAGAAACCTGCTGCATGACCCAATCCGATTTATCTTAAATCTCCTTAAACAGATATCTTCCTGGCAGTATCTGGACATACACTGCCACTATACGTCCCCTGGAACAATTCAAGCCATAACATACTTTCTTTTTTTTTTTTAAAGATTTTATTTTTTTATTTGACAGAGAGAGATCACAAGTAGGCAGAGAGGCAGGCAGAGAGAGAGGAGGAAGCAGGTTCCCTGCTGAGCAGAGCCCGATGCGGGGCTCGATCCCAGGACCCTGAGATCATGACCTGAGCCGAAGGCAGAGGCTTTAACCCACTGAGCCACCCAGGCGCCCCATAACATACTTTCAAGCTTTTTCCTGTCCCAACTCCAATAGTGAAATCTTAGGAAATTATTTTTTTTTTAAGATTTTATTTATTTATTTGACAGAGATCACAAGTAGGCAGAGAGGCAGGGAGAGGGGGAAGCAGGCTCCCTGCTGAGCAGAGAGCCCTATGCAGGGCTCGATCCCACAACCCTGAGATCATGACCTGAGCCAAAGGCAGAGGCTTAACCCACTGAGCCATCCATCTGCCCCAAATCTTAGGAAATTCTATTTAGATTTATTTACTTAGATATAGCCATAAGTTGTACTAGTTATTTCTTATATCGACTACTTCCTTCATCTAGACTTTGCAATGTTGGAAGCTGGAGCATCAGTCCAAATGAGAATCTCTGTTCTTACTTCAGGAGCCAATCCCTGAGAGTCTTTATTTTTTTTTAAATAAGATTTTATTTATTTATTTGAGGGAGAGGAAGAGAACACGAGAGGGGGGAGGGTCAGAGGGAGAAGCAGACTCCCCACTGAGCGGGGAGCTCTATGGGGTGGGGGTGGGGGGCTTGATCCTGGGACTCCAGGATCATAACCTGAGCTGAAGGCAGACTCTTAACCAACTGAGCTACCCAGGCACCCTCATTCCTGAGATTCTAAGAGTTAGGGGGTAATCATACTGCCAGGCTAAGTTGCTTATACTCTGTCCTTCGTGGTAGCTAAATATTATCCGGGCCACTGCTCGCCTTCTTCTGCAGCCCCTGCTGTTACTCTCAAGTGTCCTACCTTGGAGAGCTACCCACATGGCTGTTGTGGGGGCAGGCACTGGGGACAACTTTCCTCTGCACCAGTCTTGGCCCCTATTATTATGGAGACTTGTTAAGAAGGGCTCTGCTTCCCCATGCAGGCCAACCTTCAAATTCAGACCCTTCCCCAGGAGAGGTATTTATTCTCTTGTTGAAAAAATAGTCTTAAGGTTTTTTACTCCGGAAACTTTATCCTCCTGGAGCTGCCAGCCAGAAGGGGATGTCTGATCCAGCCAGGCCAAATGCAGCCCTGTATTTAATTACCTCAAGGACAGCCCTGGGGGACCTCTTTCATTCTTAGTGTTTGTTTCCTCTAATCTTGGATTTCTCCTGGGCCTCCTTGGGAAGAACTGCCTTCCCTCCAGAGTGTTTAGCCTCAAGTTTCTCTCCCCTGGTTTTGCCACTGATTCGAACCCTTATATAGTTTGTCTACAACAGTTTGTCACCATTTCTGATTTACTGATTAGGATTCTTTCTTGTTTTTGGCAGTTACAGATCTACAGGCAAAATTTGCGTGCATTTATCATATAGAGAGAGTAGCCCCTTAACCACAGCTTCTGTCTTCCAACATCCCCAGTGAATGCCCAAAACCACGGATAGTACCAAACCATGTTATGTACTATGTTTTTTCCTAAACTTATACATACGTATGGTACAGTTTAATTTATAAATTAGGCACAGGGGTGCCTTGGTGGCACCATCAGTTAAGTGTCCGGCTCTTGGTTTCAGCTGAGGTTGTGATCTCAGGGTCATGAGATCAAGTCCTGCATCAGGCTCTATGCTCAACATGGAGTCTGCTTAAGATTCTCTCTCTCACTAGAGGGTATTATGCTGACTGAAATAAGTCAATCAGAGAAAGACAATGATCATATGATCTCTGATATGAGGAACTTGAGGGGCAGGGTAGGAGGTCGTGGGGGGTAGGGAGGGAAAAATAATGAAACAAAATGGGATTGGGAAGAAGACAAACCATAAGAGACTCCTAATCTCACAAAACAAGCGGATGGTTACTGGGGGGTGGGAGGGTAGGGATAGGGTGGATGGGTTGTGGACATTGGGGAGGGTTTGTGCTATGGTGAATGCTGTGAAGGATGTAAGCCTGATTCACAGACCTGTACCCCTGGGGCAAAGAATAATTAAAAAAAAAAAAAGATTCTCTCTCTCCCTCTGCTCCTCCCTACCACACTTGCTTGTTCGCTCTCTCTCTCTCTCTCAAATAAATCTTTAAAAAAATCTAAAGTAGGCACAGTAAAAGATTGACAGTAATAGTAAATAATAGAACAATTATAACAATATACTATAATAAAAGTTATGCCACTGTGGTCTCTCTCTCTAAGTATCTTATTGTCCTGTTCTCACCGTTCCTCTTCTCCTGATGATGCGAGATGATAAAATGCCCACATGATGGGATAAAGTGAGGTAAATGACGTAGACGCTGTGACCTAGCATTAGGCTACTACTGACCTTCTGAGGATAAATCAGGAGGATCATCGGCTTCTGGACTGGGGTTGACCCCAGGTAACTTAAACGGTGACAAGAAAAAAAACTGAAAATGAGAGACTACCATATTTTTTTTCGTCATTTTAGTGGGATTTTGGAACACGGGCAGTAGATACCTGTGCTGAGAAAATAAAATAGTGAGACTGGAATGAGATGGCATCTCACAGAGAGCAGCCTTATTTTTAGCACCTAAATTTGGGCCTTTAGTACAAACAGGCATATACTTACAGTTACTTGTATTTTAACTGATGCTCAGTGTATTAAAGTTATAGATTTAAAAACCTAGTTTCCCCTAAGCCTTTAACATACAACCCACAGATCATATTATTGTGTTTATAAGTCTAGCTATCTCTTATGTAAAGTTAATGACTGACAGATTTTTATTTGTTCTTAGATCAATGCTAAATTAGCTCGTAAATGTGACATAGTAAATTCCCCTAAATATTTAACCATCATTTACAAACTTGATTAATAACATTCCCTTAGCGTTGGCATTTTTAACCACAATTGCAAATTTGATTCTCTTCAGTGCTTCAAATGTCTGACAAGGCAGACTTAAAAATGTTAACAAACGGAATTGCTAAACACTGAAACACTGTTTACAAACCTATTAAGTCTGAAATAATTTACTGATCCAGAGGTTTCTACACATTCCGTTGCCATCTGAATCAATCAAATTCTCTTAAGTATTTTTAATTAAAGTCACAAATCTCATATCAATCAAATTCCCCTAACCCAACTTTTTACGTACTTCACCTGGCAACGGAAGGCAGCAGGAAGGAAAACATGCACAATTATGTGTGTTGGTTTTACTTTAAATTTATGTCCACAAATTTCTAGTAAGCTTCTAACATTGCCCCTCTAATATTACATTTTCCTAATAACATTTACTCTCCTGTTTTTGCAGATAGCTTTTTTTTTGAAGGAAGGTGGTCATTTATTAGCCTTTTTATAATTCTTTGAATTATTTTTAATTCAGTATAATACACATGACATGAAATTTACCATCTTAACCATTTTTAAGTGCTCCCAGATCACTTTTCACAACTTGTCTCTTCCTACACTCAGCGGATGATCTCACTTACTATGCAATTATGAATACAAGGAAGAATAAGAAAAGAATAGTCTTTTTTTTTTCTTCCTGCGGCTGGAGTCACCAACCTGCTGGATCTGCTGTCCATTTAAGCTGTTTCCTCTCCTCTTACAATGGAAGAATTGGAAGAATTTTTCCTGGCCTTTTTTTTTTTTTTTTAAGATTTTTAAAAATTTATTTGAGACAGAGAAAGAGTACATGAGAGCATGAGCAGGGGGAGGAGCAGAGGGAGAAGCAGACTCCCCGCTGAGCAAGGAGCCCCACATGCAGCTCAATCCAAGGACCCTGGGGTCATGACCCAAGCTGAAGGCAGATGCTTAACCCACTGAGCCACCCAGGTGCCCCAGGAAGAGAATATTTACTTAGCAGTTTGCTCAATTGATAACATTTAAATATTTAGATATATGTTGTGTAGACCTTCACTGGTACTTTCGGCCCCTAACTAGCCGTTCCAATCACGTTTTTACAAGTCCCACAAAACCTCTTTAGTGAAGGCCACTGATGACCTTCAGTTTGCCAATCCAGTGGCCCAGTCTCTGTCCTCATCTTTCTCAGCATCTCGGCAGCATTTCATGCGATTCATTACTTTCTTTTGATTTCTGGGACCGCCCTGCTCCCTCTCAGTTTTTCTTTTTTCCTCCTCCTCGTCCCACTTGTGCTAAATATTATAATTCTTTGAATTATTTTTAATTGCAGTATAATACACATGACATGAAATTTACCATCTTAACCATTTTTAAGTGCTCCCAGATCACTTTTCACAACTTGTCTCTTCCTACACTCAGCAGAAGTGTAGTGGATGCTCCCCAGGGTTCAGGCCTCACATCTCGGCATCACTCCACTTGAATCCTTCCCTTTTGGATTTTTAGGTCTCTTGTGTATAGATGGTAGAAATACCATCTACGAATAGATGACTCTCCTGTGCTTTCTCATATCCAGCTGCTCTCTCCCCATGTCCACTTGGGTAGACAAGAGGCACCCCACGTTTTACAGGTCCAAGCCAGAATTCTTGATTTCCCCTCAACATGCATGTCCTTGAACCCACCCCAACCCCAGTATCTTCCCACCACCCATCCAGCTGTGTCATTCCAAATCCTAGAAGGTCTTGATTTCCCATTGCCTTATATCCTGCACCTAGTCAATCCCTAGTTCAGTTCTTCGGCCCCATCTTCAAAACATATCTCCCAGCTATTCCCTTCTGTCCATTTATACCATATCATCGTCTTCCAAGCCAATATCATCCTCCACCTGGACCACATAAGGAGCATCTGAACTGGACTGCCTGCTTCCAGTGTCCCCTCCTCACTGCAGACAGTCAATCTCAAAGCAGCCCCCACGGGCTTTTGAAATCATAAAACAGATCACTTAGGCCCAGCTTAAAACCTTCCAATGACTTCCCTTCACATCAAAAATAAAATCCAGGGGTGCCTGGGTGGCTCAGTTGTTAAGCGTCTGCCTTCGGCTCAGGTCATGATCCCAGGGTCCTGAGATCGGGACCCACATCGGGTCCCTGCTCAGCGGGAAGCCTGCTTCTCCATCTACCCCTGCTGGTGTTCCCTCTCTCGCTGTGTCTCTCTCTGTCAAATAATAAATAAAATTGTAATAAATAAATAAATAAATAAATAAATAAATAAATAAATAAATAAATAAATAAATAAATAAAATCCAGAGGGGCACCTGGGTAGCTCAGTTAAGTGTCCAACTCTTGGTTTTGGCTCTGGTCACAATCTCAGGGTCATGAGATCAAGCCCCACATAGGGCTCCACGCTGGGCATGGAGCCTGTTTAAGATTCTCTCTCCTTGGGGCGCCTGGGTGGCTCAGTGGGTTAAAGCCTCTGCCTTTGGCTCAGGTCATGATCTCAGGGTCCTGGGATCGAGCCCTGTGTCGGGCTGCCTGCTCAGCAGGGAGCCTGCTTCCTCCTCTCTCTCTACCTGCCTCTCTGCCTACTTGTGATCTCTCTCTGTCAAATAAATAAAATCTTAAAAAAAAAAAAAGATTTTCTCCTTCTCTAAAAAAAAATAATAATAAAAATAGGAATGCCTGGGTGGCTCAGTCAGTTAAGTGTCTGCCTTCAGCTCAGGTCATGATCTCAGGGTCCTGGGATTGAGTCCCGCATAGGGGTCCCTGCTCCACTGGGAACCTCCTTCTCCCTTTCCCTCTGCCGCTCCCCCTGTTTGTGCACTCTCCCTCTCTGTCAAATAAAGAAATAAAATCTTTAAAAAATAAATATAAATAAATACAAACAAAATCCAGACCCTTCCCCATGGTTGTCATGGCTTTGCTTTCTACCTCCACTCCCCTTCACTCACTGTGTTGCAGCCATAGTGGTTGCCTTGCAGAGTCTGGAACATACTAAGCTCATTTCTGCCTCTCTGTTTCCTCATGGACTGCTCTGCTTCTGCATGGTTTGCTCCTTCGTATGTTTTTTGATCTCAGCTCAAATACCTCCTCAGAGAAATCTTTGATCTAAAATACACCCCCCTTTCTCTATCTCTATGTCTACCTCTAACCAGGTTTATTTTCTTCACAGCATCAGTGACTTTTAAAAAATCATATTAGTCAAGCATTTGTTTGTCTCTTTGTTCTCTGTGCCCTTCTCATAAGTTCTTTTAAGGCAGGGACCTCATCTGTCTTTTCAGCACTATATGCCCGGTACCTAGAATAGTGTGAGAATTCGAGTGGTACATTTCAAAACAAATGCACATTAAATATGTCAGATTCATTCAAGTGTTTCATACCCCTTAAGTAATATGTAGAACCCACAACTGATCACAAGGACTTCACTTCCTGCTAAAGCTAACAGAAGTATTAATACCAGAGCTTTGATTTATTTGCCCATTGGCAATACACTTGTTCACACACTTCCCCACATTCGTCAAGTTATTTCCCTACAAGGGAGCAGAATTAACCATCTCAGGTCAGCTGACCTTACAAATTCAGGAATTCCCATCGGACAGTACAGAGTGCAGCAAGGGAACTGGTGTATGGTTTCAGCCTCCATTTTAACAACCTTGACCCTGTCTCATAATTAAGCTGTACCTGATGCTAGATATCAAGCCCATCTCTCTCACTTAGAATTTAATATAAAATTTGCAACCTAAGTATCATTTATTTTTTGCATTTAGCCAATGAAAAAGATATTATCCTCCGTACAATGTTTCCTTTTTAAATTTGTCATACTGGGGATGCCTGGGTGGCTCAGTTGGTTAAGCATCTGCCTTCGGCTCAAGTCATGATCCCAGGGTCCTGGGATTGAGCCCTGAGTTGGGTTCCCTGTTCAGCAGGGAGTCTCCTTCTTTCTCTGCCCCCTCCCCTGCCTGTGCTCACTCTCTCTTATTCTCTCTCTCTCTCTCATAAATAAATAAAATCTTTAAAAAATAAATTTGTAATGCTGGAATTTTGTAACTTTTACCTAGATTGTTTTCCTTCTCATCTGTGGGATTCTGTGCCTTCTTTATATCTTACTTCTCAATGGCCTTATCATTTAATAGTCATTCCCTTTGCTGACATTTGGGAAAAACCATTGCTCCTTGAGTATTGTCTTTTTTAAGTCGTAGACCTCTCATGATTTCTGATAGTTTTTAAAATGATTCTCCTAGATTTCATGCAAAGAAAGATAATTATTTTTTCCTTATTTACAATAGCTGTACTTTGTTTTGTCTCTATGGTTTTTTTTTGCTTGTTTTTGCTTGAGATTCCAGAAAAATGTCAAATGATAGCAGTGGCTCACATCCTGGTTTAGTTTCCGACTTTGAAGAGACAACTCAAGTGTTTTAAGTGTGATGTTGACTGTTGATCTGAGATTCTTTTATCATTTATTCCTTAATTCATTACATATTTATTGGTCTCCATCCAAGTGCATTGAATTTGGCAATATGTAATGTACTGATCGCCTTGGGGAAAGCAGTTCCTATGGCGTGGTGCCAGCAAGAGCCAGATTGCAGTGGTTTGCAGAGAGGCATACGACGGAAACCTTTTTCTTTAATGCGTGCCAAGGGTTTTCATCAGGAATGGATGCCGAATTCTTTCTAAATGCTTTTTTTGGTATTTATTAGTTAAATGGTATTGGGTTTTTCCCCCTTATTTGACCTATTGGCATGATTTAGCATCTTAACATATTTTCATTCATTCAAGAAATAGCTGGATGCCTACTATAAACCAGGCATTCTTCTATTATTGTGGTATTAAATTTGTAATTTTTATAAAATGCTATAGGGCTTGCTGATACCTCTAATACCCATTTGTAAATGTTAAGGTTTTTTTTTTACAGTACTAAGACAGACTGCACTTAAGTGTGACATGTTATTCTTTAATTTTTAACTTCTAAATCAATGGATCTTATTATTAAGAATTCCAAAAATACAAAAGGATGTAAAACTGGGAAGTCCACATCCAATTTCCCAATACCCCTAAGGGATATTCCCAATTGACAGATACTTCTGGACTGTTTTCTTTTTCCATTTTAATAAGCTTCTAAAATTCATTGGCAAGCATTTTATGTAGGATTTTCATATCAATATTCACGGTTGAGATACAGATGTCACAGTAGAAGAGCCACACCTGGCTCCACATCAGGTTGGCCCCTTGCTAAATGACACTTTGTTACAGTTCTTGACCCATCTGTTCTGTCTGGGCAACATGGCATTCCCTCCAGCTATAAGCATGCTGGGCACCACGCGGAAGTAGCTGAGGTTCATTTGTTCGGAGAGAATTCATCCAGTCCTTATCTGGCTCCATGGAACTTCTATTCTGGGCAAGGGGCAAATAATAAATAAGTAAAATGTGTACTATGTTAGATGGTGATAGGAGGTATGGAGAAAAAGAAGGGAAGGGAGATGGGAGATGTTACTGAGAGAGAGGGAACCATAGTTACAATGGGAAGGAAGGTCCCATGTGGGGACATAGAGGTTATTGCTACCAGAGAATTCAGACAGCAGGGAGAATGAATGATGTACAGCTACTTGCCACAATATCAATAAATCTTGCAAATACCATGTTGAACAAAAGAAGCAAGGCATAGGAGAGTGCATTCCTGTATGACACCATTCGTGCAGAGAATGAAACACGGATTCAGGCAACATGGATCTACTCTCTAAAAGTCAGGACAGCAGTGACTGTGGAGCAGAGAGGGTCCAGAAAAAAACAGTGGGAATTCTGGTGATGTTCTGTTTCTTAACCCAGGTGCTGTTAACACACGTGTGTTCAGTTTGTGAAAATTCATCAAACTGAACTTTTGAAATGTGTGCATTTCAAAAATACTACACATGAGCAGTTTCATTATTATTTTTTAAATTCAATATTAACTGTCTTATTATAGATGACACAACCACCAGAGGGACCCTCCTTGGAATCTGCTGCCTTGTCTTATTTCCCCAATGCCGGCACATTGAAGGGATTCAGTGTGTGTGTGCAAATATATGAATGATTGAATAAAGGCATCTCTATAATCTCTAAAAGGTTTTGCCTTTAGTCTCCCCTTAAACTGATCACACTGGGAAAACAAACAATATAGACTTTTACTGACATTCCCATGTTGTTGTTTTTTTAAATCACTTCTGCTTTCCCTCTGCTTATATGAGAATAATAAATGCATTAAGTGGACGTTCAGCCCAATTTTAGGTTTTAGAGTCAGGAGAGCACGTAAAACAAGGATGAAAATTTGTCCATTGGATTTGGCAACGTGTAGGTTCTTGACAGTAGAAGCAGTTCTACTGGTGTGGAGGCAACAGATGCCAGATCGCGGAGGTTCGAGGAGAGATGGGATGCGAAGAAGGGGAAATGGAGCATGCTGACAAATATTTCAAATTCTTTGGCTCTGAAAGTTAGGAGAGAATTATGTGGGGCTGGCAATTTTTCTTTAGTGTTTGTGTGAGTGTTTATCATCAAAGATGAGAAAGACTAGCACATATTTATGTGCTGAAGGGGGGTAAATCAGTTGACAGGAATCTTTTCCTTCATTTATTCCTGCTTTCAATCTTCTAGTCAGTCATGTATTCTGTAACTACTTCGATAAGTGCCCACTATGCAGGCGGCAACAGAGCAGGGAATTAACTAGAAACAGTCTTTGCCCTTGTGCAGCTTACAAAGGGGTAACAACTGTCAAGTAGATACAAATGTTGACAAGATAGACTATGACTGGAATGCCTGGGTGGCTCAGTCAGTTAAGCGTCTGGCTTCAGCTCAGGTCATGATCCCGGGGTCCTGGGATCAAGTCCCTGCCCAGTGGGGAGTCTGCTTCTTCCTCTCTTGCTCCCCCTGCGTGTTCTTTCTTTCTCTCTCTCTGACAAATAAAATCTTAAAAAAAGAAAAGAAAGACTGTGGCTAGCGCTATCCTAGGCAGGAGTGTGGAAGAGCAGTACCAGGTAGGGGAAACCAGGTAATGGGTGGGAGGCTGAAGTCAGTTGGTTCCCAACACTTTGATGCGGGGAGAGACCTCAGAGACATTAGCCCAGCAGCCAGCAGCCTTGGCACGCAAACCCAGCAGTTGTCAAGGGTGAACTGTGAGACCTGTAAATAAGACTATGGAGAATTCTGTGGAATCCCACACACGGATCAGTAGGCCAGTGATGAAAACTATAAAGTCACTGTCCCTTGAAAACCTCTAAGGAAGGGCCCTCTGGGTGGCGTAGTTGGTTAAGTGATCCATTCTTGGCTTCTGCTCAGGTCTTGATCTCGGAGTCGTGAGGTTGAGGCCTGTGTAGGGCTCCACATTCAGTGCAGAGATTGCTGGAGATTCTTCTTTCCCTCTCCCTCTGCCCCTCCCACTCGTGCTCTCTCTCTCTCTCTCTCTCTCTCAAATAAATAAATAAATCTTAAAAACAAAACCCTCTAAAGAAGAGGCCATCCCAGAAATACTATACTGTCAGGTTTTCTCTCAGCATCAGTAAAGATTTTTGTTTCTTTAGTTGACCATGAGCTAAAGTCATTGTTTGCATTTGGGGGTTTTGTATTAAAATCATTTGTATAATTCTCAGCTTAATGAGAATGTCATTGATGGGAAGGAAGGTCACAGGATGGGAGGTTTACAATTACGGAGACCAATGCAAGAGACAAGGGGTCCTTGTTTCCCACCTCATGTTCATTCCTCACTAAGGGATGAGCTTTTCCTTCTTGGGCTCTCTCTCTTTCCCTCTCTCTCACTTTTTATTTGGAAGGTAGATAATTGAATCCTCAGTAAGTGTAACTCTGTTGTAGCCGAAAGATTGCTGATGATTATTTTTAATATTAATAAAAATGCAGTCAAATTGTCTGCATTCTTCCCTGCATTCCGATTTCTTGAGTGGGGAAGGAAGGGGTGCAATTAGTTAGCACCCAGGAGTTGCATATGGGTGTGTGTCTCTTAGGAAAATATACATCACTGGCTATGTTTGGGAGGGGAAAATAATTAAAAGTAGAGAATCACTAATATAATGCAACCCCTTCGTTTCTCAGGTGTGAAAACTGAGGCCCAGAGAGGTGATGTGATTTGCCTAAAGTCATGCAACTAGTGGCAGAGCCAGGCCTAGAAGCCAGGTGTCCTGGCTCTCAAGACATTCCGCTGCGCAAGGAATGGAACAGGTAGTATCACTCATGCTGGGGGCCATGGGTTGGTCCGTTCAGCCCAGAGCTGCCTGGGCTTCCAACTAAGGAAGCCAGAGCAGGGCTGTGGTCACTGAGTTGAGATTCAAGGAACATTTCCCGTCTCTGGGACAAATAAGTTACATCCCAAGCAATGCATTAGGACAGGGATTCCGGCACAGGAGTGAAGAAGGAAGGTGCCCTCAGACCTCCAGCACTGGTTGCAGGAGTCCAGTTACAAGCTGGACCCTTAATCAGACCTGAAATAATAGAGGGACTGAGCTCCGGTCTATAGAGAAAGTAGAATTCCTTCATGGTTGTCATGACATTGTGGTTCCAGAGAGTTCTTTTTCTTGAATTAAGCCAGGTATTCCTCCATAACTCAGAGGATCGTTTTGTTAGCAGGACTGTTGATTAGGACAGATATGGAGGCCTTATCTCCATCTTAGTTAGTCTTTTTTTTTTCTTTTTTTTTTTTAAGATTTTATTTATTTATTTGAGAAAGAGAGAATGAGAGAGAGAACATGAGAGGGACGAGGGTCAGAGGAGAAACAGACTCCCTGGTGAGCAGAGGACTCCATCCTGGGACTCCAAGATCAGGAGCCGAGTCGAAGGCAGTTGCTTAACCAACTGAGCCACCCAGGCATCCCTCCATCTAAGTCTTGCTGTGGTTTCTTTCAGCTACCACCCCCATCCACCATTCATTCTTAGGGGCAGCTCATGCTGCACTCCACACTCCATCCCCTTGCCAGCTTCCTGGCCCCCACCTTTGTTGCTTAGTCCCTATTTGGAAGCTTCCCTAGCCCTTCAGACTTAATATGTGACACCATCTTCACCTGATTCAGCACCTCACTCTGGCTATACTTCTCTAGTGGACATTATGGTTGCTTCTCCAACATCCATCCACCCCATCCCCGAAGCAGCAGCCATACAGTTTGGGGAATTGAAAGAGTCAGGTCCACACACTGCCACTGACATCATATTGAGTTCCACTTCCAGACAGTCCTTGTCTCTGCACCACTTACTGCAGAATCGAAGTCCCAGGAATAAGTACTTTATCGTTCAGGTTCATAGCTCCCTCTTTGGACATGGCTCCTTCTGCCTTAGTGGTGGGAATTGTAAGAAGAGGCAAGTGCCTTCCTTACCCTCATGTCAGAGCAAATCCCAATGGGTTTTAGGATCTCTCCTAGAGGAGAGCTGGCGCTAATAAAAAGGAAGGGACTCTAGATAAGTGCTGTTCAACAGAATACTAATGCAAGCCACATATATACTTTAAAATCTTCTAGTAACCCCATTTAAAAAGGTAGGAACAGGTGAAATTAATTTTAATGGTATATTTTATTTAATCCGATATTTCTAAAATTTCATCACATAAACATATATTCAATATAAACAAATCATTAATGAGATATGTTCCTTTATGTGGTGGTGGTTATAAGCCTTTGGAATCCAGGGTTATTTTATATTCAGCACAACTTGATCTAGATGCTAAATTTTTGTTAGAAATATTTAATCTGTACTTATATATACGGTCGAAAAAGTCAAGTCGTATACCCACGTTCTTACTAGCATACTTAAAAGTTTTTCAATTGCTGAATCAAGTACCAAAAAATAATTTTCCTTTAGTGTTCACTTCCACATTGACAAAACAAATTCATCTTTATTAGAGCTATTGTTTGTAACAAAAGCAGAGCAGTGTCAAAATAAGGTCTGTCCAAGTTAAGTCAATTCACTGACTCATGTCAACTCAGTATTATTAACGTGGAATGTAAAGGAGTATTGCATAAATTGAAAAGTAATTCTAGGGATGCCTGGGTGGGTCAGTCATTAGGCATCTGCCTTCGGCTCAGGTCATGATCCCAGTGTTCTGGGATCAAGCCCCGCATCAGGCTCCCTGCTCTGTGGGAAAGCTTGCTTCTCCCTCTCCCACTCCCCCCTGCTGGTGTTCCATCTCTCGCTGTGTCTCTTTGTCAAATAAATAAGTAAAATCTTAAAAAAAAAAAAAAAAGTAACTCTAAGTTCATCAATGCCAACAAAACACTCTTCAAATTTTTCTTGTAGGTTTTGTAGATAGTTTACATAATGCTGGTTATTACAATTAAAAATCTTTTGTGTGTATATTCATATTAGAAAATGTATTAAATCATTCAATAAATAATTTATTTATTATGAGAAGCTTCCATTTCGATGTAAATTCTTGTAGCCTTTTAGCTAGGTCACAAGGAAGTTCTTTGTGTCCTTAGAGCTTCAAATTTATCTCATTCATATATACTGTGATATTAGTGAGAAACCGTAAATCACCATATTTTGCCTTGGTTATTAAATAATTGGTAAGAATTCCTTTTGCTTCAAGCAAATCTTGATTAGAATTCACAACACAGTAAATCTTTGTAAAACCCTCCCATGACCCAACCAATGAACATAGATAAAGAGATAAGATCATCGCATTTATTGCTTTCTGTTCCTTTCCCAAAGCTGGTGATTCACAGCATTTGAATGTATACACTGAACAATTTTAACAGCTATATCCATGACACTTTCCACAGAGCCTACTTCTGAAAACGAACACAAATATTTTCAATATATATCATACGGTGGCATGAAGCAATAAGGGAAACATCAGCCTCCTGTTTTGAAATTACAATAAATCCAGATTTTTTTTTTTAAACCGAACATAGCTGGAGCACCATCTGGCATGATAGAAACTAATTTATTTCATATCTAACTGGGTTTCTTCTTTTTCAGATGTAAAAAAATTTTTTTAAATCTCTATTACAGTTTATATTTTTAAGCAATGAATTGACAATGTTTCTTCATAAATTTGGAAGACCTTTAAGACTCAATATACTCAGGGCATCTGGCTGGTTCAGTCAGAGGAGCAAATGACTCCTGATCTCAGGTTCACAAGTTCGAGCCCCACAGCGGGTGGCGAGATGACTTAAATAAACTCATAAAAATAAAAATAAATATATTCAAAGTATTAATTGGGCAGTGTCTCGTGGCATAACTTGGCTACAATTTGCTATTTTTTCAAAATTTGAATTTATCTTTATTAAGTTCTTTTATTCTGCAGGCAGTTGTTTGGTGGCTTAATTGAAAATTGGTCACTTTTTTAAGAATATCTTTTTAGTCTTTTTCTCATGATTTTCTAAAAAAATTTCTCGCAACTGAAATAATAATTTACCATCTTTTCACTAAAAATTGTGTTCATGCATGGGTGTACCAAAATCCAGATCCTTTTCTACCTGGCCAAAATTATACTCTCTTATCTTGTTAAAACCTATTTTAAAAACTTTTTTTGTTCAACATTTTATTCTGCTTTCAGGAAACTAATTTCATCAGTTCTTTTTTTCTATTGTAAAACATACATAACATAAAATGTACCATTTTGGGGGATGCCTGGGTGGCTCAGTGGGTTAAGCCTCTGCCTTCGGCTCAGGTCATGATCCCAGTGTCCTGAGATTGAGCCCCACCTTGGGCTCTTTGCTTGGCGAGGAGCCTGCTTCCTCCTCTCCCTCTACCTGCCTCTCTGCCTACTTGGGCTCTCTCTCTCTCTGTGTCAAATAAATAAATAGAATATTTTCTAAAATGTACCATTTTTTAGTGTACAGTTCTGTGGGATGGAGTGCATTCACATTGTACAACCATCACCACCATCCATCTCCAGAACTTGGTTTATTTTCCGTAACTGAGTCTCTGCACCCCTGAAACACTAACTCCCCCTTCTCCCCAGTCCTTGGCAACCACTGTTCAAACTTTCTGTCCCTGTGAGTTTGACTGCTCTAGGCACCTTATATAACTTGAATGATGCAGTGTTTGTCCTTTTGTGACTGGCTTGTGTCACTGTAATGTCTTTCCATGGGGTGCCTGGGTGGCACAGTGGGTTGGGTCTCTGCCTTCGGCTCAGTTCATAATCTTGGGGTCCTGGGATCGGGTCCCACATCGGGCTCCCTGCTTGGCGGGGAGCCTGCTTCCTCCTCTCTCTCTGCCTACTTGTGATCTCTCTCTGTCAATTAAATAAATAAAATCTTTAAAAAAAAAAGTTCATTCGTGTTCTAGTACACATCAGAATTTCCTTCCATTTTAAGGCTAATATTCCCTCATAAGCCCCTGATGTATTTTGTTTATCCATCCATCCATTGGTGGACACTTGAGTTGCTTCCAGCTCTTGGTTATTGTGAGTAATGCTGCTCTTCCCGTGAGTGTACAAATTCCTGTGGGAGTCCCTGCTCTCGCTTCTCTTGGGTATCTACAGAGATGTAGAATTGTTACATCATATGGTATTTCTAGGTTTAATTTTTTTGAGGAACTGCCATACCGTTTTTCACCATGAAAGTACCATTTTGCATTCCCAGCAGCAATGTACAAGGTTTCCAGCCCCCCTGGACATGTGTTATTGTTTGGTAATAGCCAACTGAACAAGCGTGAGGTGGGATCTCACTGTGGTTTTGATTTGCATCTGCCTCCTGACAGGGAAGTGATAAGGGCCATCTTGTCATGTGTGTCATCAATTCCTCCTTTTTTTTTAAAGATTTTATTTATTTATTTGACAGAGATCACAAGTAGGCAGAGAGGCAGGCAGAGAGAGAGGGGGAAGCAGGATCCCTGCTGAGCAGGGAGCCCAACACAGGGCTCCATCCCAGGACCCTGAGATCATGACCCAAGCCAAAGGTAGACGCTTAACCATCTGAGCCACCCAGGCACCCCTCATCAATTCCTCCTTAAAAAGAATTCTTTATCTGAGTACAGTTGATACACAATGTTTCATTCGTTTCAGGTGTATACCCCAGGGTTTCAATAAGTCTATACTTTATGCTGTGCTCACCCCAAGTGTAGCTGCCATCTGTCGCCATACAGTGCTATCACGATATCATCGGCTATATTCCTTATGCTGTGCCTTTTATTCCTGTCACATATTCATTCCATAACTAGAAGCCTGTACCTCCCACCCCTCTTCACCCATTTTGCCCATCCCCTACTCTCTCCCCTTTCTCCATCAGCCATCAGTTCTCTGAATTTATAGGTATGATTCTGGTTTCTGCTTATTTATTCATTTTTTTTAGATTCCACATATGCATGAAATCATTTAGTATTTGTCTTTCTAAGTCTGATTTATTTCACTTAACATAATGCCCCCTAGGTCAACCCATGCATCCATGTCGTGGCAAATGGCACAACCTCATCCTTTCTTAAGGCTGTGTAATATTCCATATCTTGCCTATTGTGACTAATGCTGTAATAAACACAGGGGTGCATATATCTTTTTAAATTAGTGTTTTTACTTTTCTTTGGGTCAATGCCCAGTAGTGGCATTATTGGATCATATGGTATTTCTATTTTTAATTGTTTTTTTGAGGAACCGCCTTACTGTTTTCTCTAGTGGCTGCACCAATTTACATTCCCACCAACAGTGCATGAGGGGTCATTTTTCTCCATGTTCTCCTCAACACTTGTTATTTCTTGCCTTTTTGATGCCAGCCATTTTGACAAGTGTGAGGTGATATCTCACTGTGGTTTTGATTTGCATTTCCCTGAGGATGAGTGATATGGAGCATCTTTTCATGTTTCTGTTGGCCATCTGGATGTCTTCTTTGGAAAAATGTCTATTCAGGTTCTCTGACCAATTTTTAATCAGGTTATTTGGGTGGTTTTTTTTTTTTTTTTGGTGTTGAGTTGTATAAGTTCTTAATATATTTTGGAAAATAACCCCTTATCAGATACATCATTTGCAAATATCTTCTCCCATTCCATAGGCTGCCTTTTCATTTTGTTGATGGTTTCCTTTGCTGTGCAGAAGCTTTTTATTTTGATGTAGTTTCAGTAGTTTATTTTTGCTTTTGTTTCCTTTGCCATCAATTCTTTTTTGAATGTTGAAAGAAAACCTCTTATCAAATTCACTCTGTGTTTGCTGAAAATGCCTCAATATTTTCTACTTTATTATCTTTTTAAATGTTTGTTCTACAACAAACACAGCATTTTTGTTTTGCTTTGCCCAGCAAATTACAGTTGCTATTCATCATGAAATTTGTAGTTTATCTTCTTTCAGTCTCTGTATTTTCTTTATTTTTTTTCCTCTCTCTCTCTCCTGGTCATAGCACTAGCTTCTGCATCTCCATTTGGTTCTGTGTTCATTGTATGCCTTCATTTTAAATTTAAAATTACATCCCTACATAGAAAAATGATTGGATTTTATGATAATTAAAATAATATGGATTTTGACTTAATTACCAGTTGTGGTTTATGAATGTATCATGCAACCCATACTGTTTGCATAAAATATTCAAGTAAACACATGATGGTGTTATGTCAGTGCACAGAAAAGATTATTCAAACTGAATCAGTGCACTGACACCCAGTAGACTGGTGATGTGTTCACATGTAATCCCAGAAACATGCCATAGTGGCTGACCTATAACACCATGTATGCTACATGTACCCAGCACATGCCCTACAACGTAGCAATAATATTTCATGTGATGCAATTACTAGAATGCAAGTATTCGTTTGTCCTCTCGATAAAATGGAATTTGACAGAAAAATGTCTTACCCTGATTCATTTTGACATTTTAAAAATTTAAAAACTAAGAGTTAATTCTCCACTCACATTAGCCACAGTGAAAGTGCTTCGTGGTTACTTGTGGCTAGTGGCTACTATATTGCATAGCACAGTAGAAATACAAAACCACAACAATAAATGGCCTAAGCGATTCTTCTGCTTAGTTTCTTCCCTAAAGAAACTACCCACCTCCCGCGCCGCCCCCCCTTCCCGTTTACACCAGAGGGCAGGCAGGAGGATGTTTCTTGCAACATTGTTTACAGAGGTCACCAACCAGAACAACCCTGATATCTATCAACTGGATTATGACCCCCCAAAATTGCAGTATATCCATTCTAAGGAATTTTATGCCACAGTTTAAAATAGATACTTACTGGGTTGCCTGGGTGGCTCAGTCACTTAAGCATCTAACTCCTGATTTTGGCTCAGCTCATCATCTCAGGGTCGTGAGATTGAGCCCTGTGTCAGGATCTGCTCTCAGTGGAGACTCTGAGATTCTCTCTCTACTTCTCTCTCCCTACCACATGCTCATTCTCTCTCTCTGTCTCTCAAATAAAATAAATCTTTTTTTAAAATAAAATAGAGGGTGCCTGGGTGGCTCAGTGGGTTAAACTTCTGCCTTTGGCTCAGGTCATGATCTCAGGGTCCTGGGATCGAGGCCCACATCGGGCTCCCTGCTCGGTGGGGAGCCTGCTTCCTCCTCTCTCTCTGCCTGCCTCTCTGCCTACTTGTGATCTCTCTCTCTCTATCAAATAAATAAAATCTTAAAAATAAATAAATAAAATAGATATCTACCTAGATCTCTAAGATATATTACAGGTGTGGGGGGAGCAAATTATACAATGTGATATAATTATTTTTAAAATACCACATTTTTGGGGCACCTGGGTGGCTCCGTCCGTTAAGCGTCCGACTTTTGATTTTGGCTTAGGTCATGATCTCAGGCTCCCTGCTCAGTGGAGAGTCTGCTTTTCCTCTCCATCTGCTCCTCCCTCTTTTCCTCTCTCTCTTTCAATTAAAAAAAAAAAAAAAACACCACACTTTAAAATTTAGTAGATAGGGTGCCTGGGTGGCTCACTGGGTTAAAGCCTCTGCCTTCAGCTCAAGTCATGATCCCAGGGTCCTGGGATCGAGGCCCGCATCGGGCTCTCTGCTCAGTGGAGAGCCTGCCTCCTCCTCTCTCTCTGCCTGCCTCTCTGCCTACTTGTGATCTCTCTCTCTGTCAAATAAAAATTAAATTAAATTAAATTAAATTAAAATTGAGTAGATAAATGGATAGATAGACAGATACACACCAGAGTGATTACCTCTGCGTCTCTGTGAAGGAAGAGAGAAAGTTTAGACTAGCTGGGATTTAATAATAAGAATACATTAATGTATTACTCATATAATTAAAATTAACTTGGGAGAAAAAGAACTTAAGGGGAAGTCTTGATAAGTGGAAAGATGAGCAAAGACACCAATTAAATAGAATTAACTGCAATACAGATTATATGGTGTCTAAATAAGTGTTATCACATGGTTATAATATTTAGTGCATATGTCAAAAGTAATTCTTCAAAAAGAGGATGCACAAATTATATGGTGGCCTTTCTGTAAACTGAAAATGGGAAATGCCAAACAGTGATCAAAACTAATTTATGAGGCTTGCTTCCACCAGTGTTTTGGCTAGCATCCAGGTTACCATCACATGCTGCTGTTGCAGTAAAAGCCTCCAGACCACGGTCCCAGTTGGCATCCAACCCACTGACAACATTTTCCAGTTGTTCCTGTAGTTCCCATTTTCATATCCACTGTTCTTTTCTTTTGCTTTCTTTGTTTCTTAAATATAGACTTGGATTAAGTGGTAATTAGGATCTACACAACATAAGTTTTCTCAGGAAAGAGAGGGCTGGGGAATCTAAGTGTTTGGGGTCCCCAGTGTGCCCTTTTTTACCTTAGAAAAACCCAGTTTCAAATGAATAGATTCCCAGTGCCAGTTTTCTGCCTTCCCAATAGATCCATTTTACCCCAGGGCCCATAGGACATGGATTGATAAATTTAATCTGTATCCCAAATTACCCTTTCTCCGCCTGACATTGATTGAGTAAATAGATTAGTCCAGAAAGACAACGAAATCAGCAGAGAGACCGGAGAATCTTCGTGAACTCTGTATAAACGTGTCCTGAAATTGGAGCTTCTTGGGAGCATTTGCTTTAAAGCATTCCCTAAATTGAAATTGCATTCCACTTCTGTAAGATCACAGCCTTAGAAATTCAGCTGAAGACTGAATTGTGGAAACTATCTAAGTAGAGGATGTGTGTCTCTGAATAAAACCAAAATGAATTAATCTATAAAAAGTAGAACCATAACACCAACAAAGACAGCATGACTCATACTGCAAATTCAAGAAGAAAAAGTAAACAAGAGAACATTACCTTCAGAAAATACAAAACATGCGGACAATGATAAGACCTAATACAACAGAAATAAAAAAGACTTAAGCAACCCAATTAAAAACAAAACACTTTAGATTTTAAAAATCTAGCCATGTCGTGTTTCTAAGAGTCCAGCCTAATGAAAAGGGAATCAAAAGTATTAAGGGGGGCAAAAAGCCTTAAGGGGGTAAAAGGGGAGGGCACTTTAAAGTACATCAGGAGGGCGCCTGGGTGGCTCAGTGGGTTAAAGCTGCTGCCTTCGGCTCAGGTCATGATCCCAGGGTCCTGGGATCGAGGCCCACATCGGGCTCTCTGCTCAGCAGGGAGCCTGCTTCCTCCTCTCTCCTCTCTCTCTGCCTGCCTCTCTGTCTACTTGTAATCTCTCTCTCTGTGTCAAATGAATAAATAAAATTAAAAAAAAATAAAGTACATCAGGAATACAAAAGTAAAAGAAACAGGACAGTAATAGCAATTCTAGAGGAAAGAGGACACATAACCAAAGCATTTTGGGCAGAGTATTATTTTATGGTAGAAAGTACAATCTCTCCAAAGGATAATAACTTTTATGAATGTCTGAAAGAAAAAGCAAAGCACTGACAGAAAAAAAAATGTAGAAACTGTCAAAGAAAGTGAGATTCTGCTTTGTGTTTTTAAACCATTCCTATTGTAATTGTCATTTATTTCTACGACATGACTGAAGGAAGGAGGAAAGTCTTACCAGAGCTTTTCCTGACTCCAGGACAATAGGGGTACCTGGGAGGCTGAGTCAGTTAAGCGTCTAACTCTTGATTTTGGCTCAGGTCATGATCTCAGGGGGGTGAGATCGAGCCCGACATTGGGCTCCATGCTGGGTGTGGAGTCTGCTTAAGCTTCTTTCTCTCCCTCTCTAAAAAAAAAAAAAAAAAAAAAAAAAAAAAAAAAAAAAAAAAAGAGATTTTTTTTTTTTTTTTTTTTTNTCTTTCTTTCTTTCTTTCTTTCTCTTTCTTTTTTTTTAAAGATTTATTTGTGAGAGAGAGAGAGAGAGCCCACAAGCAGGGGGAGTGGCCCGCAGAGGAAGAAGCAGACTCCCCTGCTGATCAAGGAACCCGATGTGGGACTCAACCCCAGAACCCTGGGATCATGACCTGAGCTGAGGGCAGGCCCTTAACTGACTGAGCCACCCAGGCAACCCTTAAATGTTTCTGATAAAAAGGGATTATGAGGGGTGGCTAGCTGGCTCAGTCCATGAGCATACAACTCTTCATTTCAGGGTCATGGGTTTGAGCCCTATGTTGGGTGGAGAGATTATTTAAAAATAAATGTTTAAAAAGGTGGGGGGTATGAAAGACAACTAAAAAGAGTAAATAGCAGGTAGATGGAATTAAACATGATAAAATCAGACATGACAAAGTTAAGCAATACAGTGAAATGAATGTTAAATAAATCCATGATCCAGATCTTTGATGAAATCAATAAAACTCGGGGTGCCTGTGTGGCTAAGTCAGGTGTCTCCCTTCAGCTTGCGTCATGATCCCAATCGAGTTTTCATCCTGTTATCGAGCTCCCCGTTAGGCTCCCTGCTCAGCGGTAAGCCTGCTTTTCCCTCTCCTTCTCCCCCTGCTTGTGTTTCCTCTCTCTCTCTGTTAAATAAATAAACAAAATCCTAAAAANAAAAAAAAAAAAAAAAAAAAATCAGTAAAACTCTAGAGAGGTTTATCAAGGAAAATAGAGTGCATATTTCAAAATTTGGAAATAAAAAAGGAGCTTTAGAGATCCAGTTGAGATTTAGAAAGATATGAGGATACCTTGTCAATTCTATGCTAATTTTTTAGATTAAGTTTTTAAAATTATTTTATGAGTTTTTTAACCAAGATATCTGAGGATTAATGCTTACAAAGCGATTTCCAAATACTCAGCATTCTCTACATTCCTGAAATATGTTAGGTTTTCTTTAAATAAGATCTTATTAAGATATGATATTTATAAATGAGCTTTGTATATAGTTTTTGTGACATAATTTTCAGGTTTTGATGTGGCTTTCACAGAGAATATGAGCATCTTTTCTTTCTCTGTGCTCTGATATAATTTATATAGAGTGGAATTGTCTGTTTATTGGCTAATTGGAAGAATTCCTCTGAGAAACCTTCAGGGTCTGGTGGATTTTCCATAGGGTTAATAACATTCTCAGTTTTGTTCCTGCTTATTTTCTGGAGATTTCTAACATTGTGTTTAATTTGGTACAGTTACTTATATTTCTTTAGACAATCATCTATTTCATTCAAATTTTCAATTTGTTCTAAAGATTTTATTTATTTATGAGAGAGAGAGAAAGAAAGCACAAGTGGGGAGGGGCAAAGGGAGAAAGAATCCAAAGCCAACTCTGCACTGAAAACAGAGCCAGACATGGGACTTGATCTCACAATGGCGAGATCATGACCTGATCCAAAACCAAGAGTTGCATGTTCAACTGACTGAGCCACCCAGGAGCTCCCAGATTTTCAAATTTAATTGCACAAAGTTTTGCAAGGTGCTAAGACTTTTCATTTCTCCTGTGTGATGTTCTTTGTGCATCATCTTTAATCTTGGTTTGGGTGCTTTCCTCCTTTTTTTTAAATTAGCCAACTCAGATTTTATCTATTTTACTCTAACTGACCCCATCCCAAAGACTCACGGTTAGGATTAACCAATTCCATTTTCTTGATTTGCTTTGCTTTCAAATTCATTAATTTTTAAAATTATTTTCTTGTTTCTGACTTCTCAGGATAGTTTGTTGTTCTTTTTCTAACTTCTTCAGTCGCATACTGAATTTGTTAATTTTCACTGCCTTCTTTACTAACATGCTTAAGGCTGTGCATTTTCCTCTTAACCCAAGTTTAGGCATATGACATAGGTTTTTGCCATCTATTAAATTTTATTTCATTATTCAAGATACTGGGGAAATTCTGATTTACAATTTTTCTTTGATCTCTCCCTAAATTCCTCCCCCTATCCCAGTGGGTGGTAGGTTTCTCCTTCTAGTTATTTTCTTTTTTTTTTTCCTTAAAGATTTTATTTATTTATTTATTTGAGAGACAGAGACGAAGAGAGAGCGGCAGGGGGAGAGGGAGAAGCAGACTTCCCGCTGAGCAGGGTTCTATCCCAGGACCCTGGGATCATGATCTGAGCCGAATGCTGACACTTAACTGACTGAGCCACCCAGGCGCCCCCCACCCCTTCTAATTATTTTCTAATCCTTCTTTTGTTGTGAGTTTTCTTGTTTTCTTGTATTGTGATTTGAAAATGGTCTGTACTATTTGTACTTTTTTGAATTTTGTTAGGATTTTCTTTGTGGCTGATGTATAGTCCATTATCATAAAAATTCCACAGGCTCATGAAAAGGTTTATTCTGTATTATCGGTGTGGAGCATTTGATATAAAATGACAATATTAGCTTTATTAAATATACATTCAGACCCTCAGAGTCTTTATTTTCAATTTCCTTATTTATCATGGGCAAGAAGAGCTGCAGTAAAATCTGCTAGTCCTCGGTGTGTGTTGGAAGTTAATGCTCTGATTATTTTGTTGTTTTGGGTTATTTTCTCAATCATTGAAGTTTTAGCCTAATTGTGGAGGGTATGAGCCCTTTGTCATTATAAAATCCCTCCATTGGTCTTCATTACCACATTGAAACTTGGATGCAATTTTGTCTGATATTAATATCATTAAACTAGCTTTCTTTTTGTTAATCACCTGGCATGTCTTTTTTCATACCTTTCAACCATCCTGAGAAACTTTGACATATTCTTTTGTTTTCAACCAAAGTTGGGTTTTGCTTTTTTGACATAATCTGAAAGGCTTTCTCTTTAAATTGCTTCTCTAATTTTTTAAAAAGATTTTATTTATTTATTTGAGAGAGAGAGAGAACAAGCAGTGGGGAGGGGCAGAGGGAGAGAGAGAGAGAACCAGACTCCCTACTCAGCAGGAAGCCTGATGTGGGGCTTGATCCCAGGACCCAGAGATCATGACCTGAGCTGAAGCCAGACACTTAGCCAACTGAGCCACCCAGGCGCCCCTAAATTGCTGCTTTAAAAAAAAAAACCTCCACATATGCTTATTGAAATAATTGATGCTTTGTTTTAATTCTCTCATGTTCTATTTTCTGTTTTTAACATTTCCTCTGTTCTCTCCAATTTGATACAAGCATTATGTTTGCATTGCTTCACATTACTTCATATCTATGTGTTTCTGGTAATTTTTAGCTTTATAATTTTAGCTTGCTTTTATACTTTTAGATAATATTTTAAACCTCCACTTCCTCATTTGTCAATGTTAGAAAATGTCTCACCCAGCGTTTCCAGAGATCCCACCCACTCTCCTTGCCAAAAGTGGGGCTGAGGGACAGCCACCATGTACCTCCACCTGTCATAACTGCTCGCAGGAGACTTATCTGATTTATTTTCTTTACTGTCTCCTCTTCTGTCCAATTCCTCTTATGACGGGATGCTTAGAGTGAGGTGGTTGAAACCAGTCTATACCTCCTTTCCTGCTTTCCTGCCCTCTGAGAAAAACACTGCCAGCCCCTCCCTGTTTTCCCGTCACTCTGCTGGAACAGCCACATAAAAGCAAGGGGCTTCTCCTCCAGGGGGTGGGGTAGCCTTCTCTCCAGGCTGGGGCTTCTCTCTAAACTGGGGATATTACTCAGATTTTTCAGCATTTTCACATTTACCTTCTACCCATTCTTCAACCCTTCTTGGAATACAGGGTGGAAACTACTTATGGATTCCCTGAAACTTCTCTATTTCTTCCACTGGCATTTTAAAGCCATAACATGGGGTCATAAACCTCCCTCTCTTTTTTCTAAATGTTCTTGGTGGGTTTTTTTTTAGAATCAAGATTTTGTCAATTTTTTGTTCATTTTGTTATATTAGGATAGGAAAAGTCTGTTTTTTTGTTTCTCTCCACCTTTATATTCCAGAAATTTCCCTTGTTCTTTATAGCATAATATTCTGAAGTATAAATGTTCTGTAATTTAATTAACCATCCTCTTACTGATAGGGCAGTTAATTAATTAGTGGAACAAGTAATTAATGCCCAGTGTGATAAGGAAGCAGGGAAATGATTGTGTTTACATAGAACTGGTGGAATTTTTAATTGATACAGGCCCCAAAAGGTGTACTCTATCAACGATCTTAAAAAAGTATCTGTGCTCTCTAATTCAGAAATCCCATGTGTAAAAATTGATGCTAAGCAAATAATTATAGCAGAGAATACAAGAATATTCACGGTGCGTTATTTGGAAAAGCAAAAATGTTGGAAATGCAATTATTAAACAATAGAGGACCAGTTAGAAAATTATGGTACAGGCGTGTGATGAGATCAATGCAGCCATTAGTTACCATGAGGGGGGTAAAGAGGCCTCACGTTGTTTGCAGAGAGGCAATCTGAGGTGCCCTGCCCGTTGTGTTTTTCATCTTATTTCATTGGCCTTACAATAAGTGGAAATGATGCCTAGATTCTGGCAGTAAAGTAATTCCTAGTCCTGGTTTTGGTGAAGGTAGGACCACTCTAAGTGTGTGAGTGTGTGTGTGTGTGTGTGTGTGTGTGTACACAAACACACATTCATGCACACACACACACATGCTTCCTAGGCATGTTTGCAAAAGGAGATAAGCTAGAGAAAATTGTTTTTACCGACGTCACTTCCGTAGGGACCACTGTATTTACTTGAAAGAAATTTATTAACAAACTACTTAGAGTATGAAATACACATGCCCTGAATTTCCAAGAGACACACAGAAGAATCTTCTGGTTCATTCCAGAAGTAGAAAGCAAGGAGTGGGAAGATGTGTCAGGGATTCCCAAGACCACTCTCAGGTTTGATGATTTTCTAGAAGGACTTCCAGAACTCAGAAAAGCTGGTATCATCACAGTTAACGTTTCTTATGTGAAACGATACAGATTAAACCAGCAAAGGGAAAACCTACCCAGGCAGAGTCCAGGTGCTGGCTTTCAGTCATACCTCCAAGTGGGATCATGTAGACGACACTTAATTCTCCCGGCAGTGACGTATGACAATTCACACAGACTGCTGTCAGCCGGAGAGGCTCCCCTAAACCTTGGCGTCTGCAGCTTTTACTGGGGGTCAGTCATGTCAGGACTGTGTGATTGCCTGTGATTCATTACCCTGTCTCCAGCCTGTCCAGAAGTCCCAAAGATAGAATGTGGCCCGGAATCTCCACCACAAATCACATGTTTGCATAAACCGCCCGGCAGGGCCCAAGGCTTCAGGTATCCAAAGACACTCTTCTCACGCAGGTGGTTCCAAGGGTGTAGAGGTCATCTTCCAGAGGCAGATCCAAAGCCAGTCTTTTTTGTGAAATGAGCCGGGTTTGACCATTCCAAGCCTGCTGAGTGAACAGGGCACAGAAGGGAGGGACGAATGAAAACAGGGAGATGTCGGAAAACTCTTGCGGACAGAGTGTCCTACCTAGAATCCCCAAATCCCCAAGAAAAGCCTAGAAGAAGCCCTGAAATGCTTTCTGTAAATGCTTGCTGCGAGCCCATAGTTTTGCATCAGAAAGTAAGTATTCTTTCGGGGCAAGGGTGCTGGGGGAACGAATGTGAAGACAGACAGAGGGAATCCTGCAGGCGGCTTGCTGGCAGCTTCCATGGTCAGGGGAGCCCGACAGGGGTGGACAGGCTGTTTGGACAAGGAGAAGGGGCAAATGTATTCCCTAAGCATCCCTTTTCTGTCTTCTTTGTATGACTCATTGTCATAATGCTTTTTTCTCAAGTAGTGGCTTTCCACCCTGGCCATACATTCCAATCACCTGGAAAGAATTTTTTAAATGGCCTAACCCCAGTGAATCAGAGTCTCTGGAAATCGGGGCTGGGCATTGTTTTGGTCTGGTTTGTTTGTTTTAATTCCGTGGATGAATGTTATGCATAGACAGGGTTGAGAGCCACTGCTCGGAAGCTTCTGTCGCAGTCCTCACGATGGTCTTGTTTCCAGGTTACCTTCAGACAGGGTTTCCCAACCTCACCACGGCTGGTATTTTGGCCCAATCATTCTGTTTTGGGGGGTTGTCTTGTGCATTGTAGGATATGTAAACGCATATGGCACCCCTTGGCCTATACCCCCATAGGCCAGTAGCACCCCACTCCCCAGTTGTGACAATAAAAAGCATCTCCAGACACTGCCAATGTCCCCTAGTGGGTCACAGTCACTTCTGGCTGAGAACTGCAGCCTTAAAAGAATTACTGAAGGTGCCACTTGCAGGAAATTTTCTAGGGGGTACAGATGTTTCTTTGCCCCTCCTCCGCCGACGCTCTTCTAGTGTATCAATCAAATCCGTGTGAGGTGCCTCTGTACAAGGCAGCTGATATGTGGTCCCCGATCAGTGGAAAGTTACGAGCAGTCGTCCTGCAGAAATGACACACACCAATATAAATTGGAAATTTTCTGAGTGTTTCTGAGAAATGGTGTTTAAAGCACAGGCTGGGAAAAAGAGGAAAAAGAGCACAGCCCGGGAAAAAATCCTAACTGCAACATTTATTCACCCAGATATCTTGGTTGTTTTTTTTTTTTTTTTAGTTAGTTTTTACTAACCAAAGCCAGTCTAAAAGAAAAAATGGCTGAAAATAACTCCATGGGTCTGTGGTCAGCTGGGTGGCTGTGCTGGACTTGTCTGGGCTCCCTTATGTGCCTGTGGTCACCTGCAAGTTGGAGAAGTGGCTTTGCTGATATTAGCTGGGCTCCGTCACATGCCTGGGTCTTAGCCAGAGGAACTGGACTCCTCCCCACCTGGTCCCTCTTGTTCTGCAAAAGGCCAGCGAGGCCTTGCCCACTTGGTGATGCCAGGGTCCCAGGAGCACAGCTGGAACCATGCATGGCCTGGGCCCTTCATCCCTTCCCCTGCACTCCTTTGAGCTCAGAAGATCACAATCATTCACGAGGTGACAGTCACAGGGAGGGATGGAGAACTGTGGTCATTTCTGCAATCTACCACACTTGGGCAAGCTACTTAACCTGGGCAAGCTTCCGTTTTCTCAGCTGTAAAACAGGGCGGGGCGTATTATCTGCCTTAGAGATGTGAAGATTCTGTGCCTAGTGCACAGGTGACTGTCTTGTCATTCTGCTCTTTTTTTTTTTTTTTAAAGATTTTTTATTTTTTCATTTTGACGCAGAGAGAGAGATTACAAGTAGGCAGAGAGGCAGGCAGAGAGAGAGGAGAGAGGAGGAAGCAGGCTCCCCACCGAGCAGAGAGTCCGACGTGGGCCTCGATCCCAGGACCCCGGGACCATGACCTGAGCCGAAGGCAGCGGCCTTAACCCACTGAGCCACCAAGGCGCCCTCTGCTCTTTAATATAGTTCAATGGTTGCACTTCCCTTGGGGAATGAAATCTGAATCTTTTAGTGCTGCCACGAAAGTCTGCATGATTTGGACCTGATCAGTCCACCCCCTGCCTGCCTCCCTACCCCATGTCAGTGACTGAACTATTCAAGTTGCCTGATGTTTTCACTGATGCTGTTCCTTCCACCTAGAACACCCACCTGTTTCTTTGGCCCCTGAACACTTAGATGCCACTGAGACAGGGTCTGCTCTAGGGCTGCTGCTTACCCAGCCCTCCCCCTCTGAGAAGAGTTCATTATTCGCTCTTCACCAAGGTCAGCGGTGACTTCAGGTGGGACAAACAGGGAGTACTGGGTGTCATCGAACCGTCAACGTCCCTTCAGTTTTTCAATACTTCTGATCACACAGAGAAGTTTCCTTTTGGTGCTGGTGTGTCTCTAACATCGCTGGAATCCTTGCCTCCTGTTTGTATAACAGAAAGTGAGCCTGGGTCTCAAACCTTTCAGGAGGAAAAAAGTATCAGCCCTGAATTGTTTCCATCACTTTTATTTTTACAGTCACTTTCTTTCATGGCAAGAGATACGAGTTTTACATTTTTCATGGCGCTATAAAGTTTCCTTCAAAACTGCCTTTATTTGACCAATAAAAAAAGGAACCAATTTAAAGGAGAAAACCTTAAATAAATATCAATGTGGGTGGTACTCAGAGAGGACAAAAATAGAGAGGGGTAGGAGAGTGACAAGTTTGGGAAAATCCTGACTTAGATCAGCTGTACAATCTCTTCTAATAAAAATCCTCCCATGCTTATGGGGTTTCCTCATTGTTGGTGGAGTCATGCTTCTGTCTGGCACTGGATCCCACAGTCTGTGATGGCAGTGACCAGGTCTTCCCAGTCTTTGACACCTGCTCCTCACAAAGGTGCTGCCAAATTCAGCACTCTGGTACCATTTGTGGGAGACGAGGGAGTAGCCAGTGATTCATAATCCTGTACTCAGCCAGATTGCATTATCCTCCCGGTGCTGGTGGGAGAAGAGGGGAAGGAGTACTAACAGTAGCAATTGTAGTAGTAGTAAGAGCAGAAGCAGTAATGGTATCAGGAGGGGTCATGGTAATGGGAGGCATGGTTGTTACAGTAGCAATAGTAGCAATCATCATGGTAGCAATAGTCACAACCATTTATTGAACACCTGATGTCAATCAAGTATTGGACTTAATTCTATATGCATCTGCTCATTTGTTCTCATTGCAATCCTACATGCAAATCTTACTACCTCCATTTTACAGATGAGATGTTGAAGCTTAATGAGCTCAGATAATTGGCTGGGAAGTAGCAGAACTGTGAGTCTAAGGTCAGTCTGACTCCCAGGTTTGTGCTCTTCATGACCAGGGACAACTCCTCCCACAAGGGTTTCCAGATTGCAATGCCTTGTACCTTTCCAAAGGTAACGGGAACTCTGCTTCAGCAATTCATGTATAATTTAAGGGAATTCTGAAGCAATTTGAATATTTAAATTATGTCTTATCAAGGCAACATTAAAAAAAAAAGCGCTTCTCTTCAATCTACTACAATCCCCAGAATTTCAGTAGAATATCTGAGAACCCTCCCATTTCTGCTCCATCTCCAAACACCCCCAGCCCCACCCATGCCATCTCCAGCTTCTGGTCTCTCATTTCTCTGAAGAAATGAGATTCAGGTGGAAAAATACTGGCACAAGCTTGACCGAGGTTCTCTAATAAAGACACTGTGCATCACGCATCAGCTGCTGGCTGTTGCCATGGTGACAGCCACAATTTCTCCCAGACAGCTTGGGTCTGAAGGGAGGGTGGACCCTAGGGGAACAAGTGGATTTCTCCAACCTGTCAGTCCCTCTCACCTTTCCTGTTCCTCTCTCTTCCCCCCCTCCCACCAGCCCCTGCACTTCCTTAGATGACGCTGACAGCGGGTACCAGCACCCCTCCCCATTGTCATTAGCATTTGGCTCAGAGCCCAGTGTTCTGGCAGCACATTCCTCACCTTCCTCGCCAGCCAATCTCCTTTCCCCAGGCTCCCTCCATCAGCACTGCAGCAGCTACACCAGCAACCTCAACATCAAGGTCACCACCAGGGCCAACAGTGACAAAGCACCCCCTTCCTTCTTGGGTGGGCATTGGACCGGCTGATGCCTCCCTATTGTCTGAGCCACTTGGGGTAATAAGATTGTGATTCTGCAAAAAGATGGTGTCCCTTGGGGTGACTGGGTTGCTCAGTCGATTAAGTGTCCAACTCTTGGTTTCAGCTCAAGTCATGATCTCAGGGCCATGAGATGGAGCCCCACGTCGGGCTCCGTGCTCAGCGTGGAGTCTGCTTGGGATTCTCTCTCTCTCTCTCTCTCTCCCTCTGCCCCTCCCCCCAAAAAAATAAATCTTAAAAAAAAAAAAGAGGGTGTCCCTTGGAGAACAGATAAGGGGAAATACCGGTCCTTGGAGGGATTAAGAGATTTGTTTGGTTTAGGATTCATTGATTTGGTTCTCCCGGTTAGAAGGACAGGGTCAAGATAAGTACAAAATACCCCAGAAAAGTGAGAAAAGAATCAAAGAAGTTCCCATGTCGAAGCAGCTTGGAGCCTGGGCACTGAGGATGGTAGTGGTGATGATGCAGATGAGGAAAAGGGTGTTGATCCCAATGATGACCACTGACCGTTTACTGAGTACCTACCATGTGCCAGACACCATACTAAGCCCTTGGCAAGCATGACTGCACATTATCCTCGCATCAGCTATCAGTAGCTTGTACTAGCCAGGTGGCAGCCTGTGTTCCTACACCCGGTTCACAGGTGGGATTATGACATAGACAAGTTAAGTGTCTCACCCTGGGGAAGAACAACCCCACAAATCCAGAACATGGACCCTTCTACAAGACAGTTGGCCTGGACTCCTCAAAAATACTGATGTCATTTAAAAAAGGGTAAGGATCTTGCCTAGAAAAAAGAAGAAAGAGACTAAGGACCAAATGCAATTTGTGATCCTTACCTTCAGCCCTGATATGAAAAATAAAAACAGTATAAAACATGTTTGAGGCACACATGGTGAAGTTTAAATATGGACTGCATATTAGGTGACATTAGGAATCGTTAATTTTTACTAAGTGTGATACTAATACTGTGCTTATGTAGGAGAACATACTTATTTTTAGGTGACATGGGCTGTAATATTTAGGGAAGAAGTGTCGTGATGCCTATAATTCACTTGTGCAGATACTTACTCCGTGACGTTTTCTAATAGCCAATCCTCTGATTTCTCTGGACTCTAGCGAGGGGTCCTACAATTCAATTCAGTTGTGATGTTAACTACCCAGAGTCAGCGCAGACCCCACAGGTTAAGGGGTTGGTCCCACAAGACTGCCCCACTTGAGACACCAATCACAAGCCCCAGGTTGTCACCTCTACTTATGATTGCCAGGCTATAAATTCAGGGGTCCCCACAGTCCCCTCCTCAGGTTCGATTATTTGTTAGACTCGCAGAAGTCAGGAAAGCATTGGACTTACATTTACTAGTGTATGACAAAGGGTGCAACTCAGGAACAGCTAAATGGAAGACATGCCCAGGGCAGGGTAGGGTAGAAGGACACAGAGCTTCCATGTCCTCTTGGGGCACACTGCCCTCTCAGCCTCTCAGGGTGTTTGCTAACTCCAAAGCTCTCTGAACCCTGTCATTTGGAGGTCCTTACGGTGGTTTCATCACATAGACAGGATTGCTGAAATCATTGGCGATAAGCGACCGACTAATCTCTAGCCCCTCTCCCCTCCCCAGATGTAGGAGGATGGGGGTGAAAGTTCCAACCATCTCATTGTGCCTTGGTCTTTCTGGTGACCATACCCCAGTCTTGGAGCTATCTAGGAACCTCCCCCTCCCCCAGCCACCAGTCATTCATTAGCATACAAAAGGCACACCTAATTGTTCCCAGGGATCAGATGTTTTAGGAGCTATGTGCCAGGAACCTGGGACAAAGACCAAATATTGATTTTTGTAATAATATCACACTTATGCACACACACACATATAGCAAATTTAGCACAATGTTAACAACTGTTGAACCCTGGTGGTTCACCATTAGGTTATCAGTAGTATGTCACGTGGGTCGTAATAGTACTGTTCTTTCAACTTTCCTCTGTGCATGAAAGTTTTCATAAGTGTGAATAAAAGTAAAGAAAGGTTGAGTAACTTGTCCAAGGCCCAAGGTCACATAGCTATTAGGTGTCAGAAGTGAACGCTGATCTGAGCCACTTGGCTTCAAAGCCTGTGTTCCAGAACCCTGTTCTGTTGCTCACCTTAGAGTTACCAGCGGGTTCCCTTTGCAGAGGGCCATGTACTTGGTGACGATAAGGAAGCAGGTTTGGGCATGATGTTAGAATCCCACCATCCAAGCCTTGAAACAACCCTTCAGCTCTTCAAGAGATATTTTTTGTGAGACAACTATGGGACTGTCAGTGGCTAAAGGAATGCAGTTATGAATGAAAACAGACAAAAGTCCCCGCCTCTGTGCAGCTTACATTGCAACCGCTTTAGACTACATTCTTAGCGGCAGAGTCTGGCATCAGATACTACTTGAAATATATTTCTGGGTGCAGCCTTGGAAGGGGAGTCGGGAGCTATAGTCTGCAATTTTTGTAGCATCAAAATATCTGCAGTATCAATAACAACATCAACATTAGCAAATATTACCAAGAGTCTCTCTTAAAAGCACCAAGTCCAAAATTTACTTTCAACACTAGACTTAACAAGCCTGAAAGTATTAAAGTAATCCTGCAGCCAACCAGGAACTGTGGCCGCCGCCGAGCATCATAACAGAGGATCGTACTGCATCTCCCTTCCCCGGGAAAAGATCCAAATTCAAAATTTGAAGTACGGTTTCTACTGAATGCATATGGCTTTCACACCAGCGTCAAGTCGAAAAATCCAAGTCGAACCATCGTAAAAATCAGGGGCCATCTGTATTGGTTGAAACGTCTACTCAATCTTGAAGACATTCCAGCAACACATATGTAGATTTTTTTTAAAAAGTAAACTAATAGATTATCAATGAATAAAAAATAAAACCTTGGGATCTGTGAAAATATTTAGCAGACTGAGATGAATTACAAAGATCAAAGAGCTCAGAAGAAAATGTTTCTCGAGATAATAAAGATTTACTGCCAAGCAGGCAGCATGTTTGAAAAACGGTCTATACTCAAGGAGATAAAAGGGCAGATATTAAACCAAGGGTGAAAAGAAGAAATGGATACAAAGGATCAACTTCGTCAAAATCGCAGCTGAAGGCAGGAAAAGCAGAAATGACACAGGAGAAAGTTGCATGGATACAACAAAAGAAGAACTTGGGAAATGCAGAGGAAATTAATCAAGAAGGGAAAAAAGTTAAGAGAAGAAACAGATCATGAAGCGTCTGACTTCCCTGTGGTGGGCAAGAACTGGCAGTGAGTCTTAAAGCTAAAATTAATGATAGAACACAGCAAAGGTTCACTCCCTGGAATTGACAGAGGGGAGGAGCAACACAAAATCCCCTGAGGGGGTGTACGATTATAGATGATCAAAGTCTGGTTGAGGGAACATCACATCAGACCTGGAAGCATCATGAGTCTCTCCCCAGGAGCAAAATCGACAGATTGCAAATCATTTTTATTGACAATAACATTTCGCAAAACCTGTTTTCGGGTCCTAAGTCCAGGTCACTGTCTGAACATGGATTAATAAAAAGAGATGGGGGTTAGGGAGGGTGGTTGAAAATAAAAACAAAACAGCTGTGGGGGTATGATTATCTGGAAGGCAAGTAAAAATGAAAATGCCACTGGCAAATTAGTTCTAAGATTTTCCAGCCCTGGGTACCTGTTTCTAAATGCTACTTCCCAACAGAAAGCCATTCAGGTAGAATGATAAGGGTTTTTTTTTTTTTTTTGGTTTTGTTTTTGTTTTTTAAGATTTTATTTATTTATTTGACAGAGAGAGAGAGATCACAAGTAGGCAGAGAGGCAGGCAGAGGGAGAGGGGGAAGCAGGCTTCCTGCCGAGCAGAGAGCCCGAGATGAGATGCGGGGCTCGATCCTAGGACCCTGAGATCATGACCTGAGCCAAAGGCAGAGGCTTGACCTGCTGAGCCACCCAGGCTCCCCTAGAATGCTAAGGTTTACCAATGGTTTACTTTTTATTTCCAACCGTAGGTGATTTGAGAGTAGAATAATAGTAAATGATTTGGTGGGCCCACAAACAGGGAGATGCCATTTTTCCTGGGTGGAATTAATAATCTGAGACTAACTAGAAAGGGATTTTGCAAGTAATAGAACATTATAATGGTAATAGGTGGGGGTACAGCATCCTGTCCTCTCCATTGCAGCACAGTGGCACACAAAAGCAGGTACACTGTTCAATGTATTCTAACAGAAGCTGACACCTGAAACGTAATCTTTTTAAGCATGAATGTTCTCTGAAAGCATCGCTCCCCCAGCATACACATATATGTTGGTCTAAATTTGAGCAATCACGTTCATAAACTTTTTTAGAAAGGATCACCAGAAGGTTATGGAAAGGGCTACCAAACTAACCATTTTGGTTAATCCACTCCAATCCTCCAACCAACATCACTAATTTCATGCAGTTTTCTGGTCTCAAGGGGGTAGGGGAGATCAAAGAAGCAAGCCTCTGGTGGACAGAGAGAAATGGAAATTGCAAGAGAAGTACATGAAGATATTTCGCACTTCGGAAGCTATGATTCTTCCTACTTAAATAACAAATGCCCAAATTTCCTAAGATTCCAGGTTGCTAAAGAACATGAATGCGTTTCAGCTTTGGAAGAAGATTCACGTTAGCTACCGGATGTTGAGTACCCACATGGGATCCAGGAATTCGTACCACACCCACCAGTGCTCCTGGACACCTTCCCTTCTCTGTTCCCTGGAGGTCACACAGCCTCACAATCACAGCCCAAGAAGGATGTGCCACCCTGGCTTTTCTTCCTTCTCTTTCCCCTCCTGTCGAAAGCAATCCTATTCTTCTTGCCTAACAGAATGATTCCCAATCACAGCAATAGGACTGAATGAAAAAGGAATTTCTGGCAGCCTTCCAGATGCTAAAATAACTTCAAGGGTGGACATTTAACTCAGATAATGCCTCAGAATTCACATATGTGCCAATGGGGTGAAAACAGCCGAGGGCGATTGGCACCCACTATCTCTGGTCCTCAACCTTCTCCTCTTTCCACTCACCACTTCCGAAACTGTTTCCCCCACGGTCTGCTCCTGAAACTCTTCTCGTCACAGTCACTGATGACCTCCTTTTTGAGCTGAGGGACACATCTTGATTTCTTGACTCTGTTGGACGTATCTGATCAATCCTTTATTTTCCAGTTCTTTTCTCCAGCAGAATCCTTGGCATCTCTGACTGCTCCTTGTCTCTCTGACTGCTCTTGTATCTTCTCTTTCCTTTTTCCTCCTTCCTTTTGTCCTTCTCTTTCCTTTCGGCCACCCCTTAGTTGTTCCCTCTTTTTTTTTTTAAAGTTGTTTTTTTAAAGTTGTTCCCTCTTGTCAGAATTCCACCAGCCTTCTATTCTCTCTACAGTCATTGATGGAGCTTTCAATACCACCACCATGCCACTGATGCTTTATCTTCTGTTTCCAGTTCAGGCATCACTTCTGAATTCCTAGGTTGGGGTCCAGTTGATTCTCAAATATCGCCTGGTTGTCCCATACATTCCTTAAACTCGACATGTCCAGCATTGGGCTTACTATATTTCCCTAAGTCTATTCTCTCTCCAGTTTTCTTCCCCTCAGGCAGAGGCACCAGAGTCCGTCAGTTACCCTACCTTGCAACATGGGAGTCATCCTGAACTCCCCCCTCCCCTTCACTCACCACATCTAACCAGTCACAGCTGTGGTGAGGTTACCTGTGAAATCCCTTGTGAGTTGCATGAGCACCATTTCTTGTTCCTTATGCTCATAATCTCTATAGTTGCCTTGTCTTGCCTCTGCTGTATTATAAACCCATGAGGTCTTCTCTTCAGCTTGGTCTGTCTTGTTCACCATTTTATCCCCAGGACCTAGGATAGTGCCTAGGCACAAAGTGGGTGCTCAGAACGTATTTGTTGAATTGATGGACAGCCTCTGCCTTGAACAGGTTATGCTTCCTCTGTTCTCTCCCTCTTTATATCCGTGGTCATGTGATGTTGGATTACCTTTCCAATGGTAGATAATCTCCAAGATGGTTCCCAGTGAGTCTTGCCTTCTTATGTTCATGCCTTTATTTATTTATTTTTCCTCACTTTGTTCTTGGGCTGGACCTAGATCACTTCAAATACACTGAATATGCCAAAGAAGTGATAGAATGTCACTTCTAAGATTAGGTGACAAAGAAACTCTGGCTTCCATTTTGCATGCCTTTTCTTCCTTGCTCTCTCTGAGGGAAGACAGCTACTATGTTGTGAGCTGTCCAGTGGAAAGACCCACATGGCAAGGAACTGAGGAAGATCCTCCAGCCAACAGCCAGCAAGGAGACCTGCCAACAACTGTGTGAGTGAGCTGGGAATTGGATTCTTCCTCACTTGAGCTATCAGATGAAACTGTAGTCCCAGCCAACACCTTGTCTTGCAGCCTTGTGGGAGACCCCGATCCACAGAAACTGTAAGATAATAAATATTGATTGTCTTAAGCCGCTAAATTCCACAGTGATTTGTTCTGTAAATATAGATAACTAATACTTCACCTAAGGCTTAATTTCAAATTGCAAGCTCTAAACCCTCTAATAGCTTATGTTAACTGTGGTATTTTCATACTGTGAATATTCTGGAGTGGTTAAGAGAAGCAAAGTCCATCTATACTAACGTGAAAAGGCTTTCAAGACATTCGATTTTAAAAAGCAAAGTGCAGAGTAATACTTATCATAGGGTATCATTCATGTGAAAGAAAACAATCCAACAGAATACACAATATATTGTCTATAGTTACATGTAAGTGTATATAAAATGCAAAATAATTCTGTAAGTAAAAATATCCACAGATAGTGGTTAGCTCAGGGTGGTTAAGAAGGACTTAAACTCTGTCTATAGTTTTTGAAATTTTAACTCAAAGCATGTATTTATGTATAGCTTTTATAATGAAAAGGGTAAATATTGCTCCAAAAAGGAAGGAAAGAGGCATGAGGTTTAGTTGTTCAAAATGAAAATTCTTTTAATTAGTAAAGCTTATTTTAATAAAACTCAAGTAATACAGACTGTATAAAATAAAAGATGAAAGTCTGTGATAACTCCATATCCCCAGTTAACCATTAGGAGTAGTTTGTTCTATATTCTTCCATACTTTTTTCTAAACCTAATGAATAAAAAGGGGATCCTATTTCACTTACTGTTCTGTAGCCTGATTTTTTTCTAGTACCCTTATATTGTGTGCATCTTTCTATACTCCTACATATGGAACTATTAATTTTTTTGCATATGCTTTACTACTATATATCTTTAAGGGTTAACCCAGTGCTTGAAGCTTAGTACTCAAAAAATATCCATCGAGTACGTTCATTTATCTAGTCACTACTGATGGACAATTAGTATGATCCTACAATAGGACATCTTTTCATACAAGTATGATTATTTCCTTGAGAGGGTTCCTAAAGATGAAGTCACAGAGTCAGAAGGGCTATCCTAAAATCTTGAAACATGTTGCCAAATCCCTTTGCATTTAGAGTTTACTATATTACATTCCTACCCATCGGTGTGCATAAGTGCCTGTGTCCCCACACCCTCAGCAGTACGGGATATAATTCATCTCTGACATAAGGTTGCAATGGCTCTTCAACTATCAGTGTTGTATTGGGGAGCTGGAGACCAGGCACAGTGCACTGAGCCTATCCATGCACTGGGGAAATCAATGTAAGTGAAGAGAACAATAGTCAGGGCCCCAGCAGGAGAGAGAAGACTCACTCAAATTAGGTGACTCGAGGAGCATTTAATAAAGGGACACTTCCCGAAGGAGGGTAGGGTATCGCAACGCCACAGGCATCCTCTAGGACCAAGAACAGCAGGTTCTGTTATCACCCTAGGCCTGCAGAGGCCAACAGAAGAGGGGCGAAGGACCTTAACCTGGACACGGTGGAGCACAGGTGGAGAAGGCTTCCTGGCAGGAGCTGTCCTTCTAAGGCATCTAGAGACCAGACAAGGAGGAAGCTGGCAATCTATTTTAATTTTTTTAAGATTCGTTTATTTATTAGAGAGCGCAATGAGCAGGGGGAGAGGCAGAGAGAGCCGAGAGGCAGATTCCCTGCTGAATAGGGAGCCCCATGTGGGGCTCCATCTGAAGGCAGATGCTTAACCCACTGAACTACCCAAGCACCCGGAAGCTGGCAACTTAATATCCTAACCTTCCTCTCTTCCTTCCCCCCTCCCTAATCACCTTCTGGGACTCCCTCTGGGTCAAAACCAATGGGAAGCCAGAGGGTGAGGGAGCCCTTTGAATCGTCTGTACATTTGGCCTTCCGGAGCATAAGACATACAGCATATAGTAAATGCTCAATAAACGTGTCATTGGCTGTAACACTCACAGCAATTTTTCAAGGCAGGCACTTACATTTCAGTGGGTGAAACTGAGGCTCAGAGAGATGAACTCACTTGCCAAAGGTCACAGTAGTTTTTGAGGTCTCCTGAGCTCTCTGCTCTTCGGGGCTAAGGAGCTTGGACCTGACAGCACGTAGGCAACAGTCAGCACAAACCTGTTGTCAAATGTCGAAATTCCCCAACACAGGGCGAAGCTGTGGATCAGACTCTCCTACAGCCTCTGCTCCAGTGGGGTGTGGTGGACGAGTTCCCAGCCTTGCTGGCCACGCCACCATGGAGGCACACACATGGAGGAGGGGACAGAGCACAGGTTGAAATTCTGATTCTGGACGCAGCTGCTCCAGTTCAGGTCCCTGCTCTGCCCCCACCAGTTCTGTAACCTTGGGCAGGCTCCTTAACTTCTCCTGGTCCTGTTTCTCCCTCTGGAAAGAGAGGATAATCCTGGTTCTTAGCTCAGAAGGACTGTTGGGAGGGCTTCACGTGTGACAATGCAGAGTGCCCGGCTCATTTTTATCATGTCCACTCTGACTCACAGAGGGCTGCTGTCTCCTGGTCTCACTCTCCCGAAGAGCTCCTGAGCTACCATCTCTCCTTAGTGAGACTCTGCTCCCCAAAGCCGGAGGCGTCTTGTGCAGGACTGTAAAGGGCCAAGCATCAATACTTTTGGCTTTGTGGGCCATACACCTCTGTCACTACTACCCACTGCTGTCTTCCCAGAGCAAAAGCAGCCAGAGACCATCTGTAAACATGGGTGTGGCTGGTTTCCAATAAACCTTATTTATGGACATGGATATCTGAATTTCATGTCACAAAATAATTTTTTTAAATTCTTTTTCAATGACTTAAAATTTCTAAGATCATTCTTAGTTCACAGACCATACAGAAACAAGTGGCAGGGCACCTGGGTGGCTCAGTTGGTGAAGCCTCTGCCTTCAGCTCAGGTCATGATCCCAGGGTCTGGAGATGGAGCCTCACATTGGGCTCACTGATCAACAGAGAATCTGCTTCTCCCTCTCCCTCTGCCTTCCCCACTCCACTTGTGCTCACTGTCTCTCATGCTCTTTCTCTCTCAAATAAATAAAATCTTAAAACAAAACAAAATAAAAAAACCAAGCAGCAAGTCAGGTTTAGTCTGTAATTAGCCAACCCCTAGTGGTGGCCCTTTCAGGCACAATGGACCCTCTAGCAGCACACATGAAACCTGACTTTCTTCTGTGTTCGCCACTCAGAGTCAGTCCTGGGAACAAACACCACCTCCTCCAGTTAAGAGAAATCTACCACGAGCCTGTGTGATCCGGCTTCTGGCACTCAGCTCCATGGTGCTCGGAACTTCAGCCCCTCTGGCCTTTTCCCAGTTCTTCCAAGAGGCCAACTCCTTTCCTGACTCACGGCTTCCAGAAGGGCACTTCCCCCTGTCCTGAAGGTACCTGCCCACTGCGTGATCGTGGGATTGCATCTGTCTTCCTTCCCACTGTACTTTCGAGGTCCAACATAGTGCCTAGCATATAGGAAGCGCTCAATAAATGTGCATCATACTTAACCCTGTAACAGTGCCTCGAGGTAGGTGCCTATATACTGAGTGTAAAACCGAGGCTCAGAGAGATGACTTAACTTGCTCAGAGTCACACAGCTAGCTTTGGAGGCTTCAGCATGTAATGCTCTCTGTTGGCCCAGAAATCTCAAAGTACCTCCTATTCTGCTGCTGCCATCAACTATGTGGAGACCTTGGGCAGGTCACTTAGTCTCTCTGTGTCTCAGTTTCCTTGTCAGTAAAATGGGCATGATAATAATAACAAGGCCTTTCTCACTGGGTTGTCGTGAGGATTGAATGAGTTCGTAGACCAACAGTGTGTAGAAATGTGCCCAGCATTAGTCCTTGCCAGGATGAAGCTCTCAGCTGTAAAGGAGACTGAGGAGCTCTTAGGTCTGGGCAGGAGCAATGGCTTTCTCCTTCAGCCCTGGGGTGACACTGCCCGTAGAGACCTTGAGGGGGGCACAGGCTCACACAGTCCTTGGTGCTGAGTGCCCTTGGAGGAGAGGCCCCTGAGCATTTCTAGTGAAAAGCAGAACATCTCAGACTAGGAGGTGAGGCTACCCTGGCTTCGTTGGGGTTAAGTCCAACCAGAACGTGTTTATTTTCCCCTGTGTCTGGAAGGGCCTCTCTGGTCTCCATGGCAACGTGATTTCCTGTCCTGGTTTTCCCTTGGACGAGATACCTGCTGAATGCAGAGGCATCTGGGCTAAAGCTCGGGGTGGAGGCCAGGGTTGAGGCAGGCCACTTTAACTGCCTCCCCCCACGCTGACAGGGTGGGCCGCCCAGCCAGAGCCCATGTCACAAGAGCCTTTGTTTACCAGCCCAGACATCCAACTTGAGGGTGACGTCATGGAATCCAGCCCGGAATCCTTGCTACGCCCCATTTTCTCTCTGTCTTCCTTTTCGAGGGTTTTGTTTCCTCCTGCAGCTAAGAACACAGAGTCTCACATGCATCCCATTTGCGAAGAATATTTCTAAGTCCCCCTTATCACAGGTCATACCCCAAGTCTGGCAATTTCACTAAGAGTCATTCATTCATTCATTCATTCATCCTTTCATTTGTTTTTTTAGTAGTTTTATTCATTCAACAAACACTTGGGTATTGGATTAAATGCCAAAACTGTGCTAGAACTGAAGAAAGGAGCAGAATGGATTGGGTCTTTATTCTTGAGGAGACTGTCCACTGGAGAGTGGGGACAGGCAAGTGGATGGCTACTCACTATGCAGTATGCCTCGTGCCTTGAGAGAGGGCTCTGCAGGGTGGTGTGAAACTGTGATGGAAAGCTTGGCCTCTGCTGCCAGCCTGCATTCAGATTCAGCTTCTAAACTCCATGGCCTTGGGCAAACCCTGAGTCTGAGACTGAGCCTCAGTCTTCTCATCTGTAAAACAGGGATAGCCACTTGGGAGCGTGACATAACATGGTAGTTAGGAATCTGCCTTCTGGTGTGGCATTGACTGGTTCTCAGCTCTACCACTTACCAGCTCTATGTCCTTGGGAAAGTTAGCTAACCTCTCTGTTTAATGGGGACTATCCTAGTGCCTGCTGCACAGAGCTGCTTGAGGTTTAAATGAGTGAGTGCAGGCACCTAGGGCAGTACTCTTAGATATGTTGAATTATTGCCACAACCTCAAGGGGCCCTGGAGCCAGAGGAGGGAGATGCTCGGTTTCCATGGAGAGTTGGAGGTTGAGCAGTGAGAGAGGCCTTACCAGAGGTGGTAGCCATCTAGATAATTAGCTACTTAACATCTATACCTCCCCCTACTTCCCTGAGGTCAGGGATCATATCTGCATTATTTCCCCATCTTGTTCCCACCTTCAAACACAGTCTGTGGAGTAAGATAACAGTGAAAATGTGAACAATTGAATGGCCAAAGGATAAGTCTAAACTCGTCATGCATACAATTTGACTAACATGCAATGTGATGGTTAATTTTTTTTTAAAGATTTTATTTAGGGCGCCTGGGTGGCTCAGTGGGTTAAAGCCTCTGCTTTCGGCTCAGGTCATGATCTCAGCGTCCTGGGATTGAGGCCCGCATCGGGCTCTCTGCTCAGCGGGGAGCCTGCTTCCTCCTCTCCCTGCCTCTCTGCCTACTTGTGATCTCTCTCTCTGTGTCAAATAAGTAAATAAAATCTAAAAAAAAAAAAAAAAAGATTTTATTTATTTATTTGACAGAGAGAGACCACAAGTAGGCAGAGAGGAAGCAGAGAGAGAGGAGGAAGCAGGCTCCCTGCTGAGCAGAGAGCCCAATGCGGGGCTCAGTCCCAGGACCCTGAGATCATGACCTGAGCTGGAGGCAGAGGCTTTAACCCACTGAGCCACCCAGGCACCCCTGTGATGGTTAATTTTTATGTGTCAACTTGACTGGGCCACAGGGTGTCCAGATACTTGGCTAAACATTAGTTCTGGATATGTCTGTGAGAGTGGATGTGATTACCATTGGAATTGGTACACTGAGTAAAGCAGATTGCTCTATCTGGTGTGGGTGGGCCTCATCTATTCTGTTGAAGGCACGAACAGAATAACAGTCTGAATAAGAAAGAGTTTTCTTTATCTCCTGTCTGTCTTTAAGCTGGAACATTAGTCTTCTGCTTTCAGACTCAGACTCAGGCTGGAATTTATACCACTAGTTCTCCTGGGTCTCAGGCCTTCAGACTCAGACTAGAACAATAGCGTTGGCTCTCCTGGGTTTGGATTTCTCATCCTCCATAATCATGTGACTCAATTCTTTATCATAAATCTCTTAATCTATACATCCTATTAGTTCTGTTTCTCTGAAGAACCCTAACTAATACAGCCATCGTTCACTTAATCTAATTTCTGGAAATTCTTCCTAGCCCACCATGCTAGGCTCTAGTTGTAACAAACCTTAAGACACCATGGATTTATAGGCTTTCCCAACTTTCTTGGATATACTTCTTTCCTTTCCTAGCAGGTGGAACCCTACTATTCGTTTACCCATTTATACACACTTATGCAAAGTAACGACTGTGGGGATCAAAGCAATGGTGTATAGGATGCTGTGAAGTAAAGTGTAAAGGAAGTTGTGCCATCCCTTCAGCACACTTTCTACATCTTCTCTGACATTCCAAAGCACCTTGAGGCATTGACCCTCAGCTCCAGGGAAGCAGGCAAATGGAGAATCCTGATTGATAAAAACCAATTTGGATATTTCATCTTTTGTATCAGTGATTCAGAAATCTGAGATCCAAGTACGTATGGCATTTTCTCAGACAAAAGGATTGGTTTAAGGATGGTCAATGACCCAACTCAGTCTTTGAGGCCCAGTGATTTAGACAACGGCTCATGATGCACAAGATACACTGGTCCTTCCTCTTCTGGCCATGGTTGGGTGAGGAAGTGAGGCCAGCACTGAGGCTGTGAATGAAATATAGGTAGGACTGAACCAAGGCAAGTGAGACAGGAGCCACTGGGTCAAATCAGACTTGAAGTCCACTCCATATCTGGACTCCTTATTGGATTTGATTAGTTTCCACATTGTTTAGCCCCATTGGAGGTATGTTTTCCAGTAATAAATAAATAAATAAATAAATAAACAAAAACAAAAACCCAGGAGCATCCTTACTGGTATAAGCATGTAGCCTGGAGGGCAAACTAGCCATCAAGAGGCAACATAGGATCTTCCAGAGAAGAGTAACATGACCAGATCCAATGCTTTAAAAAGAGCCCTCTGGTGGCAGTGAGGAGAGTGAAGGGATTTAAGAGTTGAGGCAGGGCCATGCTGTAGGATGCCTGGTGTGGGGGTGGACCAAGGACAGTGAAGGTGACACTAGGACTGGAAGTTAAAATAGACACATTGACAAGGATTATTCCTCAGACTCCAAGTGCTCTGAGACTGTGGGACTATTATGCCCGGCCGGGAGAAAATTTAGGAGTATTTCTTCGTTCATCCGACACATTTTTTTGAGCTCTTCTGGGCCAGCACTGTGCTAGCTGCTGGAGATACAACAGTGAACGAGACAGACACAAATTGCTGCCCTTGTAGAGCCAACATCTTAGTGGAGGAAAAGACAATAAAGAAAATGAGTAAGTACATATATAAAATTAGTTATATGGTGCAGCACGGAGTCTGCTTCTCCCTCCCCTTCTATGTGCACATGCTCTCTCTCCCATAAATAAATCTTTTAAAAAATTTTTAAAAATCGTGGTATGATGATGCATCCTGTGAAGAAAAATTTTAAAAAGGGAAAAGGAATAAGGAGTTGGAAGGGAAATTACTTAGCCAGAGGTTCCCAATCCATGCCCCTCAAAAGTAGAGGTTTTTCTCAACAAAAAGCTTTGAGGAATGGTACCTTTCCATATTCTGTGGCTAACTAGGGACACAAAAGTAATTACTATTATGATAAAATAACCCGAGTATTTATTGGGCGCCTACTACATGAAAACCCAAAGCATTATTCCAGCCTGTTCACAAACATTATTTTACTTAGTCTCTGTTTTATAGGTAAGGGGACCAAAAGCCAATGATGAAAAGTAAGCCACCCAAGGTGGCATAGTGGCATTAATTCTGGACCTGGGTCCACTCAACAGCACTCTGTTTTCCTTTTTGATTGTATGATGCTGACTTAGTAGGGTCCAAAGTCACGTTTCTCAGAAGCGACCAGCAGAAAAGACAAGGAAAGAGAAAATGAATTCATTATGAAGGCTATGTGTGACTAGATGAGTGAAATCTTTCAGAGGTATCCATGAACGGAAGTATAAAGGTTTTTAAAGGGTGAAGATAGGGGCACCTGAGTGGCTCAGTCAGTGAAGTGTCAGACTCTTGATTTCAGCTGAGGTCATGATCTCAGGGTTGTGAGGCTATGTGGGGCCCCACACTGAGCATGGAGTCTGCTTGAGATTCTCTCTCTTCCTCTCTCTCTGCCTCCCCCACACCACCCTTAAAAGATTTTACACCACCCCAGAAGGAGCCCTCCACCCTTTCCTTCATGATAGATGACAAAAACCTGATTGGAAGACAACAGGCACATGGAGGGTTAATCAGATTAAAACACCCCACCAACAAACCCATAAAAACCCCTAGACTTAGAAACTCCAGTGGCCACCCCCATGTGACTCCTCCCTCTTTGGTAGCTTTGTACTATCACTCAATAAACTTTATTTTATTGCCCACCACTCTTCATCTGGTCTACTACTTCATCCTTTGAAGCGGTGTGACCAAGAGCTATAGACACTGAAGGAAAAGAAATCCTTTAACATCTTTACCCTTTATTTTTAAAAAATACTCATATTTTATTTTTAGAGAGAGGGTGGTTTCCTCTTAGGGTGGTGTGGGGGAGGCTTGTCCCTCCTTTTTTTTTCAATTCTCCTTCATCAAAGATAGTTAAGCCTGACCTCAAGAAGCAGCTAGCCTTTCGCCACAATTCTTGATTATCTCTATCTCTGTGGCTCCCACATTTCTCCATTGAGCTCCCATAGTCATCGCCTCCAGGAGCTGCCTGTGGTTTGTCAGAGGATAGAAATAGACCCAGAAGGTGAAGATCTTTGGAACTTGGAGCATGGCATCCACCAGATTTCAGAGAAAGAACCCCTTGTTCCTTTCTCAAACAAATATTGTTATGGAAACCTCTTGGGGGCAAAAGACTCAAGGGCAAAAAGCAGAGCAAAGTGTGCTTTGCAGATACCCTTACTTGGGGTCACTTGACTCCTCTCTCACCCTCTCACCCACATTTTTTTTTTTATTATTGTGAGTTAAGTTGTTGGAATGTTATTTTAATTGTATATATAATACTTGAATGGATTCTCCTTTTTAAAAAGAATTAGGGCTCCTGGGTGGCTCAGTCAGTTGAGCGTCTACCCTCAGCTCAGGTCATGGTCCTGGGATGGAGTCCCCCATCAGGCTCCCTGCTCAGCAGGGAATCTGCTTCTTCCTCTGTGCCACCCCCCCAACTAGTGTTCTCATTCTCTCTTGAAAAAATAAATAAATAAAATCTTAAAAAAAATTAACATGCAACAGATAAGTTTAAAGTCCCCTTTGGGGGCGCCTGGGTGGCTCAGTGGTTAAAGCCTCTGCCTTCGGCTCAGGTCATGATCTCAGGGTCCTGGGATCGAGGCCCACATCGGGCTTCCTGCTCGGCAGGGAGCCTGCTTCCTCCTCTCTCTCTCTCTCTGCCTGTCTCTCTGCCTACTTGTGATCTGATCTCTCTGTGTCAAATAAATAAATAAAATCTTTAAAAATAAAATAAAATGAAGTCCCCTTTGGTCTCCATCAACAACCCTGGGCTTCTTTTCCCTGCCCTTGTTCTCAGTGTGTTTGGAGTATATCCTTCCAGATGTTTCTCTAAACAGATCCTTTTGTATAGAATCCATATACTGTTGCTATGTCCCTTTTTTTTTTTGTAAGTACACAAATAGTGTCATACTGTACATGTAATCCTGAAATTCTCTCTCTTTATTTAAGAGGTAGTCAACCTAAGGGCACCTGGGTCGCTCAGTTGGTTAAGCCTCTGACTCTTGATTTCAGCTCAGCTCATGGACTCAGAGTCATGAGATCTAAGCCCCAAGTCTGTCCGACTCCGCACTCAGTGGGGAGTCTGCTTGAGATTCTCTCTCTCCCTCTTCATCTGCCCCTCCCCCCCACAATTTCTCTCTCAAGTAAATAAATAAATATTTTTTAAAAAAGAGGTAGTCAATCCTAGCTATCTAACACCTCACCAGGAATTGTTCTTCATGAAGACCCAGGGAAGAAAACTAATATTTATCACAGTTTCAATGGGTGGCAGACATTGCACTGAATGATTTATTGTAAATCCTAGAGGTCTCAGATTTGAGTCAAAGCTGTATTTACCTGAGGATAAATTGGTAAATGCATTCCCAACTGTTGTATATTTAAAATAATAATTTAATAATAATAGTACTATGGAAAAATAATAAACATACTCATATGATAGCAAGGTAATTTAGTGAGCTGTGGATTCATAGTTTGTTCCTGAGGATTTTTCCCTCCCTTGCTCTAAGAAGAAAATCACTTTCTGTTCTCTCACTTGAAGAGGCTTGATTGGTATGAAGAAAAAGCAAAAGTAACCTCTAAACAACCACCATCTCTGGCTTCGTTCTGCAAAATATTATTTGTCATGTGACATTTTTTGGGTCATCTCTGAGGATGAGGGGATAAAAACAAGTATCTTAGATGGAAGGGAAGCAGGAGGCCCCAGGACTAGAAATGGGCAGGAACCTGGGATGTCCTCCCCACTCTTACCTCCCCCATCCCACCTCTTTCAACACCTGGGAAGGTGGCAGTGTCCCCAGGGGAAATGACCTCATGGGTTCTTTTGGACCGTGGCCTGGGGTTCTAGCTTAACCAAGACCCCTGTGCTTAGCACTAGAGCAGCCAAGCCACTTAAAGCCACTTCTCTTGGGAGGGTAGGGATGGGGTGACTGGGTTATGGACATTGGTGAGGGTTTGTGCTATGGTGAGTGCTGTGAAATGTGTAAGCCTGATAATTCACAGACCTGTACCCCTGGAAGGGGAGGGGGGAAGCCACTTATTTTTAAAAACCCAACACATGGACTCAGACAATGGTGCTAGCCACAGTGATCCAAGGGCCAGACCTGAGAGCTCTCCCAGGCCCAGCACTCACTAATAGATGAGCTGACACTTCCAATAGGTCCACTGAGCTGTTGGGGCTCCCAGGCCTTTCATGTGATGTAAAAATAAACCCACAAAGTACTGGGACTTTCCTGGCACCTGAGCGTACTGGGCCTGTCCCACCAAACTTTCTTTCTCCTTTTGCAGTTGAAGAAACTGAGATTCTTGGGAGTGAGGTCAAACAGTTAGCAAGTAGTGGGAGGACGAGTCACCCTCTAGTTTGTCTGATGCTGGAGACGTGTATAATCACCCCAGAGTACAATGTCTCCTCGTATTAGCTATGGTGCTTTCAGCTATATTGTGTCACCAAATGAAATGGTCCAACCATGATGTACATACGGCCCAGGACTCTTCTTTTTCTCTGAGTCTCCATTCCACTGCCTCAGAGTTGGCTGGGTTTTCAGTTATGGTCACCTCCTTGGGATTTCAAGAGGGCTTCCAGGAGCTTCTGAAGCTATGGCCATCTTTGTTGACATACAGCATGGAAAAGCAAGTTTGCTTCTCCAACATTTCAACCCAAAGCACAGGATCGAGTCTTTTTAGCTTTGGTAATTAGCTTCACTGGTGAGGTTTGGTGGCCAAGATGAACATCTCTCCTTGACCCCCACATGCCCTCTCCTGATCCTCTAGGTACCATGATGCCCAAGAGGCTGCCATTGGTTTCACTCCCTGCGAACACCCCTGTTAGCATGCCCAGATGTTCCCAAGGAGGGTAACCCCTTTACCATGTAGCTGGGCTCATCAGATGGACTGCCTGTCAACTGGCAAGGTCAGCCATTGTATGCAGGGGTGGGGGAAGGGGTGCATGGCAGCTCAGATCTCTGGGGACTCCAGTTCTGCTGACTTTAGCTCATTTATCGGAGCACCAAAAATGCTAAAGAGACTAATAATATGCATCGCTGAATAAAAATAAGGGGTAGATACGGGCATAGGAACTCACATCTCAGAGTATCTTATTTCCAAAGTACACAGCATGGTTCAGAAGCATTCTTAGCCTCCACACTGGTTCCTTGTGCTAAAGCGTAAGATCGGTCCAGTTTTCAGTCTGATGATTGACTTGGCCCTGAACCAATTGCTAGTAATTTAGTAATGTGGGGCCCACTGATCTGGCCTCAGTTATAGGCCTCATCCCTTTAGCCTGAGGTTGGTCAGTTTCCAAAGCATGGAAGGGTGCCACGAGTGGGGGTGTGATTATATTATAAACCGCCCCCCCCGCCGCCTCAGGCAATGTCACTACGCTATTGCCTCAAGAAAGGGAATGGCTGCCTGGGAGGGAGGGGGAAGGTAGGGGTGTGGAGGGGTGAAGAGGGGATTCCACTACTCTCTTCATGTATCTGAGAATTTGAGAAGCTTCCTGGGAAAGAATTCATGCTAAAAGTGTTTATTTGGGCTCAGAGATAATGGGTCAGAGGTGAGACCTCTAAGACCAGCCCTCATATTATCCTCCCACTATCCCCACTAGCCCCTTAGATACAGCCCTGAGCCTTGGAGACAGTGAGATATTTCACTAATCCCCACCTGAGCTGAAGGGAGATGCTTAATGGACTGAGCCACCCATGTGTCCCAAGACGGGCTTTAAAATCTAGACCTGACACCAAACACTATGTTCCTTCCACTACATTTTATCCAGCCCCTTCTAGAATCAGGGACCCTATACCTCTTGGTGTCCAAGACTTTGACTGGAAGTACCCCCAGTATCTGATAGTAACAGACATCAAAAGGTGTCCCTGAGGGCGCCTGGGTGGCTCAGTGGGTTAAAGTCTCTGCTTTCGGCTCAGGTCATGATCTCAGCGTCCTGGGATCGAGGCCCTCATCGGGCTCTCTGCTCAGCAGGGAGCCTGCTTCCTCCTCTCCCTGTCTCTCTGCCTGCCTCTCTGCCTACTTGTAATCTCTCTCTCTGTGTCAAATAAATAAATAAAATCTTAAAAAAAAAAAAAAAAAGGTGTCCCTGAGAGGGGCACCTGGATGGCTCAGTCAGTCGAGCATCCAATTCTTGATTTCAGCTCAGGTCATGACCACAGGTTTGTGAGGTCGAGCCCCTACTGGGCTCCATGCTGGGTGGAGAACAAGCTTGAGATTCTCTCTACCCTGCTCCTCCGCCCCTTAAAAAAAAAAAAAAAAAAAAAAAAAGGTGTCCTCCTAGGGACACCTGGCTGGGTCAGTTGGTGGAGCGTGCAATTCTTGGTCTCGGATCATGAATTCAAGTCTCACATTGGGTGTAGAGATTACTTGTTTAAAAATTGGGGGGAGGTTCCTGGGTGGCTTAGTTGGTTAAGTGGCTGCCTTTCAGGTCATGATCCCAGGGTCCTGGACTCCATCCCGCCTTGGGCTCCCTGTTCATTGGGCAGTCTGCTTCTCCCTCTCCCTCTGCTCTTACCCTGCTCATGTTCTCTCTATCTCTGTGTCTCTCTCAAATAAATAAATAAATAAAATCTTAAAAAAAAATTTTTTTTAATGTGGCCTAGAGATTCCCCTCACACTCTTCCCATTCTCTTGCTGCATTCCTGAACTCTTATTGGCTGTGGATCTCCAGGGTGGAGTTGCTTGGTCGGCTGTACTCAGTACTTAGGTTCAAGGTAATGGGTGCTGAGCCCATCCAGCAAGCCTTCCCAAAATGAGATGCTGGCCCCAGGGAATATCCCTTCTAGGTGTTTCCATCCTGGACCCCTGATCTCGCACCATTAGACATTCTTCACGTCTCAACACATTAATCATATTTTCCAGCCTCTTTAACAAAGCTCTGGTCTCCTCCCATCCCACCTTCTCCTGTGGCTAACAAAGAGGACTAACACATTATCCTACAGAACTCCCTCTGCTCTTTGGATTTCTTTGTCACTAACCCAATGCCAGGAGGCTGTCAAATGGAATCCGGTCATCCCAGGCTGAATTAATGAAGGCATAGGACCCAGAACCTGGGAGGTGGACTTGGATCAGTCCTCATCGGGTAAGAACATTCAGTTCTGGGAGGAAGGTTGCCAAAGGCAGCCAGTTCACAGGAGATTGTCCAGAGTGAGAGGCCCAAAGCCAAGATGTATGAGTAACATTGAAAGAATTGGGGTTGTCTGGCCTGAAGCAGAGATGACTCAGGAGGAGGTGGCTCCCAAACACGGCTGCAGGGACCTGGAGGGGAACCCTTCGGGAGCCGGGTCTCCTGCCACTCCAGAATTCCTTCTTCTGCTGTCCACAGGGCCTCTGATACTCCCTGACTTCCCTCTGAGTTCTCCACCCACTCCCCCTTCCCTTACTAAACTCTCAGCAACATTCCCCCTCCTCAAAACTACCATCCTGCTCTCTCTCCTCTCATTTTTGCAAATGATTTTTCCTCTTTTCCCGAGAAAATTGAGGCCAGTAGGGAAAAAAATTCTCTACACCACCAACTAATTAGTATCTGACCTCATCTGTTCCTCCTTCTTCTGGTCTTATAGGAAAGAGACTGGACTCCCTCCAAGATGATTTCTTCCACCCAGACTTTGGGGTCCATCCATCAACCTTGTGCCTATTCCTTCATCTACCATTCTGCTGGCTCTTTCTCCTCCTCCTATACAGAAGTCCAGGCCTCAGACATAAGCTCAACCAAATCTTCATTCCTTACTGGGGCGCCTGGGGGATGCAGTCAGTTGAGTGTACAGTTCTTGGTTTCAGCTCAGGTCATGAGATTGAGGCCCAAATTGGGGCTCTGTGCTCAGTGGGAAGTCTGCTTGAGATTCTCTTCCTCTGCCCTTCTGGCTCACGCTCCCTCTCTCTCTAAAATAAATAAATAAATAAATTTTAAAAACAAAAACAAAAAAACCTCAGGCCATACTATAGTCTGTGGGTGCTATTGAAGACACTGTCAAATGTTAGGTTGAACCACATGAAATTGCCTTTTTTCTGGCAACAAATTTATTGAGATATAATTCACATACCCTACAATTCATACATTTAAAGTGTACAACTCATGGACACCTGTAACTAATGTAACATGTGTCCACTATACTGCAATAAAAAAAATAAAGCTTACTATTCAGTGGTTTCTAGTATACACAGAGTTGTGCAACCATCACAATCAATTTTAGAACATTTTCATCACCCCAAAAAGAAACCCCAATATCCTTTAACTGTCTCCTCCCAGGCCCCCAACTCCCTACCCATACTCTAGGCAACCACTAATTTACATGTCTCTATGGGTTTGCCTATTCTGAACATTTCATATAAGTGGAGTCAAATAATATGTGATTTTTTTTCTGCCTGGCTTCTTTCCCTTAGCGCAATGTTTTCGAGATTCATTCATGTTGTAGTGTGTGTCAGTAATCCATCCCCCCCTTTTAAAAAAGATTTACTTCTTTATTAGAGAGAGAGAGAGGGCACGAGCAGGGGAAGGGGGAGGCAAAGGGGGAGGAAGGAGAAGCAGACTCCCTGCTGAGCAGGAAGCCCTGAGATCTTGACCTGAGCTCAAGGCAGCCACTTAACCAACCGAGCCACCCAGGCATGCCCAGTACTTCATCCCTTTTTATGGACAAATAATATTCCATTGAATGGATATATACCATTTGTTTATGCACTCATCAATTGACAGACATTTAGGATATTTCTACTTCTTGACTATTACGAACAGAACTGCTGAATACATTTATGCAGAGTTCTTGTGTGGATAAATGTTTTCATTTCTCTTGGGTAGATACTTAGACGTGGAGCTGATGAATCCATATGGTAACCAGGTTTAACTTTTTGAGGAACTGCTACACTGTTTTCCAAAGTGGCTGCACCATTTTATGTTTCCATCAACAGTATATAAGTGTTCCAACTTCTCCACATTCTTACCAGTCCTTGTTATTATCTGTCTTTTTGATTACAACAATCCTAGTGTGATGAGTGATATCTCATTGTGGCTTTGATTTATATTTCCCTAATGACTAATGACATTGAAAAGTTTTCATGTGCTATTGGCCATTTGTATATCTTCTTGGTGGACCGTCCATACTGATCCTTTGCACATTTCTTACTTGGGTTATGTGTCTTTTTATTCTTGAGTTATGAGTTCTTTATATTAAATTTCTAGATACAAACATAGGAGTTGCAAAGGTTTTCTTAAATTATACAGGTTGTCTTTTAAATTTCTCGATAGTGCCCTTGGATGCACCAAAGTTTCTAATTTTGATGAAGTCCGGTTGATTTATTTAATCAATCTATTTTGTTGTGTTGCTTGTGCTTTTGGTGTCATATCTAAGAAACCATTGCCAAATCTGAGATCATAAAGATTTACTCCTATATTTTCTTCTAAGAGTTTTACAGTTTTTAGGCCTTACATTGAGGTCTTTGATCCATCTGGAGTTAAGGTTTGTATGTGGCGTGAGATACAGATCAAGCTTCATTTTTTCACATTTGTGTGTGTGTGTGTGTGTGTGTGTGTTAAGATTTTATTTATTTATTTGACAAAGAGAGAGAGACAGTGGGAATAGGGAACAGAAGCAGGGGTAGTGGGAGAGGGAGAAGCAGGCTTCCCATCAAGCAGGGAGCCCAGTGGCTGACCTTTTAATGACTGAGCCCCTAGGCGCCCCTATTCTTTCACATTTGAATATCCTGTTGTCCCAGCACCATTTGTTGAAAAGACTACTCCTTTCCCCATTGAATTGTTTTATTTATTTTTTTTTTAAGATTTTATTTATTTATTTGACACAGAGAGAGAGAGATTACAAGTAGGCAGAGAGGCAGGCAGAGAGACAGGGAGAGGAGGAAGCAGGCTCCCCGCTGAGCAGAGAGCCCGATGCGGGCCTCAATCCCAGGACGCTGAGATCATGACCTGAGCCGAAAGCAGAGGCTTTAACCCACTGAGCCACCCAGGCGCCCCCCATTGAATTGTTTTAACATCCTTGTTGAAAATCAATTGATTGTAAATATGAGGGTTAACATCTGTACTCTCAATTTTATCCCATTGATCTATGTGTCTATCCTTGCATTAGTGTCAAACTGTTTAAATTACTATGTTTTGTGGTAACTTTTAAAATTGAGAAATGTGAGTCTTCCAACTTTGTTCTTTTTCTAGATGCTTTTAGCTATTCTGGGCCCCTTGCATTTCCATATAAATTTCAGGATTGGCTTGTCAATTTCTATAAAGAATATAGCTGAGATTCCAATACAGACTGTGTTATATCTCTCGATTAAATTGAGGAGTGTTGCCACCTTAAAAATATTGAGTCTTTTGGATGTCCTTCCATTACTTAAATCTTTTCTGACATAATTGCTATTTTTGTAATTCCAGAACAGTTGAATATTTGCAATTTGGTATGCTTCAACTTCATATACAGTGAAAAAAAGTCTTTCAAACTTTTCCACAAAGCCAGCATAATGTTGATACACAAATCAGAATTAATAGCACTTTAAAACCATAGTGTACCACAACCTGTTAGCAAGGAGGGTGGTGGTTTCCTGTGGGGTGGGAGGTAGGGTTGAAGCTGGGAGGAGGATGTGGGGATCTTCTGGGGGTGGATTGCATGTGTCTTATTAACTTTTTTTTTAAAGATTTTATTTATTTGACACAGAGAGAGATCAGATCACAAGTAGGCAGAGAGGCTGGCAGATAGAGAGGAGGAAGCAGGCTCCCTGCTGAGCAGAGATCCTGATGCGGGGCTCGATCCGAGGACCCTGAGATCATGACCTGAGCTGAAGGCAGAGGCTTTAACCCACTGAGCCACCCAGGCGCCCCTGTCTTATTAACTTTTATAGCAGTTCATCCAGCTTTGTACTTTTTGCTCCCATAAATACATAAGTTTGTTTATTTATTTATTTAAAGATTTTATTTATTTGAGAGAGAGAGCGCTTTCACATGCGCACAAGCAAGGGGGAGGAGCAGTGGGAGAAGCAGACTCCCCGCTGAGCAGGGAGCCTGACACAGGGCTCAATCCCAGGACCCGGAGATCATGACCTGAGCCAAAGCCAAACACCTAACCTGACTGAGCCACCCGGGCGTCCCTGGTTGATTGTTCTATAAAGGAGGGGACAAAGAGAGAGAGAAGCTAAGAAAGCTGTCAAGCGGGCAATTGGGAGATCTAGAACTTGAACCAGACTGTGTGATCTTCAAATTCTTTGTCACATAGATTTGTCACATAGACTTTTTTTTTAATCTTATTTATTTGTCAGAGAGAGAGAGAGCACAAGCAGGGGGAGTGGCAGGCAGAGGCAGAGGAGAAGCGGGCTGAGCAGGGAGCCCGATGTGGGACTCAATCCCAGGACCCTGGGATCCTGACCTGAGCTGAAGGAAGACGCTTAACCGACTGAGCCACCCTGTCACACAGACTCTTTATTGATATTAGAGGAAACCTAATACTGGCTACAGGAGAATGACCACATGACCCTTCTTAGAGACTGAAAGAGTGTTTAATAAATTTCAACCTCCATTATTGACATGATAAAAAATATTTCAGTTTTAAAATGCATCATGCTTAGAATGGATACTAGAAGCATTTTCCATTAAAGCTGGCAAAGAGATAAAAGGAATATATTGCCACTATTATTTAATATTATTCTAGATGTAACAAGATCAAAAAATAAGAAGTTTAAGAATTCCAATGTAGAGATAATCCGATAGTTATTTTTAAGTAATAGAATTGTATATCTGGATAATCCAAGAGTATTAATTGAAAGTCTCTTATAAATAGCAAATTTAGTCAGAAAGGTAGTTGGTTATAAAATGAATACCCCAAATCAACAGCATTTCTGTGTTTCAGAAAAAAGCTAGGGGGGAAAAAAAGAAAGAAAATATTGTACTTAAAAAAGCACCAACACCGGGCACCGGGGTGGCTCAGTGGGTTAAGCCTCTGCCTTCGGCTCAGGTCATGATCTCAGGGTCCTGGGATCGAGCCCCACATCAGGCTCTCTGCTCAGCAGGGAGCCTACTTGCCCCTCTCTCTCTGCCTGCCTCTCTGCCTATTTGTGATCTCTCTCTCTCTCTCTGTCAAATAAATAAATAAAATCTTAAAAGGAAAAAAAGTGCCAACACCAACTATTACCACATCAGCAACAACAAAAATTTAGGAAAATGAAAGAAGAAACAAATAAAAAACATACCCTGTTAACCAATAAGATTTGATGGTGTAAAGTTGCATATTTTCACTACACTAAACTTTACATTAATTTTACATCAATAAAAAGTACATTATGAGGGTATTTTTGGAAGTTGACTCACTGAGTCTAAAGTTCAAATGGAAAAATAAACAAGTGAGACTAGCCAGGAAAATTCTGAAAAAGGAAAGTAATAAAGAAGGATTAACCCGAGTAGGTATCAAGCATACTATAAAGCTGTGTTTATGAAAAAGCTTTGGTACTTGTACATGAAGAGAGAGGCAGATTAACAAAACAGATTAGAATCTAGAAATCAACCCACATATATTTGAAAAGCTGGTATGTAGTAAAGCTGTTTTTGAATCAGGGAAGAGGGCACCTGGGTGTCTCAGTCAGTTAGCTGTCCAACTCTTGATTTTGACTCAGGTCATGATCTCAGGATTGTGAGACTGAGCCCCACATAGGGCTTCTTGCTGGGCGGGAAGCCTGCTTAAGGTTCTCCCTCTCCCTCTCCCTCTGCCTCTCTGCCCCCTTGTGCATGCATGCACACATACACACACACTCTCTCTCTAAAAATTTTTTAAATAGCTGCACAGTATAAAAATAGCACTAGGGGCACCCGGGTGGCTCAGTCATTAAGTGTCTGCCTTCAGCTCAGGTCATGATCTCAGGGTCCTGGGACCAAACCCTGTGTCATCTCCCTGCTCAGTCTGCTTCTACCTCTCCCTCTCCCTCTGCTACTTCCCCCTGCTCCTGCTCTCTCATGCTCTCTCTCTCTCACTCTCTCTCAAATAAATAAATAAAATCTTTTAAAAAATAACACAGATTAAGTTAAAAGGTAAGTAGCAAGCTAGAAAAAATAGTTTTAAAATCCAGACAACAGATTAAAAAAGCTAATGTCCTTAATATACAAAGAACTCCTAGAAATAAAAAGGAAAATAGGAATAGCTTTAAAATTGGACAAAGAATATAAAGATGTAGCTCAAAAAAATTGCTTATAAACACATAGAATGTTTCTCAACCTCACTAGTGACTCAACAAATATAAATTTAAATGAGATAACAGATTGGCAAAGACACAGGTGTTTCATAGTGCCCTAAATGAGTAACGAAATCTTTAAAAAATATATATTATTTATTTATTTGACACAGAGAAAGAAACAGAGAGAGAACACAAGCAGGGAGTGGGAGAGGGAGAAACAGGCTTCCCAGTGAGTAGGGATTCCCGAAGCAGGACTCGATCCCAGAACTCTGGGGTCATGACCTGAGCCAAAGGCAGATGCTTAACAACTGAGCCACCCAGGCACCCCTAAGCCCACAATTATGTTAATAATGTCTTTTTAGCAAAGGGATCCAGCTGAGAATCCCAACATTGCTTTTTTTTTTTTTTAAGATTTTATTTATTTATTCGACAGAAAGAGAGCACGAGTAAGCAAGGGGAGGGGCAGGGAGAGGGACAAGCAGATTCCACTTTGAACAGGGAGCCTGATGTGCTGCTCCATCTCCAAACCCTGAGATCACAGCCTGTGCTGAAATCAAGAGTCAGCTGCTCAGCCCACCTAGCCACCAAGGCGCCCCTCCAATATTGCTTTTAGTTGCTCTATCTTTTGTCTCTTTCAAGCATGAACAGCTCTTCAGTCTTTCTTTGACTTTCATTAACCTTGACACTTGAAAGAATCACAAGCCGGTTTTTCTGAAGAACGAGCCACAGTTTCGATGGTCTGAGCTTTCCTCATGATTAGGTTTAGGTTAGGCACCTTGGAGAGGAACAGAGCTAGAGCTTCTTCTCACTGCATCCTTCCAAGTGCTGCTAGATTTTGAGGTGTCCCATTGCTGACGACATTCTCTTTGATGCCTCTGTTAAGGTGGTGTCTCTCAGGCTTCTCTGTTGTAAAGTTACTGTTTTCTCTTGAAGTGTCTTGTGGGAGGTGTTTTGATATTATATAAATATCCTGTTTCTTGTCAGACTTTTTGTTTGTGGAAATGCCCTATTGCATATTTAAAAATGTGTCATCTGTTAAGGTTTGACAAATGAATATAGCTGTGAATCCATCACGACAATCAAGATAATAAACCTCCATCATCCCCAGAAGTTTTCTCCTGCCTTTTTGTAATCTTCCTTCCTCATCTTTCCTGCATCTTCCCCATCCCCAAGCAAGCACTGATCTACTTTCAATTGCTATAGAATAAATTACATTTTCTAGAATTTTATTTAAATTGAGTGATAGCGGGCGCCTGGGTGGCTCAGTGGGTTAAAGCCGCTGCCTTCGGCTCAGGTCATGATCCCAGGGTCCTGGGATCGAGGCCCGCATCGGGCTCTCTGCTCGGCAGGGAGCCTGCTTCCTCCTCTCTCCTCTCTCTCTGCCTGCCTCTCTGCCTACTTGTAATCTCTCTCTCTGTGTCAAATAAATAAATAAATAAATAATCTTTAATAAAAAAAATAAAAAATAAATTGAGTGATAGCTTCTTCTTTCTTGGGGTCTGAGTTCTTTCTATCAGCAAAATTATTTTAAAATTCATCCATATTGGGCACCTGAGTGGCTCAGTCATTAAGCATCTGCCTTAGGCTCAGGTCATGATCCCAGAGTCCTGGGATCAAGCCCCACATTGGGCTCCCTGCTCAGCAGGGAGCCCGTTTCTCCCTCTCCATCTGCCTCCAGCTCCCCTTGCCTGTGCTTTCTCTCTCTGTGTGTCAAATGAATAAATAAAATCTTTTTAAAAAAAATTCATCCATGTCATGTACAAAAATAATTCATTCCTTTTAAGTGCCAAAGAATATTCCATTTTATGGATATGCATCAATTTGTTTCTTCTGTTGATGGACAATCAGGTTATTCCTAGTTTGGGGGTATTACAAATAAAGCTTCTATAAACGTTCACACACAAATCTTTGTATGAAAAAAATGTTTTCTTGTCTCTTGGGTAAGTGGCTAGGTCATATGTCAAGTGTGTGCTTATTTTCTTAAGAAACAATCAAAATGGCTTTCCAAAGTAATTGAGTGATTTTACGTGCCCCCCAGCAGTGTATAAGAGCTATAAATGCTTCACATCTTCACCAGCAACAATAGACCAGTCTGTTTAATTCTGAACACTCTTATAGGTGTGTGGTGTTATCTTACTGTGGTTTTAACTTGCATTTCCCTAGTTAAACTAAAGATGTTGAGCATGTGGGTATCTTATGTACTGAAGTGTCTGTTCAAATTTGTGGCCCATTTAAAAAATAGGTTGTTTTCTTCTTATCGAGTATGGTATCTCCTTTGTATATTCTGGATGCAAATTCTTTATTGGATACGTGATTGGCTGTATGCATATGTCAAAACCTATGTCCCAGTGAGTGGCTTGTTTTTTATTGCCTGAACAGTGTCTTTTGAAGAGCTGAATTTCTTAATTTTTATGTTATGGATCATGTTTTTGGTAACTATGAAATCATTGCCCAAATCAAGGTCACAAGAATTTCTCCTATATTTTCTTCTAGAAGTTCCATAGTTTTTGTTTTCATATTTAGGCATAAGAAATGTTTTGAGTTTACTTTTGTATATGATGTAAGGTATGAGTTGAGGTACTATTTCTTCCATATGGATGGATATCCAGTAGAATTTTTTTTAAATATAAAAATGCTTTCGATGTGACATTTCTCCATCCAAATGAATGGACTAAGAGTGGATTGGCCCTCAAGGAAAAAGCAGGATACCATTATCATTTGGTCCATTCATAGAAAAAAAATCAGGAAACAACAACTGTTTTTTTTTTTAAGATTTTTTTTAAATTTATTTATTTGAAACAGAGAGAGAGAGATTACAAGTAGGCAGAGAGGCAGGCAGAGAGAGAGGAGAGAGGAGGAAGCAGGCTCCCTGCCGAGCAGAGAGCCCGATGCGGGCCTCGATCCCAGGACCCTGGGATCATGACCTGAGCCAAAGGCAGAGGCTTTAACCCACTGAGCCACCCAGGCACCCAACAACTGTTTTGGTTTTTTTTAAAGATTCTATTTTTAAGTAATTTCTACATCCAACATGGGGCTGGAACTTACAACCTCAAGGTCAAGAGTTGTGTGTTCTACCAACTGAGCCAGCCAGACACCCCAATAACAGATTATTTTAACAGTGAATGTCTGAGGGACCTAGTAAGGGGCAGAAATGCCCACTTTCTTCTCAACAAAACAGTGAAGGCAGCTGGTGGGTCTGACAGAAAACAAGTACCTTATCGAAAGAATGTTGTTTGCAGCTGCAAGATAAAGCAAAACCCAATAGATCTAAGAAGCCAAGCAGATGTTTAGATGAATCTAGTTCATGCCGGCAGTCAAGATGGTATCAAGCAAGTACCTAGGAGAACAATGATGCTCCTTGACACAAGTTATGGGATTGCTTGGAACAAAGACATTCCTTCTTTATCATTCAACAAACAGTAATTCAGTGTTTAACACCTGCAAGGCACTGCTGTAGGTCCTGGGGAATACAACACTGAACCCAACAGACAGGTCCCCACTCTCTGCGGCCTTTCGTGCCAGCAGTGTCTGGATAAAATGAATTATCTCATGAGAACATGTGCAATTCCAGCCATAAATGCTCATGGGGTTCTTTCCAGAGGGCCTAGTTTCCACCAGAATGGGAGGGGACAAGAGTCAGGGAAGCCTAAGTTAGTACTGGTACTTGAATCCCATCTATGCTGTTATGAGGTCCAGAGAATCCCAGGGAAGGCTTGTCAGAACATTTGAACCAGGCTTCGAGGTTGGAGTTTGTTAGGTAGACATGATAAAGGAGGTGTTCCACTCAGAAGAAATAACATGTTCAAGTCATGGAGGCATTGAAAAACATGAGAGAGTAGGAATGACTCAGTATCACTGGAACACAAAATAAGAATTCTAAGAAATTGGGCAGGCTTGATTAGTAAGAATTCTTGAAGGGCCTTTTATGCTAGGCAAGGGGTTTCAGATAGTATCCTATAGCATATAGAGAGCCATTCAGGAATTTTAAGCAGCAAAAATACCTGACCAGATTTATTTATTGAAAGACCATTTTGGTGGCATTGTGGATGTTTAGATAGAGGGAGGGGAGCAATGCTTGGAAGAACCATTCCTTCACTTAGTATTATTAAGGGCCTAGTACATGGTAGGCATTGTGATAGATGCTAAAGATACAGTGAGAATGAGGCAGACACAGTCCTTGCTCTCTTGGAGCTTACAAAGAATCCGGAGAATCAAAAATTAAACAAATAATAACAGAAATACTACATCACAAATGTGCTTGTGCTATAAAGGAGTAGAGAATGTCTTTAGAATATGTCACTGGGACACCTAACAGGTGGTGGTCAGAAAGTCCTTCCTGGGTGTGTTATACAGGGGTTGGAGAGCCGTGGAGGATTAGCAGCAGGCTGGTTCAAGGAGCTGAGCACCTTCTAGAAAGTGAAAGAAGGGCCCTTGGATTACCTGGACTTAGGAGCAGGGGAAATAACCAAAGATACCATTGAGGAGGCACTACAGACCATGTTAAAGATGTTGGGCTTTAAATCAAGAGCCTTGGAAAGTCTTTGAATTATTTTAAGCCAGAGAGTAAGATGATTAAGTTTTCATTTTAAGAAAAAGTCATGAAGGATGCTACATGGAGAACAATTTCAAGAGGTGAAGAGTGAACATGTGCAGTCCCGGCCAAGGATGTGGAGCAACAGAACTCTTTCCAGAATTGGAAGGGTAACCACTTTGGAAACATTCTAGAGTTTCTTCCTATACACATATCCTGTGATTCAGCAATTGTGTTCCTAGCTATTTATCCAAGAGAACTAAAAACATACGTTGAATATCCACAAAATAAGACGTGTACAAGAGTGTTCTTAGCAGCTTTATTCATAATAACCCCAAACTGGAAATAACCCAAACATTAATCAGTAGAAGATGGTGAACAAGATGTGGTGTATTCACTCAATGGAATACTTCTCAGTAATAAAAGGAGGCACACTTCTGATACTCTCAACGTCAATGTCTCTCCCAGACACTGAGCAAGAGAAGCCAGGCACAAAGGATAGAAACATTGCATGACTCCGTTTACATGAGTTCTAGAACTGACACTCCTCATTTATGGGGATATAAGTCAGAAGCATGGTTTTCTGGCGTCCTGTGTATGTGTGTGTTGCCGGTAGCAGATGAGCGACTGAAAAGGGACCTGAGGGAATATTCTGGGGTGATTGACATGTTCTATATAATGACTGTGGTAGTGGTTACATGTGTGTATTTATTTGCCAAAACTCATTGAATTTTTTGCTTCACATGGGTGCATTTTATTTTGTATGAACTATACTACAACCAAAAAATAAAAGAGGGAGAAAGGAGGGAATTTGTGGAGCTTTTAGGGAGGTGGCGGTGGAGAAACAGAGGATGGGAAATATAGGAGAGAAGTTTGGAGATGGAATAATTTATTGATGCATTGAGTGAGGGAGAGGGAAAAGTCAAAACTGACTCTTAAAGGTTTGTGGCTGGGCAGCTCGGTGACTCATAGTGTTATTACTGAACCGAGGAAAACTGTCCCTTTGGGGATATGTCTGTGTGTAGTGGGGGAAGGGAGCAGAGCAGGGGAGGGGGAAGGAGGCTCAGCTTTGACATGTCAGTCTGAGATGTCTGGGAGGCATCACTTGGCCCCATTATACTACACTTACCCCATTTTCCCTCCTCCGTTGCTAGTTTCTTCCCTGGATTATCAAACTTCCTCAAGACTATTCTCATTCCATAGCAATGGTTCTCAATAAAATAATACCTCACTTTCGTTCCTCAGAGGGCTTAGGGAAACTGTTAAAAGTGGTTTCGGTTGTCACGAAGTGGTGGGGGGTGTGCTAAGATTCAGTGGCTAGGAGCCTTGGATGCTGGAGAGTCCCACAAAATGGAATATTCCCTCTCTCTCGCTGGACACCCACACAGGCAAAAGGTGTGTTTAAAATTATCCAAGGACCTAATTTCTTACGTTTTCAGTTTTAATAGACCCTAACATTAGTGCAATTACCACGTCGACTGAAGGATGATTACCATCTAGTTGTTCAGAACTTGTGAGTTGTTCTGTATTCCAGACAAATTTTGCCTCCAACATCACTACAGTTCTTGGTGTGTGAGTAATCGATGTGACACCACCGTGTCAGTCAGCATTTGTAGTAGGGACTCTACACATAGCTGCCAGCATCTGGCTGCTTTACTGAGGCTTAGACCATTCCCAAGCATTTACCTAGTGAAAGACATTTTATTTTATACTTAATTTCTCTTATTTCTCTTTTAAATCAGAGATAAGTCATTATATACATGTTTTGAAATTATGTGTTAGGTAGATTATATTATCTATGATGATCATTTGGGGATAGTAAGGGGTGGTCCTACAAAACATAAAATATTTGTTATCGAAAGTCCTGCAGAGTCTACTATGGTTGAGATAAATCCGTCTACAATGTCGGTGTTAGTAACTATGGGCTTGGGAGCCAAATTGCTTGGTTTTACTACCACAATTTACGTGACTTTGGGCAAGTTAATTATCCTCATCTGTAAAATGGGGATCGCATTCCTACCTCATGGAGTCATGTGAGGAAAATAATGAATGTTTAGTTAATATTTGTAAAGCACTTAAAACAGTGCATGCCTGGCAGATATTAAGTCTCCCCAAAATTTTAAGAAAATATTCTCTCTAGGAAATCTAATTCATGTTTATGCCTTCAACTCCCATCTATATATTATTGTGGAAAATTTTCTAAATTTAAGAATATTCTGAGTGAGCTTTGCCTAAAAAAATACATATATAGATATATCATGATGACATTTGGTAAAGACTTGGGAGGAAAAAAAATCATTTTCTTTCAAGCACATAATTTCCTAAGTCAAGCTAGTCATTTACTCCTCACAGTGAGATAAAGAAGAGAGGGTTGGAGAACATTTATGTTCTGGTAACCTCAGAAACCAAAGAAACAAGAACCCAAAGAAGAAAGACAAATGGAGAAAGGGCCTTATTTAAATTTAAATTTGTACAGCCTGTTTCTTATTATGCTAAGAAGCAGCAAGAAGTTTTCTGAGGTAGTTACAGGTTATTTCATAAAAAGTTATCGTTGGAAAGGCATTTCATGCTATATCTAAATTCTCAAACTGTAAACTTCAACAATGAGCCTTGCAAAATATTCTAATATTCATTGAATCTAGGGAATATGCTTGTTGTAGGAAATGGCATTTGCTTATTTCAATGAGCAGTGGTAATGAAACCCATTACTCTGTATACAAGATCTTGTTTCTGGTTTTGTTCTGAATTGATTATGTGAGTAAAATAAAAATGGTGGCTCCAGAGGATTTAAAGCCAAATGCAGTGCAAAGCCTGTTTTCATCCATAAGGAAGATGCCCAAATGTAAACTTCTAGCCTGAGAACTTTCCTCTCTTGTTCCCTGGGTCCTGGTTGGCTGTCCCTCAGCCTTTAGCTCTCCGGTGAAGCTTGACATTTTCAAAGAAACTGTCTTTGGCCACATAATCTATGTTATGTTCCTTTGTTTTACACTTGCTTAGAACAACATTCCTTCTGTACACTTGTCAGCGTTTGTAATTATATACTTTATAGTTTGCTTTAAAAAAAAAATCTCTCTGCCCCATTAGATTTAATCCACCAAAGTAGTTCCTCACAAATGGCAGAGAACTGGGCCCTAACAGAGTAGCTAGCATATAGTAGGTGCTCAATAAATATTTGTTGCATGGGTGATCGGTCACTTTGGCATTCTGGGGTATACACCTGAGATATAGGCTAACACTAGGAATTTGAAAATCATCTGCATTTAAACAGTATTTAGATATAAGAGATGTATGAGATCACCCATCCCAACGAGAAAGTGGAGAGAGAGGAGGAAAGGTCTGGAACAGAGCCTTGGGGATCCCGATATTTATTTGGTATAAATAGGGAGATTCTGGCAAAGGATGCAAAAAAAGGAATGGATAAAGAGGTAAAAAGAAATAAAGGGAGAATGGGCTGTCAAGACAGCCAAGAGAAGATACTCTCAAAGAAGGTAGGAGTGGCCAGTTGTGGAAATAACAGCTAAGAGCAAAGTCAAGACCAGGCTAGAAATATTACCATTGAGTTTGACAGCTTCAGGGTCATTTGTGACATTGATAAGAGCAATCTGGGGGGAGGAATAGCAATGTCAGATGAAAGTGGTTTGGGACAGGAGGTGAGCAATTGGAAGTAGCTGGTGTAGGACACTTTTCCAATGCTTTCCAAGAAGCTTTCCCAAGAAGGAGAGCAGAAAAACGGAGCAGCAGAGGAGTGAGGAGCCATCGACTGGGTTTTTTTTGTTGTTGTTTTCTCTTATTTACTTATTTTACTCTAACATATTTATTGTTTTAAAACAATAGTCTACATGAATTACAGAATGGTCTGCAAATCCATTCAAAGAAATAACCCATATCTCCATGTGAGGAGCAAGGAACATTTTTAGAAAATCATTTGAACATATGTCTTTTTAAAAATAAAGTATAATTAACATACAGTGCTATATTAGTATCAGATGTACCATATGATTCAACAATTCTGTACATTACTCAGTGCTCATCATGATACATGTACTTTTAATCCCCTTCACCTATTTCACCTATCCCTTTACCCTGTTTTGTATATTTTATTTTTTTTTAAATTTTACTTCCAATATAGTTAAGATACAGTGTTATATTAGTTTCAGGTGTACAATGTAATGATTCAACAATTCTTTTTTTTTTTAAAGATTTTATTAATTATTTGACAGAGAGAGACACAGCGAGAGAGGGAACACAAGCAGGGTGGGGTGGGGGAGGGAGAAGCAGGCTTCCCGCTGAGCAGGACGCCCTTTTCGGTCTCCATCCCACCACCCTGGGATTATGACCTGAGCCGAAGGCAGATGCTTATCTGAGTGAGCCACCCAGATGCTCCTAATTCAACAATTCTATATGTTATTCCGTGCTCATTGTGTTAAGTATTTTTTTAATGGAAGTTACTAGAATCTATGATAATGCAAAATAGTAGAAAGAGATACTACTTATTTAATAAAGAGAAATGATAATAAGAAGACAACATTCCTTAGAAGGTTACTGATAAGGAATCCCTATTGGTTTTACAAGGTCATTCTTCTTTGATCTACCTCTATGCATAAGAGCTCATTAAAAAGTGTTTGGCATGACTTCATAATGCAGCCCTGGAGGGGTCATATCAAATCACTCTGGAAAGATCTTCAAGAAATCCTACCTTCTCGACTTCCCTGGGTCTGGGAATTAATTCTAGGGTTTCCCAATCTTAGGTGCTAATGGCATTTTGGTTCAGATACTCGTGTTGTGGGGCTGTCCTTTGCATTGTAGGATGTTTAGCAGAACCCCTGACCTCTACCCAGTAGATACCAGTAGCTAAGATACCAGTAGCACATCCAGTTGTGACAACCAAAAACCAGACATTGCTAAGTGTCCCGATTGACAACCAGTGGGTTATTTAAGCCTAGGGAAGTCTAATTTTTTTTTAAAAATCAGCTAATCTTAACAGCTCTGTAAATGTTGATAAATACTGTTTTCATTGTGTTATGCTGCCATGGAAAATTATTCATAAACCTGGTATGAAAGCATACTATGGTATACATACATGTTCATATTTTTTAACTCCTAGAGAAATGGTAAAATTTTTAACATTTTAAGTAGAAAGAACCATAAAAGAAAACCAAACCAAATATATGTATGGATGGATCTTAGGGATGGTGGCCAGAAAAGAAAAGTCACTTAGCATTTATTTGGTGCCCTTTACATTTTCCATTATGTAAACCTGATTTTTTTTTTTTAAGACTTTATTTATTTGACAGAGAGAGAGAAAAGTGCACAAGCAGGGGGAAAAGCAGAGGGAGAGAGAGAAGCAGGCTCCCCACTGAGGAGGGAGTCCCACAAGGGCTTGAGCCCGGGACCCGGAGATCATGACTTGAGCCAAAATCAAGAATCCAATGCTTAATCGACTGAATCACCCGGGCGCCCCACCTTTTTATTTTATTTTATTTTATTTTATTTTTTATTTTTGGGGCGCCTGGATGGCTCAGTCGGTTAAGCGTTGGATTCTTGATTTCAGCTGGGATCATGACCTCAGGCTTGTGAGATCAAGGCCTGCCTTGGGCTCAGTGCTGGGCTTGGAGCCTGCGGAAGATTTTTCTCTCTCCCTCTGTCCCTCCCGCCTCCCTCCGGCCCTCTCTCTTAAAAAAAGAAATTTTATTTTTTAAGTAATCTCTGCACTCAATGTGGGGCTCCCATTTACAATCCCAAGATCAAGAGTCACATGCTCCACCGACTGAACCAGCCAGGCACACCTATAAACCTGGTTTTTCTTACTTGTGTGTGTGTGTGTGTGTTTTAACATGCTCATTGTATAAAAATGAAACAAAACAAAAAAGCCAGATACATTAAGAGAAGAAAATTAAAATCCACATCAGTTAATACCATCAGTTAACATTTTGGTGCATATGCTTTAGGACTTTCTGTGCATTCATTCATTTATTCATTAACTTATTTGTTACACATCTCCCTCAGGAGAATAAGAACTGGGCAGTGAAGGGAGGTTTTGTTTTTTTAATGGGAGAGATTTGGGCATGTTTTAAATCCAATGGAAAGAAAGACCTAGTTTAGAAAGAGGAAAATGGGATGATCCTTACAGTGAGGTTTCTGAGAAGGAACGGATTTTAAGGACGGAAAGGAGGGATCCTCTTTTGATTGGGGGGGGAAAGGTTTTTGGAGAGGACGGAAAGAAGATCCACATATACACAGGAACACATGGATCTTATTGTAAGTATATTGCTGTATCTACCTGTAGGTATGTATGAATCTCCCATGCACACTTAGGTAGATATTTTTATTTTACTACACGTATGTATTGTATTGTATCTACATGTTTCTTACCGTGGGAGCGAGTTTGGAACCCGCTTTTTCACTTACTCTATGTGTAACCACTTTCCCCCACGCCGTTACTCTTCCTCCCCATCATTTTTGTAGTACCCTAACGCCAGTAGTTCAGTTTTTAAAGCCACCTCGGAGTGTTGGACATTTTACAATTTTTCACCATCGTCATTGCCGGGACTGGTTTAACATGTTGACGGTGAAATATTTGTAGATATCCAGGATTGTTTTCGGAACAGAAATTCGTGCCAGTGGAATTGCTGAGTCAAACGGTCTGCAAAATTCGGTGGATAAAAATCGCTTTTAAGCCTCCTAGTCCGCCTCAGGTACGCATTCTTTACCTGAGGAGGAAGCAGAGGAGCAGAGAGGTTAAATAACTGTCCCAAGGTCAGAAATAATTACAAGTGGCGGATTTCAAAAGCCGCGCGAGCTCATCTTGCTGCGGCAGGGGTAGAATTTGCGGTTTAGCCTTTTTTTTTCTTTTTCTTTTTCGTGTGCTTCGGTGGGGGAGGGGCCGGGCGGCAGGGAAGGAAACTTGTGTCGCAGCAAAGGAGGAGGAGGAGGAGGGGCAGGACTCCGGTTGGATCGCAGCCGGCCGCGGCGACGGAGGCTGGGCCCGGGGCTCGGCGGGCCCCCCAGCCGCTGTGCGGGGCGCCTCGGAGGCGGTGACCCCCACTCAGGGAGGTCCGGCCGCTGACCGCGAGCAGCACCCGGCTGGTTGCCAAGGGCCTGCCCCGGCTGCGGGGCTAGTTGCTAGGGCCTCCATCTTGAGGCCGGTGGCCGCGGCGCCCCCGGAAGGGGTTGCGGAACAGGGCATTCACTTCCGGTCCGGGGCCTGCGGCGGCGGCGGTGGCGGCGGCGGCGGCAGCAGGTCGGTGTAGAAAATGGCGCTGGTGCAGCGGCTCGGGCCTCTCCCCGCGGCGCTGCGGAGGGCTTGAGGCTCGCGAGCCTCACTCGCCGCGCCCCACTTGCTCGTGCACTTTACACACATGAGGTGAGTGGGGAGGGGGCCTCCCTCCGGGCGGGAGGAGCCTGGGGCGCTGCCGCAGGGCCCGCGA